>FR997761.1:10295036-10895036 GCA_905475315.1 Autographa pulchrina | reverse complement strand
TGTTAGGAGATTATTACGGAGCCAGTTAGACACAATGTTAAAACCATTTTGAGCATATTCATAGACCTCCACTCTTGATTTGGCTGAAAACAATAGAGCGGTGTCATCCGCATATGACATTATAACACCATTTTGGAGTGACAAGCTGCATAGTTCATTAATATAGATTAAAAATAAAGTAGGACCCAAAATGCTACCTTGAGGAATACCAAAACTACTATTTTTAAGTTCAGAGCTTGAGTACTGATCAATTTTTACATATTGATGGCGGTCGCTAAGATAATCAGAAAAAAGTAAAAGTTGTTGTCCTCTTATCCCGAGTGTTTCAAGCTTGTGCAAAAGCAAAGTGCAAGAAATAGTGTCAAAAGCTTTGGCAAGGTCTAGAAAGATCCCAATTGTGTGCATACCGTTATCTAGGTTGGTTGTAATATAATCAGTCAATTTGTGGACTGCTTGGCTAGTTGATCTTTTGGGCCTAAAACCAAACTGACTATCTGATAATAGTCTGTTATCCTCTAGATATTTTACCAATCTACTGTTAATGATTTTTTCTAGAATTTTTGATAGGCCTGTTAATACTGAAATGGGTCTGTAGTTATTCACACAGTGTTTGTCTCCAGATTTAAATACAGGAGTGACCACAGCCTTTTTAAGCAATTTTGGGAAAATTCATTATGCATTTGAATGCATATACGAGCAGAATTTAGCTGACAAATTCCCTAACTCCTCTCGTGAATCGTTTATGAGCACTGTCAAACTAAGCCATAAATCGGGTAAGAAAGGCCTTCCTACCTGTAACTTTATACTGGAGGTACCAGCCAACGTTAGAAAAGCGCTCATAATCCAAGGCAGAGTTTATATTGATTGGACGTCCTACCCAGTAAGAGATTTTACGCTGGTGACTAGGTGCTTTAACTGCCAGCAGTTTGGACATGCAGCCAAGTACTGCCGAGAGTCTAGCCCTACCTGTAACCACTGTGGAGAGCTGGGACATTCCTTTAAGGAATGCACTAACAAGTCTACACCGCCCACTTGTGCGACGTGCAAACGTTTTAAGCGTAAAAGTGATCACCAGACTGGTGATGCTACTTGCCCGGCACGGAAATACGCGGAGGACAGTTACATTCATTCCATAGACTATGAGGGCGCCTAAGAGCGCCGGCGTTTATTTATAAAGTAAGCACTTAAACTAGTTTATATTTTATTTTAATTATGACTAATCAGTTTATCGATGACCTAGATAATTTCTCTGTGTCTGAAGCTAAATATTGCGAGGTCGAAGACTGTAAACAATATCTACCGACTTCCGAATCTTTTCTTACATTAATCACTCAAAATATTCGCAGTATAAACAAAAACATGAATGGCTTTCAGGTATTGCTCCATACTCTTGACATAAGTAGTGACATCATCGTTCTAACAGAATGTTGGCTTTCTAACAAACAATCCCATTTACCTTCTATTGATGGTTATTTAATGCACAAATCCGATATATTTTTAAACCAAAATGATGGTTTAGTAATTTATATAAAGAGAACCTTAAATGTAACTGTAGAAGAACCTATTTTACAGGGTTGTAATTGTTTATTAATTCGAATAAACCCCGATACAGTAATTATAGCTGTATATAGACCTCCCTCTCAAAACATTGAACTATTTTTAGAATCGCTTGAAATGCATTTAAAAACCCTATCATCATATAAAAATATAATCTTAACTGGCGACATAAACATTAACATTGCTACTGGGAGCACCGACACTAACGCACATAACTATTTGAACATTTGTTCTTTTCACGGACTATTACCTGCGCACAACTACCCCACCCATCAAAGTGGTTCCTGTCTAGATCATTTTATTATAAAAACTAATAAACCTTCACTCACATTGGTTACTAACTCCACTATTACCGATCATCAAACTATTTTACTAACAATAAAATTATCCTTGCCGAGAAAAAACTGCAAGCAAAGCTATAATAAAGTCAATATGAAAAACCTTGAACGCGATTTAAGTAAACATAATACCTTTGAACCAGTTTATAATGCGAGCGATGCAAATGTTGCTTTAGACTATTTTATTAACCTATTGCAAAAAACAATAATTATAAAAAATACTACGACAACTATGATACCTAGAAAACATAGAAATTTAAAACCTTGGATAACACCGGGACTCGTACGTTGCATTAGACATCGAGACAAACTTCATCAAAAATCGAAATTAGAACCCGACAATTCAGTTACTTCCATATCTTATAAAAGGTATAGGAACTACTGCAATAACCTTTTAAAAAAATTGAAGTCTCAATACGATAGGAATGAATTACAAAAGGCCGGTAATAGTAGCAAGCTTTTTTGGAAATTAATTAAAAAAAATGCATTCCAGTCAAAAACCTCAGAACCTCCTGTAGATTTGTTACTTAGCGAAACATGCCCATCCGAAGCAATTAACAAAGTCAATAACTTTTTTGCAAACGTGGGTAAAACCCTTGCAGAAAAAACCTTGCGGACAAGCAGTATCGACTTAAATAAGTTAATGACTGCCTCTACGGTGAACTCCTTTGTTTTGCTAAATACGGATATAGATGAAGTGTTAAGCATTATTTCTGGATTAAAGCACAATTAATAATAATAATAATAATCATTTTATTTCTCTCAAAAAGTACATACATTGGTTCATGACATACTATTTCATATTATATCAAATTTGTAACCTTGTGAGAGCTGGAGTCTATAGTGGGTTCGGGACCTGTATGACAGATCTCCAGGCTCTCACCCTCTTAAAACAATACTATTAAGTACTAATTTGAACACATCAAAGCCTTCACGTACAGAGAGGAATATTTAAAAACAAAAATAGAAAAATGTTAAAACTAAAATTGGTTTGTCTGCGTGTGTAGTGTATCGTGTGTGTTGTGTGTGTGTAGTGTATGGTGTGTATGTAGTGCATGGTGTGTGATGTGTGTGTGTGTGTGTATATTTGTTAGAGTGAGTGTAGATGTGTGTATTAAAATGTGGTCTACAAATTTACTATCAAATTTATTTTAAAACAGCTAAAATATTTTCCGTCTCAGAATAATCTAAATCAAGAAGCCAATTTATAATTTTTTCTTTACATTTCGATTTGCACAAGGGGTATATGTTTAAAATTTTGTTAATGTTATTGTACACATGACTGCTAAGGAAGCGGAAGAAGCGTTGGGCCAAAGCAGAATTTGTACGAATTGAGGGACAGACCGAATGCTTACGTCGATGGAGGATCAAAGAAGGATCGTAGGGAGTGTGGCCGTGAGTTGTCATTAAAAGATTGAGTATATATAATTTGCGAACAGTCAGAACCTTACAAGTTTTGTAAAGGTCTGTGGTAGGAAAGCGATAGGGTAACTGCCAACCAACTTTCAACAGAGCCCTTTGGGCGCGTTCTACTTTCAACATGTGGGACCTTCCTGAACCACCCCAGGTAATTATACAATATTGGATGAGGGATTGGCAGAGAGCTAGATACACAAGCTTAATCACTTTGGGGTCAGCTACGTGACGGAGGTTCTTAAAAACATAAATTAACCTGCGCAACCGAGTAGTAAGTGTATCAATGTGAGTACTAAAAGTTAAACAGTCGTCTATCTGCACGCCTAGATACTTAATGTAACTTACCCGATTTAGGTGAGGGCAAAAGCAGCCTACGTTGTGAGTTGAAATACAGAAGTGAGCGATTAAAGCAAGAGAAGAGGAAGGAGGCTTACCAGCGGCTGAAAGCGAAAAGGTGAGGTAATTCGTTTTGTCAACGTTCAGAGTGAGCAGGTTCTGTGCCAACCAGCCGGTGACAAGGCCAAGTCCAGACTGGGCATATTGAAACACCAGATCCCACGTATCCCCGGAGAATATTAGAGCAGTATCATCGGCATATGTAAAGATGGAAGCATTAGGAAGCTTTAACTGGCAAAGGTCATTTATATAAATGAGAAAAAGCGTGGGACCGATTATACTGCCCTGGGGAACTCCGTATGTTATTGGGAGTTCATCACTGGTCCAATCTCCTATCCTGAGACATTGTCGTCTGCCAGTGAGGTAACTACTGAAAAGGAAAAGTTGTGTGCCTCTTATACCAATTTTTTCCAGCTTGGCAATGAGGGTGGGGACAGAAATAGTATCGAAGGCTTTCGCTAAATCTAGGAAAACACCTATGACCTTTTGTTTTTCATCAAGTTTGGTGACGATAGTATTTGTTAGGTCTAATACAGCATTGTTAGTGGAAATTCCGGAGCGAAAACCATATTGAGAAGATGAGAGTATGTGATGTTGATTTAAGTAATTGACTAATCTGTTGTTCATTAGCCTCTCAAGTAATTTTGATAGTGTAGGTAAAATTGAGATAGGTCTGTAATTGTTCAAACAATCTCTGTCCCCTCCCTTATGAATTGGGTGCACTACTGCCAGCTTGAAAGCGTTTGGAAAAGTGCCTGAACTAAAAGCAAGGTTACAAATGTAGGTTAAGTGGGGAATGAGTATATTTTTGTTTCTTTTAAGAAAAGTGCCTGATATATCATCGGATCCTGTCGCACAATCGCTCCTCAGAGACACAATTAAACTATCCAATTCAGCTTCATCTGTTCCTAGAAGGACAAAGGAATTATGGCACGCTTGGGAGACTTCGAATTGTGGAGGTATGGTTGCAACGGCAGGTATGTTTTCAGCTAAGATACGTCCAATATTAGCAAAATAAGCGTTCGCTTCATTTACGGAGTTCTGTGGATCGGAGGATGACAAAAGAGCGTCGGCGTGTGTCTTGACTTTTGCAGTGTGAGTAACTGATTTTATAGCCTCCCAGAGCTTTTTATTGTTATTTTGTGCATTACTTAATTGTGCTTTATTATAATTAGATTTGGTAGTTTTAAGTATCATCGAACAGTAATTTCTGTACCTTTTAAAAGTGATTTGTAAAATTTCGTTATCTGGATTTTTTTTAGATTTTAAATGCAAGTTGTCACGGTTCCGTAAGCATCTAAGAAGCCCTGGGGTCATCCAGGGTTTGCTCAATCTTTTACGGTTGGAAACCACTTTAAATGTAGAATTTTGAAGTACAATTAGTTTGAGAGTAGAGATAAAGAATTCGGTAGCTTCATTAACATCTGGGGTGGTATACAA
Organism: Autographa pulchrina; assembly: GCA_905475315.1. Taxonomy (NCBI): domain Eukaryota; kingdom Metazoa; phylum Arthropoda; class Insecta; order Lepidoptera; family Noctuidae; genus Autographa; species Autographa pulchrina. Next base: position 10,889,889 of record FR997761.1, on the reverse strand, counting down.
GGGGCTAAAGTCTGTCTCGAGAAGGTCCAATTTAATTTTTTCGTAGTCCAATACGCGAATAGTTCTAGTTTTTTGCCGAGCATAACTGGATATGGTATGGTTCTCCAAAAACAACAGAACTGTGTCATGATCCGTAATTGAGGTATTAGCAACGAAACAAAAAGCAGGATGCCGCGTTTTTAGGATAAGGTGGTCCAAACAAGAGTTGCGATGTCGTGTAGGAAGGGTGTGTGCCGGAAGCATGCCGTGATAAGCTAAAATAGTTAAGTACTCCGTTGCCCGAGAATCTTCGCTGGTTTCGTGTATATTAATATTTATGTCACCGGTTAAAATAATATTTTTATAGTTGGAAACAGATTTCAGGAGTTCATTTAGTGAATCCAGGAACGCGGTGACATTCCGAACAGCCGGTGAGCGGTAAATTGTAATTACAACGGTATCATTATTTAGTTTTAGCAATAAGCAGTTGGCATCCTGGATCAAGGGCTCAAAGACAGAAGCCTGAAGGTGGGAACGGAAAAATATCACTACGCCCTCATTTTGCGACCTATGCAGGTTAGTGGCAGCGGAAGTATACTCATGCATTGAGGGAAGAGGGGGGGAATTGTATAGCCAACATTCGGTGAGTATAATTAAATCCCAGCATGTTCTACTTCTTTCGAGGAGTGTTGTAAGGCTGTCAAAGTTCCTATTTATACTTCGTATATTTTGACAGAGCAGGGAAATAGATTTTTTGTGTAAGCTAGCAATCTGTCTACAATCCTCAATCATACAGGTGGCAGAGTGAGCTACTGAAATATTATCCAAGTCTATTTGAATATCTTCTAAATTAGCGAATGATATAATAAGGGTTAAGTAACGGTAGGCAGAAAGTGCAAAACAAAATGACGTCATGGGCGTCAGCAAGTTGAGACTCGATTAAGGCGTTTCTTTGTGCATCATGCATTGGTGGTACAAAAAATATCATAATAAAAATGTATCAAAATAGTAGACGTTTAGTGAGTGTGACCGATGTCTGCGAGGAAGAATAACAGTATGAAAGCGTATTTTCAACATCATCAATCTGTTATATAGCTTGATGAAGTAATTGCAAAAAAAAATACTAGCTTGAGTGAAACTGTGTATGTGTGTAGGATGTGTTTGTTGTGTTTTGAGTATAAGTGTAACGTACAGTCTGGGGCCATAAGTCCAGTAGCATATCAACGATCGTATTCGCCTGCATGCTACTGCGGATACATGTGTGCGTAATTAACGCAAACATTTCCCCGTCATACAGTATAACTACAAGAAGATGATAGTGTGTGGGTAATACTAGACAAAGATAACAATATATCTGTTTTCTGTCCTATTAGTGTGGTATGCACCTCAGTCAACAAGTTAATTATAAAATCTACCTGCAACATATTCACAATTTTATAATTTAACTAAAACTACCTCATAATTTCTGCGGTCTTTTAATGAACCAACTAATAAATTTGAACATTTTATTAATAATTCATGTGGTTAAGTGCAACAATGTGTGACTTGGAAATGAGTGGCTGTCGGTTCGAATCTCAACTGATTCGTCAGATCGCGTTTATTTTTTTTTGCTTTTTTATAATAAGCAACATTATATATTTTCGAGTTAATGTTTTTGTAATAAGTTATATAAAATATTTATTTATATATTATATATATTAATATATATATATATATTACATATAAATTAACATAATTATAATTAATCATAACTTTAGGTTGAAATAAAACAATATTAGGTAATTACAAGAAACATTTATTTATATTATTATTAATTACCTAAGTTAAAAAATATAATATATCAAGTTTGTTTTATATTAAAATTAAAATAAAAGTGTTATTATACTTCTAACTTTATGAGATTATAGCTTAATATATTCATTTTCTCAAAGAGAAAAGAAGATTGAAGCTTAATCCCAATCTTACAATCATAAACTAACTTACGTATGACTTTATTATGACCAGCACGCCCACTGTAAAAAACACAGCGTATTATTCAATATTTAGTATGGCCTCCATTATTTTCAATGCAGCTAAGCAGACGTCGCCGCATGGAGGCCACAATGTTTGCACATATATCTGTGCCGCGTAAATTCTCCCACAATTGAGTGCAATGGGATTTAAGCTGCTCAGGATATCTCTCATCTCGTGCTTCCCATCTTTGAACCATTAAACCCCATATATTTTCAATAGGGTTTAGATCAGGGGAACGTGCTGGCCACGGAATAACTTTAATGTCAGTATGCTTGCTAAACCACTCTTTTACAACACTGGCACGATGTATCGGACAATTATCTTGAACAAAATTGAGTTCACTACAGTCTTCTATGGGGTAAACATTACGCACAGTAGGTAGCATTATGTCACTTAAAACTTCGACGTAATTAGAGCTGTTCGCACGCGTAGGTATAAATTCCAATTCACCCGGCCCTTGAGCACTAATCCACCCCCACATGTTCACACTTATTCTACCTGATTCTGTATTCGGAATAATGTTTTTCTCAGACCAGCGAGTATTGTCTTTTCGCCATAAATGAAGTCTTCCTTTCTGGCAAGATTTGAAAGTCTTCTCATCAGTAAATATGGTTGTATCCCAGTTAAAATCTAAATATTCTCGAGCAAAACGTAGTCGTTCCTCCTTGTGTTTTTGTATCAAAAACGGTTTTTTAGCTGGTTTCCGATGATGTAAACCTTCAGCATGGAGTGCACGGCGAACAGTTCTTAATGACGTATCAAATTGATGAGCAAATATTTTAGTTGGAATGAAACCATTTGTTTCATATTCTTCCACCATGACACGTCGCTGAGTCGGGTTAATAAGCGGTGGCCTTCCACTTCTTACACGACTCTTCAGACTACCTTCTTCCTCGAACCTCTTTACCCAACGGCTCACAGTATTTCTCTAAAAAAACGAAAATTTTATTATAAACTTGCAACTAGTGATTAAATAAAAAATTATAGACCACAACAATCATAATTACTTACACATAAGCCGGTTTGATTTGAAATTTGAGAAATATTCAACCCATTTTGACGCAAAGCGACAATATTTGCCCTGGCATCAATAGTAATATTTGCTTGCATCTTGAATAAAGATAATCAAACAACACACTAATCGCAATAATAACACAAACGCTCGGAACAAAGTTCACCAACAAACGACGTCGTAACTAATTAATTAAATTAAATCCAGTAGTTAGTTAACATTTTTTTTACATTCACCCTCATCTTTTTTCTTTTTTGTAAATAATAAGTTCGAAACACATTTCATCGCATAGAACTAACTGTAGAATTGGTGTAGACATTCTAAATTCATAATTAAAACACAAAAAGAGTATTTCTCAGTTGGGTTCGATCGCAGGTCACAACGTGCGTATTATCTTAACCAAAGCGTTATCTGCTAAGCCAGATAGACATATATCCTCCTTATTGAAATTAAATACCAATATCTTAATACGCCCCATCAGCGTCGCGACATAACAGGTTTGTCACTAAAGCAAATTATCATTATATCGCACTCTTTCTGACTAGATAATGATGAAAGAGTGCGAGACCGTGTATGTGTGCAAAATGTTTGTTATAGAAAAAGGTCGTAAGTGCGACTTGTTTTAATGCGATAGATTTGTGAAACTGCTACTGCGCTTATGACCGCTACTGTACATTGACAAATAATTAAAATAGCTAAGAATATAGAAGTTGAACAGATTTATAAGATACAATCGAATACATGCATAAATGCGAATAGCTTTAAGCGAAAATGAAAATAGTCATGGTTTAACTCGTGATGGGTCTGTTACTGGCATTGGTATTGCTAACATGGTAAGGCATTTCACAGATTTAATTTCAACGGGTTTGTCTGCCGGGTCTTTCTTCAGAAGAATTCTTCCGTTGGAATACCAGCTGGTATAGCTCCTTGCCTTAGCAAACTGGCGAGCTTCATACAACAGTTTTTTGGTTGCGGGAGGTAAATGCTCGTCGATGTAAACTGGTTTCTTTTCACCGGCAATTCCGAGTAAATGTGTGTTTAGCTTGTCATTGACGGAGCGTTCTTTATTAAACTTCCTTACTTTGACAAGGAATTCATTTCTTATATTGACAGAGCTAAATTCAGCAACAATCGGTCTGCATAAACCTGGTTTTCCGGGTATACGATAAACATCCCGGAAAGCAGATTGCTGGACCTCCATGTCAACAGTCTTCCCTACGCTTGAAACTGCAGAAATGAGATCTGCCGGCGTTTCCTTGTCTTTAGTTGGGATATTGCGCAGCTCGATAGTAGCTTGTCGAGACAGGAAGTTTAGATCTTGTACCTGCTTGTTTAGGCGGTTTATATGGTCTTCGTTGTCAATTCCCTTTTTGTCCTGTAACGAAACTTTAGAAGTTAGGCTTTCAAATTTTTCGTTTATAAAAGACATGGAGTTGTCAAATTCAGCGTTGGATTTTTCAAGTGAGAGACATTTTTGTTTGAGTTCGGCAACTTCCTTGACCAGCCCACGGATCCCGGTTCAGCTCCTCGTACATCTCCTGCCTTGCTGCGGCCTTCGCCTGCAGAATGGCCAGGCGGAGATTTGATCTGGCCGTGCGGTAGGCCCTGTAAAGAGGGGCCTCCGCGGCCTCGTCCCTGTGCCTAGAGCGATGGCGTGTGTACCGGCGTTGCGCCTCAACACACGCCTCCCTAAGCACTGCGATCTCTGGCGACCACCAGTAGACTGCCCGTCTGTTGGGTCTTCTCCGGACGCGAGGCATCGCTGCGTCGCAAACCGACGTAAGCGTTCTGCGAAACAGCTCCGCCTCGTCGTCAATCGAGAGACCCGACGGCGGTGCGCACCAGTCACTGATGATGGCCGCCTCGATCAGCAGTTCCCTGTCAAGCTTTTTTAGGGCCCATCGTGGAGGGCCTGAGTTCGGGGTCGGCCGAACCCTGGGCCCCCTGGAGGGAGAGACGCTGAACCGAATGTACCTGTGATCAGACAGCGTCTCTATCCCTACCACGACACGCCAGTCGTTTATGCGCCCGGCAATGGCCGGGGAGCAAAACGACAGGTCCACAATGGACCCGCCATTATGCCGGACGCAAGTCTGGGTGCGACCCCGGTTTAGTAGGACAAAGTCCAACCCCAGGGCCCACTCCTCCAGTAATTCCCCGCGCCGGTCTGTTGCCGGTTCCCCCCAAGCCGTGCTCTTGGCATTGAGGTCCCCTAGCAGAATGACCGGGCGAGGTGCCAGCACTCGAACAAGGGCCTCCAGTTCGGCCATAAATGACTCAAACTCGGAGAGGCCCCTGTTCGGTGAAAAGTACGCGCCGATGACGGCGTACGATCCCCATGACGCGGCGACATATCCAGAGCCCCTACGGATAGTGTGTAGGGGCTGGGAACGCGTGCCTGTTGCGGCGACGACAGCGACGGACCCGTCGAGGTCCCCCGCCCAGTTGGGCCGGGGGGGGGACAAAATAGGGCTCCGCCACCACCGCAACGTCAATCTCCCACTCCGCCAGTGCCTGTAGGAGGAGATCCTGGGCACCGGCGCAGTGGTTGATGTTCCCCTGGAGGAAGAGATGTGGACGGACTTGGTCCATTAAGACTCCATCATCTCCTCCGTGCGGGGCGCGACCTGCGCCCTCGCCGCGTCATTTGGGGGCCGTACTGAGGCCCTCTTGTTCCTGGTCGGGGCCGGGGGAGCACATCCCCGGCTGCCCATCTGGTGGTCCGCCTTGCGCCCCCTCTGCACGCAGATGGGGCATTTGGCGGGCTCACCGCAGGATGCCGCCTTGTGGCCGGGCTGTGCACACCTGTAACACAGCCCGCTGCGGTCCGTCTCGCCGGTGCACACGGGCCTAGTGTGTCCGATTTCCAGGCATCGGAAACACTTCATGGGCCGTGCTGCGAGTTGCACCACTCGAGCGGAGCTCCATCCGACCAAGAACTTCTTGGACCTCGTCGTGACGAGCCTAGGGGCCGCGACCAGCGGGCACTTCACCAGGGCGGTGAACATGCCCCCGGGGCCCAGCCTAAGCTCGCCGACCGTCACCGTGCCGGGAGGACACTGGCCCTTCGCCATGACGGCTGCAGTGAGGTCCTCCTTAGTGACGGAGTCATCCAGGTCTGTCACCCGGAGCTCCGCGCACTTGCAAGGTCTGTGGACCCTCACTGTGCCATCCTCGTAGATGGCCTTCAGCCGCTCGGCCATAAGGTCCGCCCCCTCCCGGCTCAGGTTCCTGGGGAGCTCGAGAACTCGAGCTCCCGTCTGGGACCTTTTGATCTTGATGGGATCGACTGTCATGTCGATCCCCAGCTCGGCGACATTGATATGCCGCCGCGCCTTTTCAAGAACCTGCGCGTATGTGAGCCCCCGGCTGGCAGCCTCGGGCTCAATCGTCAAGACAACGGCGGGCGTCTGAGCCGCACGCCGCTGTCTCTGGGCCATCTTCCGGCGTTGCCTGCCGCTCTGTTGCCTGGACGGTGTCTTCCTGGCGGGTCTGGGTTTGGGGGCCTCTGTCCTGACCCTGTTCCTCACCCTTTTCCGCCGGGAGACCTCGGTCCAGCCACCAGCTTCATCAGCGCCCGCACTCTGCTCTGGTGCAGCAGGTTTAGGCGCCGGCCTTGAAGCCGGTTTGGTAGCAGGCTTGGCGGTGGCAACCCTCGCAGCCGCCCTGGGAGCCGGCTTGGGGGCCGGTCCAGGTCGCTGCTTCGGAGCCGTCGCTTTTGGAGGCTGCTTCGGTGCCGGGCCGGGAGTCGGCCTCGGTGCCGGGCCGGGAGCTGGCCTCGGAGCCGGTCTGGGAGTCGGCTTTGGTGCCGACTTCGGCTTCTCAGCCGCTTTTAGAGGCTGCTTGGCGGGCTGCTTGGCGGCTGGTTTGGGCCCTCTGCCCACAACCTCCGCACAGCTTCGCCTGTCCGCCGCCAGGGGCGGGCGTAAAACCCGCTCCGGCGGAAGCAGCTCCTTCACCCCGGCCAGCTTGGCGTCCATCATTGTCCCGACCGACAACATGATGGACCGCTGGAACTCGGCCATGTCGAACGCTGCAGGGGCCCGCTCGCGCACCACGAGCATCTGGCCCCTGAGGTCTTCGACCTCTTTGCTCAGCCGAGCATTGTCGGCGAGCAGCCTGTCCACGCAGGTGGAACTTGTCAGGGAGCGAACGCCATCCTGGACAAGCTCCACCGCATCTTTGAGACGCTTGATATAGGTCCCCTTGATATTCTTGGAGGTGCGCGCTACCTCCAATATCGACAGGAGACCACTGTCAATGCGCTCTTTGACGGAGGAGGGATCAGTCGGCTGCGAGCCGGAACTAATGAGGTCCCGGACAGCCGCCCGAGCCTCCCTCCTCTGTCTCTCCTCCTCCTTCTTCTCTGCCGACGCACTGGTGTCAGGTGTCTGCGCCGCTTCAGCGGTGAGCGCCCTGTACAGCTCGCGCTGTCGGCTGAGCCCCACGTAACGACCGTGGGTCACGCGACCGCGGGACTGCGTCGACGATGCTAATGAGACATCGCTCTCGCAGCCCGAAGCGGCGCGGCTACCCACGTCGTCCTCCTCGACCGAACCACGTCGTGGACGCTTCCGGCCGAGCTTCCCGGAGACGGAGCTATCTCGGGACCGGCAAGGCGCCGGCACCTCAAACTCCATCTCCACCTCCTCAGGGCGACCGGTGGTCGTCGCCTGAGCGTCCATGGCGAGCCTCTCGAGCACCACTCGAGGCTCTCTCGCCATGCACTCCGTACTCTCGGCGTGACTCAGCCTGCTCGCAGACCGAGTCACCCTCCCCTCCCCTCCCAATGACGGCTCGTGGGTTTCCCCACTCGCCGAGGCAGATGTTGGCGCCAGCAAATACATGCGCCTGAGCTCCGAAGAGCCACGGGATTCTGGTCGACCTGAGGCCTCCCTACCCGCTTGCTGAATTGGTTTTTCATCTGACTTTTCCATGATTTTGTTTTTGTGATGCCCTAACGACGGAGTACCCCTCCGCCATGCAGCCCCTAGCCGGGCATCGGAAGCGTAGGCTTCAGGGTAATTTTTATAGTGGTTTTCTTCCACGTAGCCCCCTTCCTGTAAGGGAAGGCGGCCCCCGGTCCCGTCCTAAAAAGGACAGGATTACGGGTTGGCCGGCGGTGACCGGAGTCCTGCCCGACGAATCGGGCCCGCCGCCCGCGAATGCGCCCCCAATCTCTCAATAGAGAGAAAGGAGGGCAAACATAGCGGCCGTCGCCGCGATTCGGAATACGTCCGAGGCACCGACGAGCCACTACCGCTCACCTCAACCGTTCCTCCTCTAACGAGGAGGTAAAGGAGAGAGAGCACCACCCATTGCCGTTGCCCAGAATATCCAGGACGCCAACGGGTCGCGACCGACAGCGATCGCCCTACCGCCCACCACTGCTACTTGGATAACGTCCAAGACGCCTGTGGGCCGCGATGTTCGACCAGCAAAAGGCACCGATCAAACCCGCAAGTCCGCTCCCTCCGCCATCCCCCCCAAAAAGAAGGTCAGGAGGAGGAAGCACTGCGCCCGCTGCCGCTACCCAGAATGAGTCCAGGACGCCAGCGGGCCGCGATGTCCAGCCAGCAAAAACACCGACCAAACTCGCACGTCCGCTCCCTCTACCATCCCCCCCAAAAAGAAGGTCAGGAGGAGGAAGCACTGCGCCCGCTGCCGCTACCCAGAATGAGTCCAGGACGCCAGCGGGCCGCGATGTCCAGCCAGCAAACCACTGACCGAACTCGCCCAACAGCTCCACTCGACCGTCCCCCGCGCGCATGGGGGCACGGAGAGAGAGCGACCCACTGCCGCTACTCGGAATAAGTCCGAGACGCCAGCAGGTCGAACAACACGCGGTGACCTGGACAGATAGGCCACCGCCGTCCGCCCACCACATGGAGAAGTGGGCAGACCCAACGCCTGCCGCCGCTACTCGGAGTACGTCCGAGACGCCGGCAGGTTGCGACATCCGGCCCGCAGTAAGCACAGACCGAACTCGCACGACCGCTCCCTCCGCCATCCCCCCCAAAAAGCAGCCCCAAAAAGCAGCAGCTCCTCCCTGGCACGCGACTTTGAGTCGCCGATGGCCAGCCACAGAGTCTCCTTGCGCAGTACACCTCATACAGCGCGTCCTCCTCGGCGGAATCCCGTCGACGTCGTCTCCGGTATCGGGTGTACCGGCGGCGGGCCGCAACGCACGCTACGCGCAATTGCGCGATCTCGGCGGTCCACCAGTACACCTGGCGCCTTGCGGACTGTTGGCGGACACGGGGCATGGACGCGTCGCAGATCTGCGTCATCGCCCCGCGAAACCACAGCGCCTCCGCTTCGACGTCGACGGGGCCGTCCGTCGCCGACTCCCAGGTCCAGGACTGGACTAATGCAGCTTCCTCGAGTAGTTCCCTGTCGATGCGCTTAAGCGCCCAACGCGGGCCGTCGTTCATCGGGGTTGTTGGATGGCGGCCGCCTGCGGTCTGGGCAGAGACGTCGAACCGAACATAACGATGGTCCGATAGCGTCTCCACCTCCACAGCGACACGCCAGTCACGGACACGGCCAGCGACAGAGGGGCCAGCGAACGAGACGTCCACTATCGACCCGCCCCGCTGCCGCACGCACGTGTATTCCGAACCCCGATTCAGGACGACCAGACCAGTCGTCACCGCCCACTCTTCTAACACTTCGCCCCGAGGGTCAGTGACCGGAGATCCCCACGCCGATGACTTGGCGTTGAGATCTCCGAGCACAAGAACGGGACGAGGGTGATAGCGGCCTACGACGGCGCCCAACTCGACAAGGAAACCCTCGAAGTCGGCGAGACTCTTGTTGGGGGAGAAATACGCCCCCACAATGACGATGCCGCCCGAGACCGCAGCAACCCAGCCACGGCCCCTGGACGGGTCGATCAGAGCCTCGCCAATAATGGCCACCAAACCGTCAGCGCACCCCAGCCAGTTGCCCCGGGCGGGGATGAAGTACGGTTCGGCGACCACAGCCACGTCGATCGACCACTCTGCCATGCTCTGGAGCAAAAGATCCTGAGCTCTGGCACAGTGGTTGATGTTGCCCTGGAGGAAATGTAGTGGTGCCATTACTGACACTCCATTCCCTCGGCAACGGTCCTGGGCCGGGAGTCGGCCGCGGAGCTGCTAGCCTGCGGGGGTGGCGAGGTTTCCCCCGCAGGTTTAGTGCTCCCCTTCTTTTTCTTTTTGGCCTTGCTGGCAGGCGCGCCACAGGCCCCTCCGCCCACTATGTGTCCCGCTCGCTTCCCCGCAGCCGAACACAAGCTGCAGTTGGGCGCCGCGGAACACTGGGCCGCCTTGTGGCCGGGCTGACCGCAGCGATAGCACAGATCGCTACGGTCGACCTCGGCGGTGCACTTTGCCCGGACGTGCCCCTTTTCCAGGCACCGGAAGCACCGCAAGGCCCGGGGCTGCAGGAGTTTCACACTCGCTGCAACCCAGCCCACCAGCAATTCACCTTTTTCGGCGATCTTCTTCGCCGACGCCACAGGGCACCGAACCCAGACCGCGCCGAGTTCAGTGGCGTCGGCGCGTATGTCGCCGGCCCGCACCTTATCTGGCGGACACTCGCCGCTTCGGGCAACGGCCGCCACCACCTCCTCTGAGGTCACCGAGTCGTCCAGACCAGCAATCCGCACCTCTGCGGTTTTCACCGGCCTGGAGACCCGGACGTCCTCAGGGTTGAGGACCTCCCTCAGCTTGGCGGCCAGAGCGTCCGCCTTCTCGGCACTGCCGCTCGCTGCACCAGCCACCTCAAACAGCCGCGCACCCGTGGCAGCCTGCCTGATGGTGACGGACTGAAGACCAAGATCAGACAATTTGATCTTGGTCTTGGCCTCGGCAATGACCGACCGGTACGTCACACCGCGCTCCGCCGCTCCTGGCTGCAACGTGAGCGTCACAGCCTCGGAACGCGGGGCATGCACCGTCGGTCCTTTGCGACCGCCTTTGGCAGTCCGCCTCGCAGGCTGCGCAACCGCCTTTGCGGGAGCGCGTGCAGCAGCCGCGGCCTTCTTGGCGGCTTGGCCGGGAGCGCGAGCAGCAGCTGCGGCCTTCTTGGCAGCTTTGCTGGCCTTCTTGCGGCCCACGACTTTCGCCCAGGTCTCACCAGCGAGGCACAGCTGTCACCGCCATCGCCGGGGTCCTCCGTGGTGACCCCCACGTCACTCTCTGCCTCACTAGCCGCCGAGGTATTGGAGCGCACAAAACGTCCGTTCCTATCCCTCCGCGGCTGTGAGGCACTCGCTCCTCTCGATGCCTGCCGACCCCTCCTCGAAGTTGGCAACTTGGGGGCCGGCAGGCCTTCCTCATCTGAGGACCGGCACACTGGACGCTTCCTTGCGGAAGACGTCCCGCGCGCCCTATTTCCAACACTTCCAGTATCCATATCCGCTGCAGGGGCCTGGTCGCCTACCCCTGCGCGTCCGTCGGTAACCAACTTAACACTCGCAGGCCCGGATACCTGCGAGCGCCGGGCGTCAACCGGGTCACATGACGCAACATCGCTTCCAGTAGCCATATCCGCTACAGGGGCCTGGTCGCCTACCCCTGCGCATCCGTCGGTAGTCAATTTAACACCCGCAGGCCCGGATACCTGCGAGCGCCGGGCGTCAACCGGGGCGCATGACAAACTACAATCTTTGTCGGACATTTTCATATTAAGATTGGGTGGTACGCACATCGCTTCCCCAAGGCGATGCGGCTGCTCTTTTTGGGAGGGTATTTAGGCCTCCCGAGGCCCGCAGATGCCTCCGGTGCAAGATAAACCGCCCGCTGCTCGGTATCTAAAAACTAATATTAACCTAAATATATATATATTTTTTTTTTTTTTTTTTTTTTTTTTTTTTTTTTTTCCCCAGCTTACATACTAACTAAAAACTACCCACCACCCGGCACCGTGGCTCCAACACCTCGCCACGGATGCCCCAAGACCGCAGGTTGAGGAGCAACCCACGGTCTTCCCCATCTCGGTCACCGCGACGTACACGCCGCGGAGACCCCTCGACCTCGGGCTATAAAAACAGCCCGCGGTCTACCCACCTCGCTCCCTAATCGTGCACTCTGCAGCTGCAGAGCGCAGATAGGGAGCCCTCGGGAGCGACTCCTCCGCTCCGGCAGAAATTAGCTACGGACAACAATCACCCCTCGCGAGGAGACTGTTGCCCGCACCCAGGGTGCACCGGCCCAGCACCTGCTCGTCCCCAAGACACCAAACGGACAAGCAGCCACTGAGCACACGAGGAGGTTTTCTGCCACGCACCCCCCCCCAACCTAACCTTCTTTTTTTTTTTTTTTTTTTCGGGGGGAAATCCTCATGGACTTCCTCCGCCTGGGGAGAGGCGGAGGGGCGTGCCGGACTCTTACCGGCTAAAACCCCCCGGTGTCTCCTCCTCGCACGTGCGCGTGGGGCCGCGGGAATCCGGATTCTTCCGCAGCCCCACACTGGTGCCGGCCCGGTCTGTCCGGGCCTCAGCTCCTGCACGGGGTAGTGAGGTGTACAACTACCCCGTGCACCGCCTCAGGGGCGCGCGCCGACACCCGCGCGCGCCTCCGCCTCGGGTCCATCGAATAGGGGGCGGGGACTTCCCCAAGTCCCTCGCCCCTGGACCCATTCATGGGGGGCGGAGAAGGGCGTTGTCCGCCCTTCCCCTGCGCCCGGTGCGTCTTCTGCGGCCGGGGAAGGGAGTCGAGATCTCCCTCTCCCGTTCCGCAGTCTCCTTCTGCGACATCACGTCCTCGCAGAAGGACACCACCGCGTCCCACGACTCTGCGCTACCGACCATACTCCGCACTACGGCCGGCAGCGACAGGTCGCCTCCTACTTCATTTGCGAGGACACGGCGCTGCTCCTCCCAAGCTACACACTCAGCGAGCGTGTGTTGCGCCGTGTCCTCCCCGCACTGGACGCAGTGGTGGCACCGAGCGTCCGGCTCCCTGTCTATGCGACACAGGTACTTGCCGAAGCATCCATGCCCCGACAGCACCTGCGTCACCCTGAACGACAGGGAGCCGTGCCTTCTCCCGAGCCAGTCGTCGAGTACTGGCCGGATCGCCTCGACGGTAGCGAGGCCGGCGGCAGGGCGCAGAAGCCTTTGCCGCCATTCCGCCACCAAGACCTGACGGAGCTCTCCCCGGCGCAGCTCGATCTGCCGCTGCACCGGCATCGAGCCCCGTGCCCGCTCTTCCTCGCGCCATCGGTACAATGACGCGAGTACTTTCGCCTCTAGGTCCCAGGGCGGAGATCCGGCCAGGACGCAAGCCGCCTCGTGGGAAATCGTGCGGTACCCGCGGACGACTCTGACGGCCATCGCCCTCTGCGGCCTGCGCAGAATGGCGAGAGTGCTGGCCGTCAGGTCGAGCGCCCATACGGGAGCCCCGTATAGGGCCATGGACCGCACGATTCCCACGTACAACCGCCTACAGGCGGCGCTCGGGCCCCCCATGTTGGGAAGCAACGTTGAAAGCGCGCCCGCCGCGCCCATGAGCTTGGGCGCTAGCCGCCGGAAGTGAGGCCCGAATTCCCAACGGCTGTCGAGCACCAATCCCAGGTACTTCATGGTGAACCCGACAGCTATCCGAGCCCCACCGACCACGATGTGTGATCCCGGCGCCGGCGCCCGCCGGGGGCCATGAAACACCATGGCCTCCGACTTGTTTAGGGCCACCTCCAGGCCCAGGCGCCGGATGCGGTTCACCACCTGTGACACCGCAGCCGTGGCTATCAACGTCGCTTCCCTGTGCGAGCTCCCCCGGGCAGTGACAAGCGTGTCGTCCGCATAACACGTCAAGTCTGCGCCCGACGGGAGCTCGCCTCTCAGCACCCAGTCGTAGCCGATGTTCCACAGGAGCGGTCCTAAGACCGATCCCTGTGGGACACCGCACGACATGAAGTGCTGACCAGCACCGTCACGTCCCCTGTAGGTGACGCATCTCTCCTCCAGATAAGCCCCTACTGTACGGCGGAGGTAGGGAGGCACGCGGTGGTATACCAGCGCCTCCCGAATACAGCTCCAGGGTAGGGTGTTGAAAGCGTTGGAGATGTCTAAAGACACCGCCAACACCACCCCACCCCGGGACACCGTCTCCTCCGCCAGGCCCCTCACGCGCATGATGGCGTCTATGGTGGAGCGCCCCCGACGAAAACCGAACTGGTTCTCGTCCAGGTTCGGCCCCTCTCTGCACAAGTGGCTGACGAGGCGATCTGCGATAACTCGCTCAAACAGTTTGCCCGCCTCGTCGAGCAGCACTATGGGCCGATACGCGGACGGCGAGTCCGCGGGGCGCCCCTCCTTCCTGAGCAGGACCAGCCTCCCCTCCTTCCATACACTGGGAAACTGACCCCGCCCGAGACATGCCGTGAAGAGCCCCCTCAGCTGGGGCTCTAGCTCCTTCAGAGCCAAAACGAGAGCTCGGCCAGGAACTCCGTCGGGTCCAGGCGCTGTGCTCTTAGCCCGGAGCCGCGACACGGCCGCTCTCGTCTCTAACTGCGTCACCTCGGGGACATCGGTGCTCTCCTCTTCTGGAGAGTCTGTGGCTGAGGGCGAAGCCATCGCCGGGGGAACATGTCCCCCTCGCACAGGGAAGAGGGTCGACACCACCACCTCTAGCAGCCGGGGTTGCATGGTCCGAACCAGTGGGGGCGCCCAGGGACGCAACTTGCCCCTTACCCAGCGGTAGGGGCGCCCCCACGGATCCCGATCCAGGGACCCCAGCAGCTCCTCCCTGGCACGCGACTTCGAGTCGCCGATGGCCAGCCACAGAGTCTCCTTGGACGCGCGGTACACCTCATACAGCGCGTCCTCCTCGGCGGAATCCCGTCGACGTCGTCTCCGGTATCGGGTGTACCGGCGGCGGGCCGCAACGCACGCTACGCGCAATTGCGCGATCTCGGCGGTCCACCAGTACACCTGGCGCCTTGCGGACTGTTGGCGGACACGGGGCATGGACGCGTCGCAGATCTGCGTCATCGCCCCGCGAAACCGCAGCGCCTCCGCTTCGACGTCGACGGGGCCGTCCGTCGCCGACTCCCAGGTCCAGGACTGGACTAATGCAGCTTCCTCGAGTAGTTCCCTGTCGATGCGCTTAAGCGCCCAACGCGGGCCGTCGTTCATCGGGGTTGTTGGATGGCGGCCGCCTGCGGTCTGGGCAGAGACGTCGAACCGAACATAGCGATGGTCCGATAGCGTCTCCACCTCCACAGCGACACGCCAGTCACGGACACGGCCAGCGACAGAGGGGCTAGCGAACGAGACGTCCACTATCGACCCGCCCCGCTGCCGCACGCACGTGTATTCCGAACCCCGATTCAGGACGACCAGGCCAGTCGTCACCGCCCACTCTTCTAACACCTCGCCCCGAGGGTCAGTGACCGGAGATCCCCACGCCGATGACTTGGCGTTGAGATCTCCGAGCACAAGAACGGGACGAGGGTGATAGCGGCCTACGACGGCGCCCAACTCGACAAGGAAACCCTCGAAGTCGGCGAGACTCTTGTTGGGGGAGAAATACGCCCCCACAATGACGATGCCGCCCGAGACCGCAGCAACCCAGCCACGGCCCCTAGACGGGTCGATCAGAGCCTCGCCAATAATGGCCACCAAACCGTCAGCGCACCCCAGCCAGCTGTCACGGGCGGGGATGAAGTACGGCTCGGCGACCACAGCCACGTCGATCGACCACTCTGCCATGCTCTGGAGTAAAAGATCCTGAGCTCTGGCACAGTGGTTGATGTTGCCCTGGAGGAAATGTAGTGGTGCCATTACTGACACTCCATTCCCTCGGCAACGGTCCTGGGCCGGGAGTCGGCCGCGGAGCTGCTAGCCTGCGGGGGTGGCGAGGTTTCCCCCGCTGGCTTAGTGCTCCCCTTCTTTTTCTTTTTAGCCTTGCTGGCAGGCGCGCCACAGGCCCCTCCGCCCACTACGTGTCCCGCTCGCTTCCCCGCAGCCGAACACAAGCTGCAGTTGGGCGCCGCGGAACACTGGGCCGCCTTGTGGCCGGGCTGACCGCAGCGATAGCACAGATCGCTACGGTCGACCTCGGCGGTGCACTTTGCCCGGACGTGCCCCTTTTCCAGGCACCGGAAGCACCGCAAAGCCCTGGGCTGCAGGAGTTTAACACTTGCTGCAACCCAGCCCACCAGCAATTCGCCTTTTTCGGCGATCTTCTTCGCCGACGCCACAGGGCACCGAACCCAGACCGCGCCGAGTTCAGTGGCGTCGGCGCGTATGTCGCCGGCCCGCACCTTATCTGGCGGACACTCGCCACTTCGGGCAACGGCCGCCACCACCTCCTCTGAGGTCACCGAGTCGTCCAGACCAGCAATCCGCACCTCTGCGGTTTTCACCGGCCTGGAGACCCGGACGTCCTCAGGGTCGAGGACCTCCCTCAGCTTGGCGGCCAGAGCGTCCGCCTTCTCGGCACTGCCGCTCGCTGCACCAGCCACCTCAAACAGCCGCGCACCCGTGGCAGCCTGCCTGATGGTGACGGACTGAAGACCAAGATCAGACAATTTGATCTTGGTCTTGGCCTCGGCAATGACCGACCGGTACGTCACACCGCGCTCCGCCGCTCCTGGCTGCAACGTGAGCGTCACAGCCTCGGAACGCGGGGCATGCACCGTCGGTCCTTTGCGACCGCCTTTCTCAGTCCGCCTCGCAGGCTGCGCAACCGCCTTCGCGGGAGCGCGTGCGGCAGCCGCGGCCTTCTTGGCGGCTTGGCCGGGAGCGCGAGCAGCAGCTGCGGCCTTCTTGGCAGCTTTGCTGGCCTTCTTGCGGCCCACGACTTTCGCCCAGGTCTCACCCTTAGACCCGGCAGTCGTGGGCTGTTCGCGTGATGGGGCTCCCTCCGCGGGCCTCTTGGCACCCTCCGCGGGCTTTCCCTTCTGAGGCGCGAGTCTCGGCGGCTCCCCAGTCCTCCGTTTGTCTGCCGCTAGGGGCGGACGGAGGATTTCCGGCGGGAGACGCCGAGAAATCGCCTCTATGCGGGCGTTAACCATGCTCCCGCACTGGAGCATGCAGAGCCGGACAATGCGCTCGACCTCGTCGTCGGTACGAGGGCTTGCCGGTTGCTGTGCGGGAGTCGGGGCCACCACTGGTGCGGCATCGGCGGACGAGCGACGCTGCCGCTGCTCGCTCAGCGCAGCGACTTGTCGCCGGAGGTCCTCCAGGTCACTCCGGAGGCGGCTGTTCTCCTCCCTCAACTTCGCGACCTCGTCAGAGGCCGTCCTGTTGAGGAGGATGCCAACCGCCTCCCTGATGTCCGCTGCAGCCTCCTTCAGGCCGCGGGTGAACGTACCCTTCAGGCTGCCGGACTTGGTGGCAACCTTCAGGACTAAGTCCACCCCATCCAGAGCTAGCTGGCTCAAGGCCACCGCCGATGGCTCTCCCCCTTCCGCCGCCAGAGTAGCTCTGC
This sequence comes from Autographa pulchrina, assembly GCA_905475315.1. Lineage (NCBI taxonomy): Eukaryota > Metazoa > Arthropoda > Insecta > Lepidoptera > Noctuidae > Autographa > Autographa pulchrina. The sequence continues at coordinate 10,872,462 of FR997761.1, read as the reverse complement.
GCTCGCGTGCGCGTCGGGCCATTTCCGACACTTCGTCGGCCGCGACGGCTTTGCGCTGCTCCCTCTTGGCGGCGGTGAGCTCCGCCTTCGAGCTCCCCAGCGAGGCACAGCTGTCACCGCCATCGCCAGGGTCCTCTGTGGTGACCCCCACATCGCTCTCTGCCTCACTAGCCGCCGAGGTATTGGAGCGCACAAAACGTCCGTTCCTATCCCTCCGCGGCTGTGAAGCACTCGCCCCTCTCGATGTTTGCCGACCCCTCCTGGAAGTCGGCAACTTGGGGGCCGGCAGGCCTTCCTCGTCTGAGGACCGGCACACCGGACGCTTCCTTACGGAAGACGCCCCGCGCGACCGATCCCCAGGGGCCTGGTCGCCTACCCCCGCGCGTCCGTCGGTAGCCAATTTCACACTCGCAGGCCCGGATACCTGCGAGCGCCGGGCGTCAACCGGGTCACATGACGCAACATCGCTTCCAGTAGCCATATCCGCTACAGGGGCCTGGCCCCCAACCTAACCTAACCTTTTTTTTTTTTTTTTTTTTTTTTCGGGGGGAAATCCTCATGGACTTCCTCCGCCTGGGGAGAGGCGGAGGGCCTCAGCTCCTGCACGGGGTAGTGAGGTGTACAACTACCCCGTGCACCGCCTCAGGGGCGCGCGCCGACACCCGCGCGCGCCTCCGCCTCGGGTCCATCGAATAGGGGGCGGGGACTTCCCCAAGTCCCTCGCCCCTGGACCCATTCATGGGGGGCGGAGAAGGGCGTTGTCCGCCCTTCCCCTGCGCCCGGTGCGTCTTCTGCGGCCGGGGAAGGGAGTCGAGATCTCCCTCTCCCGTTCCGCAGTCTCCTTCTGCGACATCACGTCCTCGCAGAAGGACACCACCGCGTCCCACGACTCTGCGCTACCGACCATACTCCGCACTACGGCCGGCAGCGACAGGTCGCCTCCTACTTCATTTGCGAGGACACGGCGCTGCTCCTCCCAAGCTACACACTCAGCGAGCGTGTGTTGCGCCGTGTCCTCCCCGCACTGGACGCAGTGGTGGCACCGAGCGTCCGGCTCCCTGTCTATGCGACACAGGTACTTGCCGAAGCATCCATGCCCCGACAGCACCTGCGTCACCCTGAACGACAGGGAGCCGTGCCTTCTCCCGAGCCAGTCGTCGAGTACTGGCCGGATCGCCTCGACGGTAGCGAGGCCGGCGGCAGGGCGCAAAAGCCTTTGCCGCCATTCCGCCACCAAGACCTGACGGAGCTCTCCCCGGCGCAGCTCGATCTGCCGCTGCACCGGCATCGAGCCCCGTGCCCGCTCTTCCTCGCGCCATCGGTACAATGACGCGAGTACTTTCGCCTCTAGGTCCCAGGGCGGAGATCCGGCCAGGACGCAAGCCGCCTCGTGGGAAATCGTGCGGTACCCGCGGACGACTCTGACGGCCATCGCCCTCTGCGGCCTGCGCAGAATGGCGAGAGTGCTGGCCGTCAGGTCGAGCGCCCATACGGGAGCCCCGTATAGGGCCATGGACCGCACGATTCCCACGTACAACCGCCTACAGGCGGCGCTCGGGCCCCCCATGTTGGGAAGCAACGTTGAAAGCGCGCCCGCCGCGCCCATGAGCTTGGGCGCTAGCCGCCGGAAGTGAGGCCCGAATTCCCAACGGCTGTCGAGCACCAATCCTAGGTACTTCATGGTGAACCCGACAGCTATCCGAGCCCCACCGACCACGATGTGTGATCCCGGCGCCGGCGCCCGCCGGGGGCCATGAAACACCATGGCCTCCGACTTGTTCAGGGCCACCTCCAGGCCCAGGCGCCGGATGCGGCTCACCACCTGTGACACCGCAGCCGTGGCTATCAACGTCGCTTCCCTGTGCGAGCTCCCCCGGGCAGTGACAAGCGTGTCGTCCGCATAACACGTCAAGTCTGCGCCCGACGGGAGCTCGCCTCTCAGCACCCAGTCGTAGCCGATGTTCCACAGGAGCGGTCCTAAGACCGATCCCTGTGGGACACCGCACGACATGAAGTGCTGAACCTAACCTAACCTAACCTAACCCGTATACAAAATTTTTAATTTTTGTGCGATTTTGTTCAAACTTTTTTGTAAACGTGTCCATTTTAACCTTATTGTTGACCTACGCGCTTTTACACGCGAAAATATTTGATATTTTTCGTATTTTTACGAAAATTGTTATTGTTATTGCTATATAGCGGTACATTATTTCACTTGGCACGTGATAACTTCGCTGTTTATCGGTGGATTGTCGCGATTTCTTTGTTGACCTACAGCTCAAGACGTCTGCTTTCGTTTGAGTATAATTTTGGCATTCCATTTTAAAAACAAATAGCTTTTATTTACAAAAAACCTCTTAAAATCATATAATTTTTCAAAGTCATTTTTTCAAAAACTGTTTAGCAAAAATTTCATTTAGTCATATCTGTTTGTAGGTCTCTTAAAGACCTTCCTAAATATATAGCACACGTATCGTGTGATTATATAGAACTTCAATATTTTTCTACTTTAAAAAAATTAAATTAAATCCTGTAAAAAATCAGTTTTTCACGGTTTTCCAGGGAAATTTGTTCCCGGACCCCTAAATTTTATTACGCCATTCGCTTGCAAACGTCCAGCCGAAGAGAACGGTACCACTCACGTGGCGCTCCGACTACCTCGAGCCGAAGAAATTTCGAGTTTTTTGCCCGCCCACCCACCCATATTTCCTTGGCCATATCGATTCCGGAGGCTTTTTCCATCCATCTTTGTACACCCCAATAACTTTGGGAGACCATAGCTCCGGAGTCGATAGTGCTAGAGGGCTGCGGTTTGTGGCGTTGGACAGGTGTTTAGCCGTTCTTTCTCCATATATTAGTCTCGAAGCCCTAAGTAGAGAGACCGTTTTTTGGCAGCAGTGCCTGTGTAACAGGCCAAAATTTTTTACGTTTTTTAGGCCGTTTTTGGACGCTTCTTGCATCGCAAGAAGCGTATCCCTGCTAAGGCGACCACAGGTCAGAGCGGTGGGACCCTGTTCAACGTTGGAACACTGCCGGACCGCGAACAGCTGGTGACAGCAAGCACAAAAAATTAAAATTTAATATTTTTAATTTTCTTTTACTTTTAATTTTAACTTACTTTAATTTATACTTTTTACACATTTTACCTTTTACAAATTTTACCTTTTACAACTTATACAAAATTATAGAAAAGATACTGAGTTTACAACTTATACAAATTTACCACTTACACATTCCCAGGTTGGGTTAGCGTTGGCGTAGGGAAAGCCCCGAGGTACCACCCTCCTTCCAAGATGCTCCGCACCCCTGCAAAAAAGATATCTGCCACATCATCGCCAACCTCTCCCCCAAGACAAACGCTCAAGCCCGACGTCTTCGCCACCCAGACGAAAGTCCGGAGAAACATGGGGGAGCAGGATACGGCAAAGGTCCTCTTCCCGGAGGAGAGCCCGGCTCCGGCGATACAGCCCAACAGGCTACAGCAAGCGAGGGCTTGGGTGACGAAAGCCAAAATGGCTCTAAATGCGTCTCGCAACCTGAAGTCCGACATAAAGGCTTCCGTCACCCAGGCCATCGACAGGCTGTATCAAATAATAAAAGAGGCCGAAGCCAGTAAACATGGAGAACCCGTGTGCTCGTCCCCGCATGCGCCTACCAGCGCAGACGGGGAGGAGCGAACGGCTATTCCAAGGCTACGGGAAGAGGAACCCGAAGCAAAAAACGCAGTGGGAAATGCCCAAGTCTCGCAGTTGCTCTCCTCGTTGGCTGAACATAGTCAGCTGATGAGGGAGAGCAACGAGAGAGCGGACAAATTAAGGGAGGCCCTCTTAGAAAAGAGGGAGTCCCTGGAGGTGCCTACGTACGCGAGTGTGGCGGCAAGTGCAAAGGGGCGTAAACGCCCAGAGCCCACAGCGCTGCACTCGGTCGTGGTCACATCCAGGGATGAGATGGAAACCGGGGAGGAGGTTTTGGGTCGCATTAGAACGGCCATCAACGCAAAGGCTGAGGGGATCAACATCGACCGCATCCGGAAGGCCAAAGATAGGAAGATCGTCATCGGCTGTAGAAGCGAAGAGGAACGGAACAGAGTTCAACTACGAATCGAGGCAGCAGATAACCAGCTCGAGGTCCTGGTCGTCAAAAACCAGGACCCCCTCGTCATCCTCAGGGACGTCCTTGGATCGCACAAGGATGAAGAAATCCTGGAGTTCCTGAGGATGCAGAACAAGAACCTGTTCCGCGACCTCCCAGCCGATGACGATAGGGCCGAGGTCAAGTACCGGAAGAGGGCCAAAAGCACAATCTTGTGCCATGTGGTCCTCCAGTTATCCCCGAACCTTTGGCGTAGGTTTCTTGAGGCGTCTGAGATGTACCTCGATCTCCAGCTCATTAAAGCGGAGGACCAGTCGCCGCTGGTCCAATGCTCAATGTGTCTGGGGTACGGGCACAGCAGGCGCCTCTGCACAGAAAAGGTGGAGAAATGTGGGTACTGTGGTGGCCCTCACCAGCGTAGAGACTGCGCAGAGAAGCTCGCCAACGCGCAACCCACTTGCTGCAACTGCACCAAGGCCAGCTTGGAAACGACGGGGCACAATGCTTTCAGCATGGACTGCCCCGTCCGGCGCAAGTGGGACGCGCTGGCTCGAGCAAAGACTGCGTACTGCTGAGGGCCCCCCCGGAAAACGCGTAATGAGAGACGGCGGTGGACAACATAGGTCAGCGGTTACACATAGACAGGCAGATCCAACAACATCGGGTCTATGCCGCGACGGCACGGTCCACAAAAACAAAGGGCGCGAAACTAATTGGGTCTGGTTTTATAGAAAACCAACAAAATTAAATAACGCAACCAAACTCACCGTGTTATTGCGGCTCAATAAATCCTGGGTACGGAAAACTCCCACCAGCTTCGCAAGAGAGCTCCGCGACGAAATCCCCGCCCAAAAAATGGAGCAGCAGCGTGCAGGAAACGGCGGAGCACTCCTCACATCACAGCATGGCACCACCTGTAAAAGAAACACAAAAAATGAAACAGCACAGAAAAGGAATGCGCAAGCAGGCATAATTCACAGCAAATAAATAGCAGGGTGATGATGAACATCACCCCATTTATTCAAAAGCACTACTGTGTAAATACCGAAAGCATAAGGAAAAGTACAATTAACATATAAGGTGCTGAAGTAGGTGGCTCCAAAAAGCACAACCTGCCCTACTCCCAATTTCCCTAAAAATATTTTTTTATACCGCAATAACGTAAACTAAGTACCCAAAGACTCTAATCATGTTAGAGGGATGAAACAGCGAAAACCCCAAATAAAAAAAAAAAAAAAAAAAAAAACCTAACCTAACCTAACCTAACAAGGCTCCACAAAGTTCAAGCCTCGGGATGGTAGTAGGTTTAATGGGCGCAACACGATTTCTAGAAACTAGAAGTTGTTCACCTGTGGCTCCAACACTATTACATGACCGAATATACACACAAGCGCCGTATGCCTTTTCGGACGCGTCAGTAAAAACATGTACTTCGTGTGCAATAGAGTCTTCATGCAAAACCCAACGAGGAATCTTTAAATGATTTAAAGCCGTTATTGTTCTCTCAAACAAAGACCAAGCGTCCCTCACCTCGAGCGATACTGCGTCATCCCAGTCGTATTTATTCAGCCAAAAACGCTGCATAAGAATTTTGGCTTCGACAACGCACGGACCTACGAGGCCCAGTGGGTCAAAAATCTGACTGATAACAGAGAGGACATGACGTTTAGTGACTTTATTAGTAGACGATATATTTATTGTGTAAGTGAGTGAATCAGAGTCACAAACCCAATTAAGTCCTAGGGTTTTAGATTGAGCTGGATTAAGACCATGCTCAGAAAATTGCAGAGTGTTATTAGAATCATTATTTGTTACTACTATTGAATTGATTTGTTTTAAAATTTGTATATTATTTGATCGCCATTTGCGTAAATTAAATTTAGCCGAAGATAGAACCGATTTTACCTTTTTTGTTACTTCTACAGTTTCAGATATGGTGCTCCCCCCACTTAAATAATCGTCGACGTAGAAATCTCGCCGTATGGCGGACTTTACCTGACTATCCTCAATGTTATCGGCCAAACTTACCAAACACTTAGTAGCTAAATAGGGAGCAGACGCAGTACCGTAGGTCACTGTATTTAACGTATAAGATCTGAGAGGTTCTGATGGATCAAAACGAAAAATGATTTTTTGAAGAGAACGTTGGTCTGGCTGGACTGAGCTGGACAGCTCTATACATCTTCTCCACGTCACCTGAGACCACGTACCTGTGCTGACGAAAACAAGTTAAAATAGAAAAGAGATCGTTTTGCACTACCGGACCGACCATCTGAATGTCGTTAAGTGACACTCCCGTACTTGTAGGGGCTAGGGTACTAGAATCCCTAATGACTCCATGATGTGGAATGAAATATTTAGTCATGGAATTTTCAGGTGAAGGAGTACAGTCCGAGTCTAGTGTCATATGACCTAAACGCTCGTACTCTCGCAAGAAGTCACAATATTTACTATGGAAGGAAGGATCATGCTTAAATCGCCGCTCTAGGGACAGAAAACGATTCCTAGCATTGACATAAGAATGTCCTAGAGAGCTTGGATCTTCCTTCAAAGGCATTTTAACAACAAACGCGCCATCACTATTACGGACGGTGGTTTCAGCAAAATGTTGCTCACACTTTCTCTCTTCAAGAGAGAGCGAATGTTTAGGTGAGACATGGTCAAGCTCCCAAAATTGAGTTAAGTCGGGAGTGACGCTGGAATGATGGCAAAAATGAGTAGAAACAGGAAAGATAACTAGATTGATGCGAAATACTACCAGATACAAGCCATCCAAATTTAGTTTCGCACAATTTAGGTAGATTTCCTCCTAAGTCTATCGTGTTTGACCCTATGACATTCCAAAATACTTCAGCCCCTACTAGAATGTCGACAGCCGACGGAACGTTAAAGTTCGGGTCTGCCAATGTAAGGCCTGAAGGAATGGATAAATGTTTAACGTTCACGAACGAAGACGGCAGGACCTTTGTGATCTCAGGTAGAACGTGGCAATCAATATCTACAGTAAAGGCACAGCATAAAGACTCTATTGAGAGGTGACAAGACTGTGTACTGGTGGATACATGATTATTAATACCCGTTACCTTGGTGCTCATACCGCGTTGTGACAAACCCAGTTTCTCCGCTAAACTCTGCGTGACAAAGTTCTCCGTACTGCCGTTGTCCAGCAGCAGGCGCGCGGTGTACTTCTTACCCGTCGCACTGGTCACGTTCACTAAAGCTGTGGACAGGAAAACATGCGAAGAAGTAGCAAGCTGCATGGAATTAGCTGAAAGCGCAACATCTGAAGTAGATGGCGATGCAGAAAGCAGTGCAGAAGGCAAAGGATTAGAATGTGGTTTGGGTTCGCTAGATTCTAAATGCAAAAGCGTATTGTGCTTAAGTTTGCAATATCTGCAATTTGAAAACTTGCACTGTTTAGCAGAATGCCCAATACGTAAGCAGTTATGACAAACGGTTAAGTCTTTTGCCTTTTGTATGCGATTTTCTATAGATAAGCTTCTAAAAGATTGACATTTATACAAAGTATGTACTTGGGAGCAAAGTGGACATTTACTATTTTTATTAATATGATTTGAAATTTTAGGCTTAGAAGAATTATTATTTTTATTTAAATTAGTATTACTATTCAAGGCAACAATATTACTATCCTGAAAATTATTAATGTTAAAATTACATTCCACAGATTCCAACCAGTCTGCTTTCCTGTTTAGAAAAGAACAAAATTGAGTAGTTGTTGGATAACCTACTATATTGTTATTCCTGTATTCCTCCCATTCACGACTTGTAATTAAATCTAGCTTTTTTACCATTACAAAAATGATGATGTCATCCCAATGCTGAGTGGGCCTTTTTAAATTTGCTAGTGCCCGGATATTTTTATTAATAACGTCTACAAGATTTCTAATGGAGACACTGGACTCCTTGTTTATTGAGTTTACATCAAAGAATAAAGCTTGCAAATGATTAGCCACAAGCAGGTACTCATTGTTGTACCGCTCGCACAACAAGTCCCAAGCAATTTTGTAATGATCGCTACTAAATTCGATATTTTTAATTAAAGAGGCTGCAGTGCCCTGTAAACATGCACGCAGGTAATGGAATTTATTAATGTTACTTATACTAGCGCTATCGTGAATCAATGACGTAAACGTGTCTCGGAACTCGAGCCAGCATTCGTAGTTCCCATCAAAATGAGGCAAATCAATCTTTGGCAAACGAACAAAGCTATTAGAAACATGTGCACCTGAGTCAGCATCTTTGAAGCCCGCCTCAGAACCAGCACCGTTGACCAAAGAACCGAGCAGGCTGCGCGTGAGTGCCACCAGATTGAAGAACTGGCGGTCGAAGTCCTCACGCTCCACGAAAGCAGTCTCAGCATCATCGGCAAGTAATTCGATTTCTGTCTGCAAATCATCAAATTGGCTATGTAAGGAATCGAACTTATTAAAACGTTCCTGCAGGTCTAATCGTTGCATCTCAGATATCTGTGCACTAGTTTTAATTAAGTTTAGATAGTTGCTGTAAATCGTAAGCTTCGATTTTAACGAACTACGTTTTCTAAGCAAAGTCTTTAAAGTGTCCGCCATTTTGAAGTGCAATTAACAAAGAAAAAATCACACGTGTTTTGCAGTAAGGCGATAGATAGCAATAATGAGCTTCTTATAAAAAAAATGGCAAAACAGCTGCGCGCAAACAAAAGGGACCGGTTATAATAACTGAGATCGGTCAAGGTCACGTTAACATCTGTGTAACGGTGAGTTGCGTGCGCGCACAGATGTTGCTATAAAATATGCAATTATGAAGAAGCGTCGAAACAAAACACTACGTTAAAGCACTATTAACAAGAAGTAACTTGTGAACGAGGAACTTTACTTGCTCAATGAAATAAATGAAAAAAAAACGATTATTCACTAAGAAAAGTTGGAAAAAAATAACTAATTGGAACGTCTCACTCAAATAAGTAGTTATACTCCCAGAAAATGATTTCAGCTCCTTCCAAGGCGAAGCACGCTGCACGGGGACGACTCCTTTGTCTTCAATGTTCGGTTTTCGGTGGCCACGGTGAAGTTCCACGCGGCATCGGCGATGACCGTTGACCGTTGACAATGACGATGCGAAATCGACAAATTTTAACGACACGACTGGCGTTACTTTAAGCGATCGATAGGACCAAACTGTAGGGACCCTAACGGGACTTTATAAATAAGACTTGTGGACTGTATCATAGGCTTTAATGCCGTTAAAATATACAATGGTCAAATTAAAGGAAAACAAGTAAGTGCCCGTGTTCAAGCGCGGTGTTGAGTGAAGTGAAGGGAGCGCGGCCGCGGGCTCGCCAGCCGGGGCCTCCCCCCGGCCTCCGCAGCACTCCCTTCGGTGGCCATCGCGGTTGCTCGATGAGGTGCGCCGACACATGTTTATTCGATTCCAATAAGTATTTTTATCCACAAACAATACTTATAACTTCGTATCATCGACCATGTCGTTTCACAACTTAATAATAATAATATTCCAGGACAACTCACACACGGTTATCTGATCCCAAGCTAAGCAGAGCTTGTGTTATGGTAACCAGGCAACTGATAAACATACTTATATATTTCTAAATACATACATATTATAGATAAATTACACCCAGACAACCAGAACAAATGATCGTGCTCATCACACAAACATTTGTCCTGGGTGGGAATCGAACCCACGACCTCCGGTATAGCAGTCAGGGTCACTAACCACTAGACCAACAGGCCCGTCAATAATAATTAATAAATTATATAATTAATAAATTATTACTATAACATACTTATATGTTTAATATAATAGTTTGACCATAATATCGTTAAATTGAATTTGAAATAACTTTTTGCAAATTGAAATAACTTTTAAACTTTTAACAACTTTTTAAATTACGAACAATCATTATGGCGCGTCGCGGTCGGTACGCGGCGGTCGCTAATCTCACTTCTGAGATATTAAAAGGAAACCACTGATACTTTAAATTTTACAATATATTATCATTATAATGGATTCAACGTTACAATTACAATACTTTTAAAGGCCAGCGACGCCATAATGATTATTATTAATTATATAATGCAAGAGACTACTACAACAAGAATCGCACGCGCCGCCATTACACATTACTCTCTAGTGTTGTTCGTTATTCCGGTAATAGTGACGCGACGTATTTGTCAATTCTAATTTCGGTTATCAGTAGCATACAGGGTGTTAAGAAACCCCTGTCCGATCCGTTAAGGTGTTGTTAGGTATCGATATCTGATTACATTAATGTCAAAAAAATTGGAAAAGAGAAAAAAAAATAATTATGACCTAAAAAAATATTTTTTTCTCCAAAGTCGAGAGAGAGCTTCGATGTCGTCACAGGGGCTGGGCAAATGATCATACAAAAGCCCGCCGATAATACCGACGAGAATGGTGGTGTAATTTTTGAATTAACTTCATATTTAGGGAATTTTGCGACAAAAAATGGTTATTTCAAAATTCATTATTATTGTTACTATCATAAATATTCCAAATTTAATATTTTATTTGGGCTTGTGATTATGAGCCCTATATAACCCTTTCGGGTCGGACATGGGTTTCTTAACACCCTGTATCCATCACCATGTATCCGTGTACCATCGAAATATGTTAACATATCCATATCACATTTCTTATTAATATAATTGGTGTTTTGCTCCTGGTGTTTTTGTAGAACTGCGTTTTTGTTTTTCCTTTTTTCTCAATGAGACCAGCTAACCTCTCTATTGAAATAAAACTACTTTTTACGGATTTTGTCGCGGTTTATTTTTAGATTTTAGGTCCCGACGTTTCAACACCTTTGCAGGTATCATGGTCACAGGCAGACTGAGATGGCGCCGATGGCGGTCGTCTTGACAGTAGATGTTGCTCGTTCTACCATCATATTTTAATTAATTTTTTGAGTTCCGACCTACGCAATATGAGGTCACTGTGTCTTGATGTGTTGCAGTGCTGCTCTTGGGTTTGGCCTTGAGTTTATGTATTATTGGGTCCCAAGTAGGTAATATCTTCCAGCCATCTTCTGTATTGAAATTAGCGTATTTTTTAATCTCAATAGCCTCGCGAAACATTCTAGGTAGGAATTTGGGTTCTTTAGCGAGGATCTGTGGTTTGTCCAATCTAATATAATGGCTGGAGCCTTTAGCATGTTCGGCGACTGCAGACTCCGTTTAGCGGCGGTGTTTCACGTCAGCTATGTGTTCTTATACGCGGGTCCCTATGCTTCGCTTTGTTTGACCGATGTAAGAGAGACCGCAGTCACAATCTAGTTTATATACTCTTGCGTCTTGTAGAGGTATATGACACTTGACGGAGAGTAAGGACTGACTAATCTTCTTGGGCGGCTTACAGTATGTTTTGATTGAAGCTCGCTTTAGGATGTAGCCAATCTTGTCTGTGATTCCTGTGACATATGTTAGTACAGCAGGTAAACGATCAACTGTGGCTGGCTTCACTCGGTTTCTGTGACGGGGCCGTGGAATTTGGAGCTTGTTGTCTCGCAGTACTTGCTTGACATGTTGAAGCTCAGCGGCAAGGTGTCTGTCATCTACAGAGTCCGTGTGCTCTCTGAAACAAAGATTTTCCCACGGCAGCTAACTGTTTAGGGTGGTGGTGAGATTCATCGTTTAGTAAATTCATTTTTAACATTAGACTATTTATTTCATTAATCACTTTTTCTGTTGCAGTATAACATAAAACTGCAACAGAAAAAGGTTATAACACATTTTCACAACAATTCCTTCGATGTCATCCTTTTACTAGCATTTTTTTTTCTTTCATTTAAATTGCTTCATAGTATTCCTCGAGTGCCAGATATATTGGATCATAACTTCCACTTGTGATTTGGTCTATTAATTATTGTAGTTAATTCCATAATGACTTCATATAACCACAATATACTTCTGTTTCTCTCTACAGAATTTCATCAGGTAACACTCATATTAAATCCTGTAAAACTTGAGATTTATAAACATTTAACAGTTATTATTGAATGTCATTAACCATTTCCATTTGTCATAATTTCATTTATTTTATTGAAACAAATAATGCATTGTGTGTACAAAACATACAATAATTAATATACTATAATTTTTCAATTTATCTATTCATTGTTATGATAGATTACTTTCTTTAATTATATTAATGTATGATTATTGATCAAGTATTAAGTTTAAAGTTGTTGTAAATTGTTAAGTCACAACACATACATGTTAACTGAATTCTGGATGACTTTGTTTCACTATGATTTATTGGACTTTAATATGTTTTATTAAGATGTATAAATTATGTATCATTAGCTCCATTATGTATAAATTTAAATGTTTGTTTATGTTCATCTACTTTGTTATCTGATGACAACATTGTTTATATATTTTATTGTATAAAACAAATTAAGAACATCATGCAGATAGTTGTTCGGTTAAAATTGAACCCGTACATTTGAACGGAGTTGTTCATTCAACTTTATTAAAGTTATCTTGTAAGACTTAACAACACAATAATAATAAGTTTAGGTCGATACATTACCGAATGTCCTTTGTTAGGATCATAAAAGTCTTACCACATACATTCACATGCTTATTCGATTCCAATAACTCCAATAAGTATTTTTACCCACAAACAATACTTATAACTTCGTATCATGTTGACCATGTTGTTTCACAACTTAATAAATTATTAGTAATAACGTACTTATTGATATGTCTAACATTATAGTTTGACTATAATATCTTTAAATTAAATATTAAATAACTTTTTGCAAATTGAAATAACTTTTTCAAATTTTTAAATTACGAACAATCATTATGGCGCGTCGCGTCGGTACGCGTCGGTCGCTAATCTCACTTCTGAGATGTTAAAAGGAAACCACTGATGCTTTGAACTTTACAATATATTATCATAAGAATGGATACAACGTTACAATTACAATACTTTTAGAGGCCAGCGACGCCATAATGCTTATTATTAATTTATACAATGCAAGAGACTACTACAACGAGAATCGCACGCGCCGCCATTATACAATGCTCTCTAGTGTTGTCAGTTCATCCGGTAACAGTGACGCGACGTGTTAGTCGATTCTAATTTCGGTTAACACTATAAAATGCTGTTGTTGGTAAGGAGCTTTTGCCTGAGCTTTTAATGAATTATTAAATTGACGTTTCCTACATTCCGAAATATCATGTCCTATATTTTTGCAATATCTACAGATAATCGGTGTCGCATTATTAGAATTTTTCGAGTATTGCGGCCAAGGGCCAGACTGTGTACGCGATTGTCCACGGGATTGATTGTCATTACGTTTCTTATTGAAATAGCATTCCGACTCTGAATGGCCCTTTTTATTGCAGTTTTTACAAAATTTTGATTTCGCTTGAACTTCTGTATTTTTTTGAGTATTGATAAATTTTTCTTCTTCCATAGCTATGTTCGCTGCGGCGTTTAGTGTTTTTGGATCTCTACACCTTATGACGTTACTAATGTTAGCACGTAAACCAATTGTAAAAGCATACAACGCTAGATCTTCGGTCATGGCAATACGACCGGCTAACTCCTTTTTTAGAGTGTCAGAATTATGAATTTCTGTTTGGAGGTTTGTGAGGCAAGTTTCGATACGCAAAACATATTGTGCTACAGTTTCTTCGGGTCCTTGTTTACATGATTGCAACTCTAGTAATAGATGGTTATAGTGTTTGCGTTCACCAAAATTTTGTTTTAAAAAATCTTTAAGGCTATCAAAATCGTCAAAAATTCTATTGGAGCACGCGATCTGTGCCTTGCCTCTTAACTTTGAAATAATGAATTTTAATAAAAGTCCTTTTTGTGAGTCTGAGACCATCTCGAGCGCATTCCTACAATTTGATAAAAATGCAGGCAACACATCGCGTTCTCCACTGTATGTATCAATAAAATCACAAAGGACTTTCATAGGATATTGCTCAGAAATAATTGGTGAAGTATTATTTTCGCCTTTTGAGGCCATATTGAACCTTTTGATTTAGATTTGAGACAAAATACAGACAAATTTTAAAGGTCCTATTTAATAGATGTGGCAATAACAATAATCGGAATATTTACTCACAGTAAAAGCAGAAAACACTTGTGCAGCATCACCGTAGGACGTATAATCAGGATAACAGGACCAGCGGGGAGAGACCTGGCTCAAGGTCAGCGCGATGCGTACGATATCAGGACACAGCGGAGGCAGGGAAAGAGTCACAGCACACAGCGGAGGCAGGGAAAGAGTCACAGCACACACCAATCTTATTCGCCACTCGTGATATGTTGTAAAAAGATCGACAACTTAGTTCTATGTACGACACCAAGTCTGACACAGAGTTTGTAGTAAGAAACATCAAGAATTGGTTCAGGGTTTGACACAGAGTCTGACACGGGAATTGAGAACACAGCGAGATATAAGTTTATAGTCTGGATTCAGTGAATCAACTTTCACTGTTTTATCTTTCTCGATTAGCTTCCCCACGGTCTCTATTCGTAGAAACCTTTTGACATGCCTTGACATTCCTGTTAGGGTTTAGTTAGGACTACATATCTTTTGTATGTAAAGCTGTTTAATTAGATATTTGTTTTTTCTTTTTTTTAATTATTGAGTTTAGTCTTTTTTTTTATTATTCTCATTCTTTTCGCATAGGCGACCTTTGTAAATGTGACAACAATGTAAATTTGTTGCGTGTCCCTTTTCATTTTCTTCCATTTTGGATGTTATCATTTACAATAAACTAAACATTTTGCTATTTACGCTGTTGTCGCATATTTGTATATTTTTTTATATATAATTGTATTTTTTACATTGATGTTAACCTTTTTTTTAAAAGAGTAACCTATGGAGTTTCTTGCCGGTTCTTCTCCATTGGAATGAAATTTTGGAACCTGCAACTAGAGTCAGTAATTTAACGTTTTAAAAGAGCTTAAAAAGGCCTACTTGAAATAAAAATATTTTGATTTTGATTTTGATTTTGATTTTTGACTAGCACACTTGTTAAGTAATTTAATTTTGGTAGATACTTTATTATTTAGGTATGCAGTTTCGCGAGCGAATTACGTGAGTTTCGGTTATGGACACGTTTTGATTTTTATTTTCTCGCGAAAATCTACCGAGTATCCCACTTCTGACACCACTGTTACGGGGCGGGATACTGGAGACTTTTAAAAAAAAGGTTTTTTGTATTAACTGTAATTATATTTTATTTTAATTTGAAATTACAAATTAAATTGTGTCCACCTCGAAATCTAAGACCGAACTACTTGATATAGAAAAATGAGATTGCAACGCGAACTTGTTATTGACGTCACAATTTCTAAGTAATAATGAAGTAAACAACTGATGCATACTCAGCAGTTTACTTAGCCTTGTAACTTAGTAATGAGACTGTTATAACAGTACACATAATAAGCAATATTTCGCAACACTCACCCGATCTGGGGTTAACACTGACTTTAAGAAAGCATTTGTAAAAGCACAATAGTATTTAATTAGTAATTTAAATACGAGTTAAGACGTATATAGGTAGGTGCTATATCGGCTCGCGGCTTCGTGGTGTAGTCCTCGTATGACGATTGACCGCGGTCCGCGGCAGTGTTGCGTCGTAGCAGGGATAGTTCACCAAACCGGTTTCCGTCACACGATCACGACGGCGCGGCGCGGCGCGCGGCTCAGATAAAGTAAACAAAATATTATTTAAAAAAATAACGTACAACGTTACAGTACCCCCCTTTTTAGCGTAGGATTTTTCCTAGGGAAAATCCGCTGCTTCTGCTCTTGAAGACACCTGATTTACGTTGCACATCCATCCCGCATCCATTCTGCCATTCTTCTATCGACTTTCATTCATTCATACTAGCAGTGAACACTTTAGTTTACGTGTTTCTGCATCCTTTCATACAGAGTATTTTGTATGTAGTACAAAACACTCACGCAACCCAGATGAAGATGTTAAACAAGTAACTGTAAAAATTAGTACAGAGCAGCTACTACTACATATGACCAGAAAGATAGAATAAATAGATAAAATTTGCAAAGGCTTATTTATAGAGTTGCAACCGCTCTTAAGGTTACCATGGTGTATGCCATGATAAATTTTTAACAACTATGGTGATAGACCAATAGTTATCATGTAGATAACATAGGGTGAATGGGGTAGAGCCATCATCCTATAATTACATACATATTATGTATGTAATTATAGGATGATGGCTATCCTATAATTGATGATGAATGATGATCCTATAATTACATACATAATATGTATGTAATTATAGGATATATTATATAATTTATACCATTGGGGTAGACCAATGATAGTAATAGAATAGGTAAATAAATAAATTTGTTATATGATAGTAATTTTAGCAGTAGTTTTTACGGTTGGGTGGGTAATTTTAAATTTAGTTTTGGTTTAGTATTTAATTTTTAACTAGTTGTAGACGTAAATATTTATTTTAGCAGACGACCTCCGTGGTCGAGTGGCGTACGCACCGGTTTCAAGGTGTCGCTAGCTCTGAGGTCCCGGGTTCGATCCCCGGACGGGTCAATGTAGAAAATCACATTTTCTACATTGTCTCGGGTCTGGGTGTTTGTGGTACCTTCGTTGTATCTGAATTCCATAACACAAGTGCTTTAGCAACTTACTTTGGGTTCAGAACAATGTATGTGATGTTGTCCGCATTTATTTATTTAATCACCTATAGACTTTCCAGACATGTCAGCTAATTCATACACTAAAGGGGATTTTTTTCCAATTACTTGACATTTTATGAACTTAGGCGCTAATTTTTTGTTAAAATATTTATCTTTATCACTTTGGTAGAAAGTTCTTTTCCAGACTATATCACCTATATTGAATTCAGCAGCCTTTCTGCGTAGGTTATAAGATTGCGAATTCCTAGAATGAGCTTGTAGAAGCGCAGCTTGGACTTTATTGCATGAACGAAATTGTGAAAATACTTATAAATCAAGGCTCAAGTTATTAACACAAGGAGTTCCACAAGGATCAATCTTGGGGCCAGTCTTTTTCATTTTGTTTGTTAATGATTTGATTAACCATATGCTGAAACACAATGACATTGAACTTGTTCTTTTTGCTGATGACACAAATGCTATTTTAGCCGCCAAAGACATAGATACTCTCAGCAGGAAGGTAAATAAGGCTCTGGCTCTTTTTCATACTTGGTTTACCATCAACAACCTTAAATTGAAAGCCAGTAAAACAAATGCCATGTTATTCAGTACAAAATCAAAAAACAAAGACACCATGGAGATCATCCTAAATAACGACAAAATAACTTTGGTGGACAGTGTGAAGTTTCTTGGTATTCACATTGATGAAAATCTTAACTGGAAAAAGGAGCTGACAGCTATCGAAAGTTCAATTAGCTCAGCTTGCTATGCCCTGAGAAGTCTTAGGGATGTGGTTGCTATTAAACATTTAAAAGTAGCGTATTATTCGCTTGTAGAATCGAAGCTTAGGTACAGTATCGTTTTATGGGGCGGTAGCTACGCATATAATGTAAATACTGCTTTTGTCTCTCAAAAAAGGGCTATAAGAACCATGGTGAAAGTTCCACAGTGGGTGTCTTGTAAGGAGTTTTTTAAAGAACTCCAGATTTTTACGGTCCCTTGCTTATATAATAATAATAATAATAATAATATTCCGGGACAACTCACACACGGTTATCTGATCCCAAGCTAAGCAGAGCTTGTGTTATGGTAACCAGACAACTGATAAACATACTTATATATTTCTAAATACATACATATTATAGATAAATTACACCCAGACAACCAGAACAAATGATCGTGCTCATCACACAAACATTTGTCCTGGATGGGAATCGAACCCACGACCTCCGGTATAGCAGTCAGGGTCACTAACCACTAGACCAACAGGCCCGCCCTGTTATATATTTTAGTACTACTCACCGATCTAATTAAACAGCTACCCAATTTTGAAACAATTGAGGAAAGAAATAAGCGGGAGGCAACAAGGCGTAGGGACTTGCAATATAGGATCCAGCCACACCTGAACGTCGTCAGCCACGCTGCAGTATATCAGTCAATTAAACTTTTTAATAAACTACCCATACATTTAAAGTCTATATATAATTTGAATCAGTTTAAGCATAAACTTAAGTCATTTCTTATAGAAAAATGCTATTACACAATTGATGAGTTTCTTTGTGACACTTACAATTAGATTGTTCCTAGCTCCTTTGTGCTGACATTATATATTTATATCTACATTTGTGAAAAAAAAAAACTCATGATTTGAATGTATATTTAAAATGGAGACTTTATCTGTGAGAATTAGGCCTGATTTAGACGATGCGAGAAATGTCGTGCGAGTTGCGGTACATTGAGGGGCCGCGCGGCTATGGTGTCATAAGAGATGTATCGTAGACGGCAATGTACCGCAACTCGCACGCTATTTCTTGCACCGTCTAAATCTGGCTTTAGTTATTTACATTAGACATTATATTTTATTGTGACATTATATTCTTACTCCTGACATTTGTATTGGTAGAATCTTAATTTATTATTATATAATTGATTTTGTTTTTTAGTGTTTTGTAGAGACAACATTTTCGACACAATGTAAAAATTGTTTGGAAATTAATAAATAAAAAAAAAAAAAAAAAATGAACACTGTAGATAAGTAACCTAAGTTTTCTACGTATGAATCGCGAGGCTCAAAAATAATATTATCATCGAATTCAGCATTAATGTAATGAGTGCCACAACTTATTAGTTCACGACCGTAGACAAGGAAAGAAGGTGTGAAACCAGTTACTTCATTTACTGAGTTGTTGATTGCGAATTGAATCTTTGGTATAACTAAGTCCCATACTCGCTGATCATTAGTTATAAATGTTGATACTGCTGTCATTATAGTTTTATTGTACCTTTCTACAGTGTTAATATGCGGTGAATACTTAGGCGTATAATGTACGTTAGGTATTTTGTACTTGCTGATTAAATTCCTAAGTGTAGTACTGACAAATTGCTTCCCATTGTCTAGTATAATAGTGGATGGGATACCATGCACTAGAAACACGTTTTCTTCTAGAATTTTAGTGATTATGTCAGCTGTAGCTCGTCTAATTGGAAAAAGTAAACAGTATTTCGAAAAGCAGCAAGTCACTACAAAGATATAACAATTTTGTTTTTTAGTTGGCGGTAGAGATCCAACAAGATCAATACTTAGCATTTGGAAAGGTCGATAACAAGTTTTAGGTCTACCCATGTGTCCAAGTGTTGTATGATTTTGATGTTTGTGTGCGATACATGTGTCGCAAGAACTAACCACTTGAACAACATCGGCCTCGCCAAACGTTTAAAAGTTTTGAAAATTCCCTGATGACCAGCAATAGGTTCCGAATGATTTTTAGCTATAGTTTCTATTCTATTTTCTAACGGAATTACTTCCTTCCACTCAAATTCTTTATTTAATGGGTTAAGGCTTTTTTTAAATCTATATAATTTACCGTTGCGGATTTCGTATTCTAGGAAAGATGTTGGCGATTCTTTACATCCGTTATATATGTTAAGGTACCAGGGATCCGACGTTTTAAATTCTGAAGTTGTAGAAGGAGAAGAAGAATTTGAAGCATTATCAATAGAGGATACGATACGATAACGAGCATGTAGTCTAAGCAGGATTCATTCGGCCGTTTTTTTCTGTTGCTCATTAACTCATGGATGAATTTGATGTCGACATTGTCTGGGAATTCTTTCACAAGCGCTGCCTTGAGCTCTTCCCAAGTCTTATGCGGACGCTCCGCCCGTAACCATAGCTGTGCTGTGCCTGTCAGCGCTCTTTTTGCGATCAGGAGCTGCTGAAGCGGTGTCCACTCGAAGATTTCGGCGTTGGATTCTACGTCGTCAATCCACCGCGTCACTGGATAGGTGTCGTCGCGCCCGCTGAAGGTGGGTATCAGCTCGGCCGTCATCTGAAGCATGTTGCCGTTACGCTTTTTCGCATCGTATTCGTCATGGCAGTCCGTGTAGTCGTCTTGCCGACTTTTCCTGCGTTCTTTCGCGGGTTTGGACATTTCGTCGTACTCGTTGAGATAGCCTTTTACCGCAGAAACCGCCGTCGTTCGCGTGTTCTCGTACACGTAGTAGCCGATCTGCACACGTCGTTTTTATTTCACCGGCCGTACTATTCCGCCTTTTCTTTTGATATCCCGGACGAGCCCCCAATTTTGTAGGTCAGGCGCGGTGAAATAAAAGCAGATTCACTATTCAAACTTTTATTAATTCAAAAAATTAAACCGAGCACACGCTAACAGTTCTACGGTTATCGCCATCTTCCCTTTTCCCCTTCCATCCTTCCTCTCTCTCATACACCTTATGTCATCTCGCTCACACTAGCTCATGCTTATAATTCAAACTAGGTACACATTTTAAAATCCTACATATATGTTTATTGAATTGTGTAGCGAGTGCACTGGCACGATTAAACGCAGCACAGGATCACGCCATTTGACGTCAGAGCGAGCCGTGTGCAAAACAGGTTCCAGAGGCTCCGCCCACTTCGGGTCGGCAGGTGAACTTAGCCCCGCCTCCTAAGACATGGCGCCTGCGTATCTTTTGTTCAAGCGCTAACGAGGCAAGATGGCTGCGCACACGTCTATTGTTTTCAGTGCTGAGAGGGCGTCACCCCCTACGCAAGATGCGACAAGCGGGAGTCGTTTTTTGTAGTATTTATTTTAGTATAAATAGCTGTGCATTTTTGTAAATAAGTTAATACGCTTTTGTATCTTGTTACCGCAATATAACGCTGTTACTACGCCCGGCATTTTATTTCTTCGCCTATCGCTTTACTGCTGCTGCTGCTACTGCTACCTATCCACATCGCAAGTAGTACCTACCTAGCCACAATACTGCTGTGAATACCGTACTACTTCACTGGTGACCCCGACGTGATGTTCCGGATTGAAACGATGACCGAAAGCAAAGAAGCCGACAAGGATTTCTTCATGACGTACCGAGTGGGAGTCAAGGCCCCTGTCTTCAACGCAGATGACCCACAACTATGGTTCGCACAACTTGAGGGTCAGTTCACCCTCTCCAACATCACTACAGATTGTAACGTTTGTATCTTGGTAGTGGAAATAAAAAAATATATATTAGTTAGATACAATTTATTAGTTGTAGGTAGGTAAGTAGATATCGGTTGAGCCGGGAGTGAGTTTGAATATCGAGCGCGTAACGAGTTTTAGTTCGCCGGTAGAAACACTACTGTCCTGGATCAGTAGCCGGTTGTGTAGGTAGGTCGCTCGCAGCTCTGCAGCAGCACAGCCGTCGACGCCGCAGAGTAGATCCGCTGGCTTCGGCGTAAAGGTCACGAAGGTCACGAAGTTCCCGAAGGTCACGAAGTTCACGAAGTCACGAAGTTCATGAAGTCACGAAAGTCAGCCGACTCGGACAGTAGGAAGGAAGGTGAAGACGAAGAGTGAAGAAGATAGTAGGTAGATGCTTGAACCCTGGAATTCGGTAATTGGGCGTCTTAGTAAATGACCGAATCCATGCTATGACTGCAACATCCCGATATCCACTAACACGGCCTACTTAAAGGGAAGCAGTGTTCTAGCACTAAGCAGCTATCGAGATGGGCAGTCTAGGCAGCGTGGTACAGTAGCAAAAGCACGAAGTTAATTGGGTGATTTGCAAAAATAATTAATTTAAAATTAACAAAAAACAGGAATATTACAGATAATTAAAACATGTAGGTAGGTACACATTACTACTGGTAGAATTTAAAAATATAAGAACAAAGAAAATGTATGACCTCTATGAGAGGGTCAAAGTCAACCGTCAATTTGAATTAACGGATAGCAAATGACAATATAGTATTTGTACAGTGCAAAGCACGCACAAAATTGACATCATTGTGTCAGCACTTTACTCGCTACGCGCGGTCTATACTTTAGTACACAATTATCACTCAAATCGCGTGCACTCATTATCATTCAATTAAATTCTATTATAACGCACTTTTGCGTATTAATCAAACCATCATCATTAAAAGGTGTAAAGACCCTACATCTTTATGGTCCTTCGAGCATCCGTATATGCGGGACTATTTCGCGTTCATAACAGTGTGATTAAACTGTGAGCACGAAAGTACAGCTCCTGACTACGACCGGTGGATAGAGTAACATCCGTCTGCTGCAACTCAACGACTGCTAAAATCTATCATACAACCACAATCATGAGCGCCAACATGGAAAACATTTTGGCCAATCAAGATCAGATCATTTAAGCCATGGAGCAGCAACTGCGGAATTTCAAAAAGGATTCGGCGGATCGCAAAACTCCGGCTAACATCAAAAAACGATTGCAAATCCTGGATTCATACTGGCGGGAGTTTCAAGAGAATCATGCTCAATTATGTGAGCTTGAAGATCGTGGTTATACCTACTTTTCGGAGAACATGTACGATAAAGCAAGAATTTTCTACAATGAAGCTCAGGAAATTATTCAAAATTACAAACCGCCTACTAGTACGGTTCAAGGGGATAAATTGCCTAGCGCTTCATCAATGCGTGTATCAGATACTCGCAATCAAGAAACTGCGGATGAGCAACAGCAAACGGACTTGTTGTCAGTTGATCCAGATCAACCAAATATCAAGCCAACTGGCACCCCATCCACATCACTGTTCAAGAAGATTGTCTCTCGAGGTAATGCCAGCAAATTAGAAGAAATGCTCCGCAAGCAGAAGAGTAACTTCAAGGCTTTATCACGGGCAATCAGAAGTGTGGATATGGAGAGCCTCTCCGAAAAATGGGAATTCGAAGATGTGCTCAGAACTATTCAAGCAAAATGGTCAACCATCGATTCCCTGCACTGGGAAATTGATAGTGAGATGTACTCGGAAGATGAGGAGTATGAACAGGAATATAGCAACTACGAACAACAGTACGTTGACATCAAAAAGTTGGTCAATAGAAAGATGTATTCCGTTTCATATCGGGAAAATTTTACACCGAAAATAGATATTCCTAGCTTCTCAGGGAACTATCACAAATGGATTTCATTCAAAGACTTATTCCAAGAGGCTGTCCATAACAACAAAACCATCCCAAGCGCCCAGAAGATGCAGTTATTAAAAAGTAAGCTGAAAGGCGAAGCGGAAAGGATCATTCAACATCTCAATATCAGTTCCGAAAATTACCAAATCTGCTGGGACATATTGAATCACAGGTATAACAATGACAGGCTAATTTTCACCTCACACATGAACATACTCCTGTCGTTACCTACAATGCAAAACCAAGGCGACACACAGATCAAAAACATGTTCGACACCATCAATGAATGCATGAACGCCTTGAAAAATCTTGGTATTGATGTAGCCGCCATGGGACCAATGGTTGTGCATTTACTTACACTGAAACTGGATACTCAAACGCTTAGTGAATACACTCAATCATTAAAAAATCCAAGAGCCTTGCCTGTTCTAGCAGACTTTTTGAAGTTTTTAGAGAACAAGTATACTGCTCTCGAGTCAACACGGCGAAAACATTATTCATCCAGATCAACCTCGTCGTCATCTCCGAGTAGAAGCAAAGATTCTGAACATCAATTCAACAAAAAGAATCAATCAAAATCTAATAATTACAACAATAAGAACGATTCTAATAAACCGTTTCTGCGTAGTTCAGCTGTAAAAAGTAGTGCAACGAAAACAAAATATTGCCCGCTATGCAAAGACGACAGCCACGGACTTTACTACTGCAAGCTGTTTTTAGAATCGGGGTCAGCAGAAAAGATAAACACATTACAAAGGTTAAACTTGTGTAAAAATTGCCTGGTTGATCACAAAAATAAATCATGCAGTTCTGAATCAAGATGCAGGGTGTGTAATGGAACTCATAACACCGTACTACACGATGTCCTACAGACAAACGCAGTGTCCAGCAACATGGATATGTCACCGTCTACGTCATGTGAAGACTACACACAAAGCAATGTGACACATGTTTCCAAGGAATCTGTTGTTGAAATTCTGCTAGCTACAGCACTTGTCCGTGTACAAGGAGCTCATGGGGAATATCACACAATGAGGGCTCTCATAGATCAAGGCTCTCAAGCCTCCCTCATTACTGAGAACGCAGCTCAAATACTGAAACTGCCGCGCCGGGCATGCAAAGGCGTCATAGTTGAAGTCAGTGCCAATCAAACCAACTGTAAGGGAGTTATCAGTCTTGTGGCGTCCTCATTACACTCCAATTACACATTCCAAACAGAAGTTGTTATAATGAAGAAATTAATTAACAACTTGCCAAACCACAGTTTCACAAAACCATCGTGGAAACATCTTCAAAACATTCAACTAGCAGATCCAGATTTCAACGTTTGTCGTCCTATCGATTTGTTGTTGGGAGCAGAAGTTTACTCGGAAATAATCATGTCTGGCATAATCAAGGAAAGCTCATCTCTACCAATAGCACAACAGACTCAACTTGGCTGGATTTTGAGCGGCAATGTCAAGTCCTATCAATGCAACGTTATCATGAACAATATACAAGACATACAAAGGTTTTGGAGCATTGAAGATGTCACCGAACCCGATACTAATATGTCCTCTGAAGACCATCAATGCCTTCAACAATATCAATCGGAAACAGTACGACGAAATGATGGTAGATACGTGGTTAGACTGCCACTGAAGCCAGATATCAACGAAAAATTGGGAGAATCAAAACAAAGAGCCATAGCACAGTTTTATCAACTGGAAAGAAAATTTTCAAGAAATAAAAATATTTCCGAAGATTACAAAACATTCATCAACGAATATATCAAACTGGGTCACATGCGCAAGTGCGCACAGAAAGTTCTGCCGGATTGCATTTTACCTCACCTTTGCGTTTTACGCCCGGACTCGGCAACAACATCGCTGCGAGTTGTATTTAACGCATCAGCAAAAACGTCGACGGGCTACAGTCTTAATGATTTAATGTACAGCGGTCCTAATCTACAACAGGATTTGTTTACATTGATTCTGAAATGGAGACAGTATGCATATGCAATCACAGCCGACATCGAGAAAATGTTCCAACTGCGTCATCATCCGCTTTGGTGGCACGGACCAACCTGGCTATCAACATTCAAAATAAACCACAATCAAAACGTGCCAACCTACATTACTAATGAAGAAACTAGGAAGTCAATAAAAAGTAATGTAGTTCAACAAAATGAAAACATTGTTATAAAATTATTGAGCAGATTCAGCAACTTCGACCGAGCAGCGCGCGTTCTTGCTTGGACTTTGCGCGCCATATCTCGCAATCAAAACAAACCGAAGTATTTAACTGTCAGCGAAATAAAAATCGCTAGACCACTATTAATTAAACAAGTACAGCTGACTGTATTTAAGGAAGAGGTATTTAGTCTCCGATATCAGAAGCAAATAGACGCGAAGAGTAAATTGCTAAAGCTGAACCCGTTTTTAGATCAAGACGGCCTACTGAGAGTCGGTGGCAGATTGAACAACGCGAAGATGAGTCACAACATGAAGCATCCTCTCATCATTCCCAACAACACCCATCTCAGTGACTTATTGATCGAACAAGGACATCAGATGAGTTCACTCAAGAGACCAGTTACGAAATTATCCGTTTTGCCGATCAACGACAATAATCAAAGCCACGATACAGAAAAGGAAAACAAAGAAGGTCAAGCAACAAACAATAAATATTCCAAGCCAACCTCATCAAAATTGTGCAACTTCATAATTACAACACTCGTACTTCTGATGTTTATTTGCTCAGGAACGTGCGAACACAAAATTTCCAAAGTTGCAGAAAATAAAAACATATTTTTTGATAAACTCGCAAATATGAAATTGGAACGTGAAGAATGGAAACTCGTCGTTTATTGCGACATGGCTCCGTATTGGCAAGGAATTAACCTTCTGGACAAGTTTATCACTCATCTGGACAACATATGTTCAAGGGATCAAATAACACAATGCAACGTAGTCCGATTACAACTACTACACGGGTACAACGAACTTGAACACTACAACAACGTTTTACTTGGTCAGCAAGGTCAAGTTCGCCGACGTCGCGGGCTTATCAACGGCATCGGTTACGTCGCACATAGTTTGTTTGGAGTTTTAGATGAGTCTTTCGCCGAACAATATCAGAAGGATATTTCCTTAATCAGAAGCAATCAAAAACATCTTAGTTATCTGTGGAAAAACCAAACTTCCGTTGTGGAGGCTGAGCTAAATGTCATCAAAAGGATTGAAAATACCCTGGACAAGCAGCACAAAATAATCAACCAACACATTACCAATTGCAACGCGGCCATAAGCAAACTGAAAGAAGAAATCCAACAGACTGACAAAAAAGCGGAATTCACATTATCAACGTTCATAGCCAATAACATCATGACCAATCTTAAAGAAATCCAGGAGACACTAGTTGACACAGTGGCTAACATTTTCTATGAAAAGTTCAACTTTCACTTGCTGACGCCAGCACAGTTGAAAAACGAGCTGAATGTTATATCCGGACAAATCTCAAAGGACTTAGCCTTACCGATTAATAATATTCAGACTGACTTGGCGAAGATCTATCACCTATTGAAAGTGAAAGCAAGAGCTACCAGAAAGTTCCTGATTTTCGAAGTAAGGATTCCTCTTGTGAGCAGGGAAGATTATGAGCTTTACAACCTCATACCGATTCCACAACAAGCCAACGCAAGCATGGTCAATATAGTGCCGATAGCAAAATACTTGGCTATCAATACGCATAAAGACTCTTACATTCCAGTGTCTACAAGCGACTTACAAAGATGTGTTAATTACGACACCGACGAGTACATTTGCCCACTGAAACGGCCCGTCTATCAAATGACGTCAGACAACAACCTATGTCTGAAACATCAAACATCTAATCAATGTCAAATTGAAACAAGAGAATGTCGCGATTCCTGGACTGACTTGAATTTAATTAATTCATATCTTTACTTTTGTTGCGGACTATGCAGTGTGCGAGTCATATGCGATGACAATATTACGATCGAGCAACTCAGCAAAGCAGGTGTCATTACACTGGGAGACAGCTGCGTCATCAAGGACAGAATGTTTACGATTTATGCACACAGAGCATTATCAAACACAATCAAAACGAAGATCGATGTCATGAACATAGAAATTCCACCAATAAATCACATAATTAATCTGTCTATACCTCTCATCGCTCCACTGAATGAGACAGATGATATCACCGAACAACGGGAAGACATAAAGGCGATTGAAAAAACACTCAAAGAAATGAAATCCAATCAGGGATTGGCAGATCAAGTGACATTCCATGACATTCACCATTATGTCGCCATCTACATCTTGGGGGGGGTCGTCGTGGTTTGCATCATCTTGTACGCATGGGTACGCGTGCGAGCGCGCCATCCGCGCCCAGCGCCCGCACCTCCGACCGCTGAGCGAGCAGAGGCTACAACGGAGCAGGCAGAGGCTAGCGTGAGCTATGTAGCTCCCGTTGCCACCGCTGCGGGTCGCCCTACCATCGCCACAACGAATAGAGGGTCTTCGCCATCCGTTCGGACTCAATTCAATGAAATACCTTAAGCTTAGTTTATTTAAGTTTGTAAGCAAAATTGTTAATAATCATCTTGTAGATCATTATCCTTCATCTCATTGACATCTTCTCGGGCCCCGGAGCATGTACAGTGCAAAGCACGCACAAAATTGACATCATTGTGTCAGCACTTTACTCGCTACGCGCGGTCTATACTTTAGTACACAATTATCACTCAAATCGCGTGCACTCATTATCATTCAATTAAATTCTATTATAACGTACTTTTGCGTATTAATCAAACCATCATCATTAAAAGGTGTAAAGACCCTACAGTATTTAGATACTATATTAGCCTTTTAAACACGATATAAAACAACACAAAACATTACTAATTACAGGTAAACGCTAACGACTGATCTAAAACATTATGAGGTACATTTACGAACACAGAACAATGCTCTAATGAAAATAGCAAATTATGCAATGATAAACTAGATAATTAGCGTAATAAAGATTTGTTTTGCAACACTCACCCGATCTGGGGTTAACACTGTATTTAAAGCACTTTGTCACGGTAATATTATAATACAGTAGTGTAACTCGGCCGCATTATAGAAATAAATGCCTACAGCCGCGCGGTACGTAAACATGCGTTAGGGCTGCCCGTCTCCAACATTTTAATTACATTTGCCTACTTTCTGTTTCTATTTAGTTTTGTGATTGTAAATATCCTTTTTATATAAATAAATTCAATACTTTGTATATTGTATAGGAAGTGTTCAATAAAAATGCGTGTTGTTTTTTTATTGGTAGATTTAATTAATAAACATGTTTTTGTTTGAAAAACAAATCGGGCTTATAAATTTGCGACCGAAAAATATTTGTGCCTCGACTGAGTCGTACGAAATGCTTTATTGTTAAATTTTAAAGTATAATAAATCCGCATTCCTATATAAAGCTTAATTAAAAATGCGTTATTGACGAATTCATACAACCAAAAACAGCACAATATTTCCTACTCGTCATATTAACTGATTTTTAGAGAAAAAATCGCGCGGTTATTGTTAAAAAAAAACACACCGTCCGTTCGACACTGCGGTACAGCCGTGACAGTCTGCGACCCGAGCGCACCCCGAGATCGAGCGCGTAGGTATAGCTCGCGTTTCGTCCGTTTGTATGAAGTTGGAGTACTGTATTATAGTATTACTATTACCGTGACTTTGTAGAAGTTAACGTAGTAAAAAGTTTTTGACTTATTAAAATACGTGTGCGAAAATAATAAAATAGTACTGCAAATTTGGAAACGATTTTAAATGACTAGAAGCGTCTGTTCGCGGCTGCGTGTAGCCAGTATGATCTTCAAGGTTCTCGAGTATTCCGCACCAGCGGCGACTCGCAGTCTAGGTGGAAGGGATCATTCGCAAAACTGGTTTCCGTGGCGCGGTTAGCTATCGCGACGCGCGGCGCGCGGCTCACGGCTCATTATATCATAATGAGTATTTTAGTTTTAAATAGACTTACGGCGATATTAACTATTTATTATTACACAAAATAACGTGCAACGTTACAAGATAGCACGAAGTTTTACTACGTGCTGTCGCAGCTGGAACCACAACATTCATCTCAAGTACGGACCTCATAGTGGACCCCCCCGCCACCGGCAAATACGAGAAGCTGAAGGCAGAGCTGATCAAGCGGTTGTCCGCCTCACAGGAACTAAAAATTAAGCAGCTGCTCATGCATGAAGAGTTGGGAGACAGGAAGCCTACACAGTTCCTCCGCCACCTACAGCAGCTAGCCGGACCAACTGTCCCGACCGATTTTATCAGATCCATCTGGTGCAGCAGGTTACCGGCAAACCTCCAAACGATCGTTACTATGCAACCAAATTCCAAGCTAGAGGACGTCGCAGAGTTATTGGACCGCATCAATGAAATCGTTCCAGCAACCAGGCAAGTTGCCACTACTAGCATGCTAGCGCCTGGACAAGTGGCGTACTCGCAACCTTTTTTTTTTTTTTTTTTTACGGGGGGAAATCCTCATGGACTTCCTCCGCCTGGGGAGAGGCGGAGGGGCGTGCCGGACTCTTACCGGCTAAAACCACCCCGGTGTCTCCTCCTCGCACGTGCGCGTGGGGTCGCGGGAATCCGAATTCTTCCGCAGTGGTGCTGGCCCGGTCTGTCCGGGCCTCAGCTCCTGCACGGGGTAGTGAGGTGTACAACTACCTCGTGCACCGCCTCAGAGGCGCGCGCCGACACCCGCGCGCGCCTCCGCCTCGGGTCCATCGAATACGGGGACTTCCCCAAGTCCCTCGCCACTGGACCCATTCATGGGGGGCGGAGAAGGGCGTTGTCCGCCCTTCCCCTGCGTCCGGTGCGTCTTCTGCGGCCGGGGAAGGGAGTCGAGATCTCCCTCTCCCGTTCCGCAGTCTCCTTCTGCGACATCACGTCCTCGCAGAAGGACACCACCGCGTCCCACGACTCTGCGCTACCGACCATACTCCGCACTACGGCCGGCAGCGACAGATCGCCTCCTACTTCATTTGTGAGGACACGGCGCTGCTCCTCCCAAGCTACACACTCGGAGAGCGTGTGTTGCGCCGTGTCCTCCCTGCACTGGACGCAGTGGTGGCACCGAGCGTCCGGCTCCCTGTCTATGCGACACAGGTACTTGCCGAAGCATCCATGCCCTGACAGCACCTGCGTCACCCTAAACGACAGGGAGCCGTGCCTTCTCCCGAGCCAGTCGTCGAGTACTGGCCGGATCGCCTCGACGGTAGCGAGGCCGGCGGTAGGGCGCAAAAGCCTTTGCCGCCATTCCGCCACCAAGACCTGACGAAGCTCTCCCCGGCGCAGCTCGATCTGCCGCTGCACCGGCATCGAGCCCCATGCCCGCTCTTCCTCGCGCCATCGGTACAATGACGCGAGTACTTTCGCCTCCAGGTCCCAGGGCGGAGATCCGGCCAGGACACAAGCCGCCTCGTGGGAAATCGTGCGGTACCCGCGGACGACTCTGACGGCCATCGCCCTCTGCGGCTTGCGCAGAATGGCGAGAGTGCTGGCCGTCAGGTCGAGCGCCCACACAGGAGCCCCGTACAGGGCCATGGACCGCACGATTCCCATGTACAACCGCCTACAGGCGGCGCTCGGGCCCCCCATGTTGGGAAGCAACGTTGAAAGCGCGCCCGCCGCGCCCATCAGCTTGGGCGCTAGCCGCCGGAAGTGAGGCCCGAATTCCCAACGGCTGTCGAGCACCAATCCTAGGTACTTCATGGTGAACCCGACAGCTATCCGAGCCCCACCGACCACGATGTGTGATCCCGGCGCCGGCGCCCGTCGGGGGCCATGAAACACCATGGCCTCCGACTTGTTTAGGGCCACCTCCAGGCCCAGGCGCCGGATGCGGTTCACCACCTGTGACACCGCAGCCGTGGCAATCAAGGTCGCTTCCCTGTGCGAGCTCCCCCGGGCAGTGACAAGCGTGTCGTCCGCATAACACGTCAAGCCTGCGCCCGACGGGAGCTCGCCTCTCAGCACCCAGTCGTAGCCGATGTTCCACAGGAGCGGTCCTAAGACCGATCCCTGTGGAACACCGCACGACATGAAGTGCCGACCAGCACCGTCACGTCCCCGATAGGTGACGCATCTATCCACTAGATAAGCCCCTACTGTACGGCGGAGGTAGGGAGGCACGCGATGGTATTCCAGCGCCTCCCGAATACAGCTCCAGGGTAGGGTGTTGAAAGCGTTGGAGATGTCTAAAGACACCGCCAACACCACCCCACCCCGGGACACCGTCTCCTCCGCCAGGGCCCTCACGCGCATGATGGCGTCTATGGTGGAGCGCCCCCGACGAAAACCAAACTGGTTGTCGTCCAGGTCCGGCCCCTTCCTGCACAAGTGGCTGACGAGGCGATCTGCGATAATTCGCTCAAACAGTTTGCCCGCCTCGTCGAGCAGCACTATGGGCCGATACGTGGACGGCGAGTCCGCGGGGCGCCCCTCCTTCCTGAGCAGGACCAGCCTCCCCTCCTTCCATACACTGGGAAACTGACCCCGCTCGAGACATGCCGTGAAGAGCCCCCTCAGCTGGGGCTCTAGCTCCTTCAGAGCCAAGACGAGAGCTCGACCAGGAACTCCGTCGGGTCCGGGCGCTGTGTTCTTAGCCCGGAGTCGCGACACGGCCGCTCTCGTCTCTACTTGCGTCACTTCGGGGACATCGGTGCTCTCCTCTTCTGGAGAGTCTGTGGCTGAGGGCGAAGCCATCGCCGGGGGAACATGTCCCCCCCGCACAGGGAAGAGGGTCGATACCACCACCTCTAGCAGCCGGGGCTGGATGGTCTGCACCAGTGGGGGCTCCCAGGGACGCAACTTGCCCCTTACCCAGCGGTAGGGGCGCCCCCACGGATCCCGATCCAGGGACCCCAGCAGCTCCTCCCTGGCACGCGACTTTAAGTCGCCGATGGCCAGCCACAGAGTCTCCTTGGACGCGCGGTACACCTCATACAGCGCGTCCTCCTCGGCGGAATCCCGTCGACGTCGTCTCCGGTATCGGGTGTACCGGCGGCGGGCCGCAACGCACGCTACGCGCAATCTATTTATTGCGCGATCTCGGCGGTCCACCAGTATACCTGGCGCCT
Organism: Autographa pulchrina; assembly: GCA_905475315.1. Lineage (NCBI taxonomy): Eukaryota > Metazoa > Arthropoda > Insecta > Lepidoptera > Noctuidae > Autographa > Autographa pulchrina. The sequence goes on along the minus strand of FR997761.1, from coordinate 10,840,112 downwards.
TGCGGACTGTTGGCGGACACGGGGCATGGACGCGTCGCAGATCTGCGTCATCGCCCCGCGAAACCACAGCGCCTCCGCTTCGACGTCGACGGGGCCGTCCGTCGCCGACTCCCAGGTCCAGGACTGGACTAAGGCAGCTTCCTCGAGTAGTTCCCTGTCGATGCGCTTAAGCGCCCAACGCGGGCCGTCGTTCATCGGGGTTGTTGGATGGCGGCCGCCTGCGGTCTGGGCAGAGACGTCGAACCGAATATAACGATGGTCCGATAGCGTCTCCACCTCCACAGCGACACGCCAGTCACGGACACGGCCAGCGACAGAGGGGCTAGCGAACGAGACGTCCACTATCGACCCGCCCCGCTGCCGCACGCACGTGTATTCCGAACCCCGATTCAGGACGACCAGACCAGTCGTCACCGCCCACTCTCCTAACACCTCGCCCCGAGGGTCAGTGACCGGAGATCCCCACGCCGATGACTTGGCGTTGAGATCCCCGAGCACAAGAATGGGACGAGGGTGATAGCGGCCTACGACGGTGCCCAACTCGACAAGGAAACCCTCGAAGTCGGCGAGACTCTTGTTGGGGAAGAAATACGCCCCCACAATGACGATGCCGCCCGAGACCGCAGCAACCCAGCCACGGCCCCTAGACGGGTCGATCAGAGCCTCGCCAATAATGGCCACCAAACCGTCAGCGCACCCCAGCCAGCTGTCACGGGCGAGGATGAAGTACGGCTCGGCGACCACAGCCACGTCGATCGACCACTCTGCCATGCTCTGGAGCAAAAGATCCTGAGCTCTGGCACAGTGGTTGATGTTGCCCTGGAGGAAATGTAGTGGTGCCATTATTGACACTCCATTCCCTCGGCAACGGTCCTGGGCCGGGAGTCAGCCGCGGAGCTACTAGCCTGCGGGGGAGGCGAGGTTTCCCCGGCAGGTTTAGAGCCCCCCTTCTTTTTTTTTATTTTTGGCCTTGCTGGCAGGCGCGCCACAGGCCCCTCCGCCCACTATGTGTCCCGCTAGCTTTCCCGCAGCCGAACACAAGCTGCAGTTGGGCGCCGCGGAACACTGGGCCGCCTTGTGGCCGGGCTGACCGCAGCGATAGCATAAATCGCTACGGTCGACCTCGGCGGTGCACTTTGCCCGGACGTGCCCCTTTTCCAGGCACCGGAAGTACCGCAAAGCCCGGGGCTGCAGGAGTTTCACACTCGCTGCAACCCAGCCTACCAGCAATTCGCCTTTGTCGGCGATCTTCTTCGCCGACGCCACAGGGCACCGAACCCAGACCGCGCCGAGTTCAGTGGCGTCGGCGCGTATGTCGCCGGCCCGCACCTTATCTGGCGGACACTCGCCACTTCGGGCAACGGCCGCCACCACCTCCTCTGAGGTCACCGAGTCGTCCAGACCAGCAATCCGCACCTCTGCGGTTTTCATTGGCCTGGAGACCCGGACGTCCTCAGGGTTGAGGACCTCCCTCATCTTGGCGGCCAGAGCGTCCGCCTTTTCGGCACTGCCGCTCGCAGCACCAGCCACCTCGAACAGCCGCGCACCCGTGGCAGCCTGCCTGAGTGTGACGGACTGTAGACCAAGATCAGATAATTTGATCTTGGCCTTGGCCTCGGCAATGACCGACCGGTACGTCACACCGCGCTCCGGCGCTCCGGGCTGTAACGTGAGCGTCACAGCCTCGGAACGCGGGGCATGCACCGTCGGTCCTTTGCGACCGCCTTTGTCAGTCCGCCTCGCAGGCTGCGCAACCGCCTTTGCGGGAGCGCGTGCAGCAGCCGTGGCCTTCTTGGCGGCTTGACCGGGAGCGCGAGCAGCAGCTGCGGCCTTCTTGGCGGCTTTGCGGGCCTTCTTACGGCCCACGACTTTCGCCCAGGTCTCACCCTTAGACCCGGCAGTCGTGGGCTGATCGCGCGATGGGGCTCCCTCCGCGGGTTTTTTTACGCCCTCCGCGGGCTTCCCCCTCTGAGGCGCGAGTCTCGACGGCTCCTCAGTCCTCCGTCGGTCAGCCGCTAGGGGCGGACGGATCATTTCCGGTGGGAGACGCCGAGAAATCGCCTCTATCCGGGCGTTAACCATGCTCCCGCACTGGAGCATGCAGAGCCGGACAATGCGCTCGACCTCATCGTTGGTACGAGGGCTTGCCGGTTGCTGTGCGGGAGTCGGGGCCACTACTGGTGCGGCATCGGCGGACGAGCGTCGCTGCTGCTGCTCGCTTAGCGCAGCGACTTGCCGCCGGTCCTCCAGGTCTTTTCGGAGGCGGCTGTTCTCCTCCTGCAGCTTTGCGACCTCGTCAGAGGCCGTCCTGCTGAGGAGGATGCCAACCGCCTCCCTGATGTCAGCGGCAGCCTCCTTAAGGCCACGGGTGAAGGTGCCCTTCAGGCTGCCGGACTTGGTGGCCACCTTCAGGACCAAGTCCACCCCGTCCAGAGCCAGCTGGCTCAAGGCCACCGCAGATGGCTCCCCCCCTTCCGCCGCCAGAGTAGCTCGTCGCTCGCGTGCGCGTCGGGCCATTTCCGACACTTCGTCGGCCGCGACGGCTTTGCGCTGCTCCCTCTTGGCGGCGTTGACCTCCGCCTTTGAGCTCCCCAGCGAGGCACAGCTGTCTCCGCCATCGCCAGGGTCCTCCGTAGTGACCCCCATGTCACTGTCTGCTTCACTAGCCGCCGAGGTATTGGAGCGCACAAAACGTCCGTTCCTATCCCTCCGCTGCTGTGAAGCACTCGCTCCTCTCGATGCCTGCCGACCCCTTCTGGAAGTTGGCAACTTGGGGGCCGGCAGGCCTTCCTCGTCTGAGGACCGGCACACTGGACGTTTCCTTGCGGAAGACGTCCCGCGCGACCGATTCCCAGCACTACCATCCATATCCGCTGCAGGGGCCTGGTCGCCTACCCCTGCGCGTCCTTCGGTAACCAACTTAACACTCGCAGGCCCGGATACCTGCGAGCGCCGGGCGTCAACCGGGTCGCATGACGCAAAATTGCTTCCAGTAGCCACATCCGCTACAGAGGCCTGGTCGCCTACCCCTGTGCATCCATCGGTAGTCAATTTAACACCCGCAGGCCCGGATACCTGCGAGCGCCGGGCGTCAACCGGGGCGCATGACAAAGTACACTCTTTGTCCGACATTTCATAATAAGATTGGATGGTACGCACATCGCTTCCCCAAGGCGATGCGGCCGCTCTTTTTGGGAGGGTATTTAGGCCTCCCGAGGCCCGCAGATGCCTTCGGAGCAGGATAAACCGCCTGCTGTTCGGTGTCTACGAACTACTAAGCTACAATTTTTTTTTTTTTTTTTTTAATCCTACAAACTAACTTAACCTACCCACCACCCGGCACCGTGGCTCCAGCTCCTCGCCACGGATGCCCCTAGACCGCAGGTTGAGGAGTTACCTACGGTCTTCCCCATCTCGGTCACCGCGACGTGCACGTCACGGAAACCCCTCGACCTCGGGCTGTAAAAACGGCCCGAGGTCTACCCCATCTCGCTCCCTATTCGTGCATTCTGCAGCTGCAGAGCGCAGATAGGGAGCCCTCGGGAGCGACTCCTCCGCTCCGGCAGAAATTAGCTACGGACAACAATCTCCTCCTTCCCACCCCTCGCGAGGAGACTGTTGCCCGCACCCAGGGTGCACCGGCCCAGCACCTGCTCGTCCCCAAGACACCAAACGGACAAGCAGCCACTGAGCACACGGGGAGGTTTTCTGCCAGGCACCCCGCGTACTCGCAACCTGAATCAACCCAACAAGGCAGTGCTATAGAAGCATTAACGCAAACTGTGGCTGAGCTAGCACGAAAGCTGGAGGTTATGAGCACGCAGTTACGCCATAAATCTGCACGTTCCCGGTCCAGAGGCAGATATAACCAAAACCGCCCCAGATCGCAATCCCGCTCCAGAGAATACCGGTACTACTTTGCCGGAACTGTTGCTGGAACGATTTCATTGATGCGGTCCAATAATTCTGCGACGTCCTCTAGCTTGGAATTTGGTTGCATAGTGACGATCGTTTGGAGGAATACCGGTACTGCTACTACCACAGCCGTTTTGGTGACAGAGCCCGGAAATGCACAGAACCGTGCGCCTATAAGACGAAGCCGTTAAACCACCAAGGCAGCCAGTAAGGGCGGAGTATGACTGCCATGCAATATCAAGCCGCCTGTTCATTACGGATCGCACTACCAAGATACAATATCTTATAGATACGGGTTCAGACCTGTGTGTCTTTCCACGATCCGCTGTACGGGAACCACGCATGAAGACAAAGTACGAGTTATTTGCAGCAAACGGGTCAGTTATCGGGACATATGGATTTCTTCCCTTAACACTCGACTTTGGACTCCGCCGCGCATTCACATGGAGATTTATAGTTGCCGACGTTACCAAACCCATAATCGGAGTCGACTTTTTAGCTTACTACAACCTGATTGTCGACTGCCGCAACCAGCGCCTCATAGACAACCTGACTTCTCTTGCTACTCAGGCACCACAGTACGAATCAAACGAATCCATATCGTCCGTGCGCACCATAACCGAAGATAGCAACTACCATCGCATCCTGAGAGAATACCCAGACCTCACTCGTCCCGCAGGCAAGCCAGGTGCACCAAAGCACAACAAACTGCACCACATCCGCACCACGCCTGGACCTCCGCCTCCGGTCTCTAGTCGTCCCCGTCGTTTGGACCCACAGCGTCTCAAGATAGCGAAGCAGGAGTTTGAGGACATGCTACAAAGTGGTACGGCGCGTCCTTCAGAAAGCGCCTGGTCCTCACCGCTGCACTTAGCGCCCAAGAAAAATTATGGATGGCGCCCATGCGGAGATTACCGCGCATTGAACGCACGGACTATCCCGGATGTCTATCCTATTAAGCACCTGCAAGACTTCACTCACGAGTTGGCGGGCAGTACCATCTTTTCCACAATAGATTTGGTGAAGGCATACAACCAAATCCCAGTCTTTGAAGAAGATATACCTAAGACAGCGATAACAACTCCATTTGGGCTATTTGAATTCCCTTACATGACCTTTGGGCTCAGAAACGCAGCCCAGACTTTTCAAAGGTTCATGGATGAGGTTCTGCGCGATCTACCCTTCTGTTACGGGTATCTTGATGATATATTGGTCTTCAGCAAGGATATCCATCAGCACGAACAACACCTCAGACTACTGTTCGCGAGATTGGTCAAATACGGCGTGCTGTTAAATACCAGCAAGTGTATTTTTGGCCGAACAGAAGTTATCTTCTTGGGGTATAAAGTCTCTGCGTCAGGCACTCAGCCCCCGGAATGCAAAGTCCAGGCCATTCAAGACTTTCCTGAACCAAAGACAGTCAAGGAACTGCGGCGATTCCTAGGAATGGTGAACTTTTATCGCCGTTTTATACCGAATGCAGCTTCAAAACAAGCACCTCTCAACAGTCTGCTCGCAGATCCAAAAGTCAAAGGATCACACCCAGTCACCATGACACCAGAGCTGCTTGAAGCTTTCAACAGCTGCAAGCAGAGCCTCACTGAAGCCACACTCTTGGTACATCCAGACCCTTGCGCAGAACTGAATATATTTACGGATGCGTCCGATACGGCAATAGGAGCTGTACTGCAGCAGCGAAGCAAAGGGAAATGGCAACCACTAGCATTTTTCTCGAGAAAACTCAGCCCATTGCAAAAGAAGTACAGCCCCTACGACCGAGAGCTTCTGGCTATATACGAAGCCATCAGATACTTCCGATTCATGGTTGAGGCACGAGTATTCCACGTCACAACAGACCATAAACCGCTGACGTTTGCATTTGCACGCCTACGCGCAAATTGCCCACCCCGCCAATTCAGATACTTGGATTATATAGGACAATTCACAACCGATATAAGATATATCCCTGGGAAAGACAATGTGGTGGCAGACACACTTTCACGCATCAATGAGCTCCAACTGCCACTGGATTATCAGACCCTGGCTAAAGAACAGCAAACCGACCCTGAACTGCAGAGCTTGCTAAGAGACGGATCATCTTTACAGCTGGAAAAGGTGAAACTACCTGACTGTAACACCGAAATCTACTGCGACGTAATGGGTACACCACGCCCATTCATAACAAAATCATTCCGCAAGCAGGTGTTCATGTCCCTTCATAACCTCAGCCATCCTGGACGAAAAGCAAGTGTTAGATTGGTCACTGAAAGGTTTGTTTGGCCAGGAGTAAGAAAGGACTGCAGACAAATGGCAAAGGAATGTGAAGCGTGTCAAAGAAGCAAGGTGACACGACATACCTCGCCCCATTACAGGCATTCAAACCACCATCGGCACGTTTCCGCTACATTTACCTCGACTTAATTGGTCCTTTACCTCCTTCCTCTAACTACAAGTACTGCCTCACGATGGTCGACCGCGCAACAAGGTGGCCTGAGGCGTACCCACTGCAAGACATCACCGCAGAAACTTGTGCCGCCGCTCTCACCGCGGGATGGATTACCCGGTTCGGCTGTCCAGAACATATCACCACAGACCGAGGCCGGCAATTTGAGTGCCGCACCTTCAAGAGGCTAGCCGCTCTCATAGGAGCTACTCACCATCTGACTACTTCTTACCACCCCGCAGCAAACGGCCTCGTCGAGAGGCTGCACCGCCAGTTAAAAGCCGCAATCATGTGCCACGCCAGTTCAAGCTGGACGGAAGTTCTGCCATGGGTACTATTAGGCATACGCAGTGCCTGGAAGGAAGACTTAGGCGCATCAACCGCTGAACTTGTCTATGGCGAGCCGCTTCGCTTACCTGGACAATTCCTCATAGAAGCTTCCGGGGATACCGCGGACATGAGTGACCTGGTAGACAGGTTACGCGCTCACATGACCAAGCTGACGCCGCAACCAACGGCGTGGCATACAAGCTCCAGTCGACCCTTCTACATTCCGAAAGACCTGAGCACGGCGACCCACGTCTTCCTGCGTGAAGGCCCAGGAAAAAGATCGCTGCAGGCCCCATATACAGGCCCACACAAAGTCCTTACTCGCGATCAGAAGACTGTGGACATCGAAGTAAAAGGGAAGAGACAGAAGGTTACGGTTGATCGTGTTAAACCTGCATACATCGCGAGAGAGGAGCTGGATACACACCAAAACCAATCACGAAACCCAGATACCTTAGTCAGAAATACAAGAACCGGCAGGATAGTGAAATTTCCTGACTACTATCGCCCGTAGCCACGGTCTCGCCGGGGGAGTGGTGTAGCGAGTGCACTGGCACGATTAAACGCAGCACAGGATCACGCCATTTGACGTCAGAGCGAGCCGTGTGCAAAACAGGTTCCAGAGGCTCCGCCCACTTCGGGTCGGCAGGTGAACTTAGCCCCGCCTCCTAAGACATGGCGCCTGCGCATCTTTTGTTCAAGCGCTAACGAGGCAAGATGGCTGCGCACACGTCTATTGTTTTCAGTGCTGAGAGGGCGTCACCCCCTACGCAAGATGCGTCAAGCGGGAGTCGTTTTTTGTAGTATTTATTTTAGTATAAATAGCTGTGCATTTTTGTAAATAAGTTAATACGCTTTTGTATCTTGTTACCGCAATATAACGCTGTTACTACGCCCGGCATTTTATTTCTTCGCCTATCGCTTTACTGCTGCTGCTGCTACCTATCCACATCGCAAGTAGTACCTACCTAGCCACAATACTGCTGTGAATACCGTACTACTTCAATTGTATAGACTAGAACTATTTCAGTTCTCCTTCCAGAGATTAAATTACTCTTTATACAGCCCACATACTCTGATTGCTGCAATCCTTAACAGGCAAGCGTGGATGATACGAGGCTAATCACCAACATCAAATTTTCAAGTGTTATAAATTTTGCTGGACCATCTATCAAGAACATAGTATGGACCTATGGCCTACCTACCAGGCTCTGCTTATAGTGCTTTACTCATAAGTCAGCCCCTTTGCTAATAGGCTCTAAAATTGGGGGAGGGGGATCATATAAGAATGGCTATTTTAGGGATAAGATTAAATAATATAGGTATATGGTGAATTTCAAACCACTATTTTCAAATTGTCAAATAACATAGGATCCAAATAAAATTTCAAGTGAATCACATATCAAATTTTTAATAAAATATGAAGTTTTGGTAGTCTCACCAAGAATCTGGTGGTTTTTTGCTTGCACTAGGCACGGCACAGCGGGCACAAAATTCTTTCATTAAAATATAATATACTTATGTTTATTAAAATAAATAGATGACTGAATATGGGTTAAGTGAAGTTGAGTTAAGATTGTGCCAATATTATCATTACTGATAAGTTTAAAAACCCGGCAATGGGCTGTATGCAGCCAAATTTTTACTTTGCATTTTTGGATAAATTGAGATTTTCTCAGCCTAATATTTACTAAAGATTCTAAAGATAGAATACTTAATTAAATAATTTATATACTTACCTATGCAGTGCAACAACTGAAACAAGTTAAAAAAAAAATGAACTACCCATATCACATTTTTGAATAAAGAACATTCACACATAGTTAAATTAGTTTTCTGTCTCCAGTCACTAGTAGAAGATGGATTAGAAAGTACTGTTTCAGTAGGCGGTTTAGTACACGTCAGGGCATATAGTACACGCCATGCCATTGGACCTGTGGTTAAGACAAAAAGATTTTGTTCTAGATGTAATTACACAGACTGCTGGATAAATAATTAAATAACATTAGCAAAATTTGTAATTTTCTATTTAGGAGTTTGGCCAGGTTTCGTTGGGCTTAATGCAGAATAATTTAATCTTAATACTGGCTACTTATGTTCACAGGATTGCTATGAAGAGTCTTAAGACATTGATTGTTATTTTGTGAATAATACTGGCTATCTTGTAACATTGTGTTACTAGGATTGTTCTTGACGACCTCCGTGGTCGAGTGGCGTACGCACCGGTTTCAAGGTGTCGCTAGCTCTGAGGTCCCGGGTTCGATCCCCGGACGGGTCAATGTAGAAACCAAGTTTTCTACATTGTCTCGGGTCTGGGTGTTTGTGGTACCTTCGTTGTTTCTGAATTCCATACTACAAGTGCTTTAGCTACTTACTTTGGGTTCAGAGCAATGTATGTGATGTTGTCCGCATTTATTATTTATTATATTCTTTATTGTTGATTAAGGAACTTGTTCAGGATAATTCAAAGCAGAATAACTCAAGTTTAGTTTGTTTAAATGATTGAATCTAACTATTAAGAGTTGACTGCATAAGTGCATAGCATGTACTTAGGTATGTATATAACATACCTACCTACTTAATTATTTTAAGTTTTATCTCAACTTTACCATCTCTCTGAACATCTGCATGGTTAAATAACATATATCGAGAACGAGGCACGAAGCATAATAGATGATCAAACGAACTTACCTGATGTTCGATCATTATTATGCGAAGTGCCTCGATTATAATACCTACGATTGTAATACGGCGACTCGGGCGCCAACCCCTCCACGTTACGTTATTGACGATAGGCACCTACATCTCAAAAGGTTGAAAGTCGCACACCGATTAAAGTAACATACCGTTATTATGTCTCATTTATTATGTTTAATTTACTACTAAACACACACATCTCATCAAACATTCCGGTCGGTCAGTCCGATCAGCCTGGAAGTGTGATGAAAACCCAGACACTTTATTACCTATTTTACTAGTTAGAAAACTGTCAATAACTTTTACCATGATAATATCCAGCTTAGTGTGAACAGTAGTTAGGTATTAGGGATAATTAGAGTGTAGTTAGTTAGAATGTTCGATCATAAACAGCTGACGAACAATCGAGTGAGCGCGACTGTGTGCGTGCGTAGGTTAATACGACCAAACGTTCAACGTAAAGTACTAGGTTTGGTTCGACTAAATTAAATTATAGACCTCATTTTGATATTATTCTAATTCAATAAACTAATTGGGGTGTCTGAGGGTAAGAACCTTGTATTATTGCTAATGCAGATATTATTTGAATGTTTACGTTTTTTAAACCACAACTTAAAAAGTAAATAAGTATAAGATTTAATTATTTTCCATCCATAAACATGTTTCCGTTAATAAACACTAGCACTACACGAAGTAGTACAACTATAGATAACGTTTTTGCCAACTTCAATGTTCAATGTAGTACTGTTAATACCTTTTTCAGTCACCATTTACAGATCTGGTTTAAATTTAATTCATAATTAACATTTTTGTACCAGATTTCTAAATACATAGTGACTAAAAAACTTTGTAAATAAATAACTTTGATAAAAAAGCTTGCCCTCATTCGTCAGCAGACTTTTGCAAGGCTGCTGCAAGGCTAGTTGTAGGTATTTCAGTTATATTATAAAGTAAATGATAATTAGGTGTTATCATAAAATAAAGGATTACTGAAACGATAAATAGACCTTTGTCCATTGACCATTAATTTATGCTCCTCCAGCTTTCCATACTGTTATGTTATAAATTTCAATTTGCAATTAAAATACCATAACTATGACTCGATTGCCGTGATGGGTGAACTTTCACTAATTTACCTACAGGTTTGTACGGAACCCTCGGTGCGCGAGTCCGACTCGCACTTGGCCGGTTTTTGTCATTAACTTCGTTTTAATCTGTAGTTTATCAATAAACCACGTCCGTCATAATATTTTAAATTGTGTTTGTTGATACAAACCTGCTTCAATCTGGCAATGGACGTATATTATTGATAAAAACAGATTAAAACGAAGTTAATGACAAAAACAAAGCAAACTAAAAACTATTACAGTACAGGGAGCGGGACCCCGTGCGTGTATTAGCGTAAGACCGGTTCTCAGAGCTGTCCGACCAGGAAGGTTGAAGCAGTCCGAGAGCGCAGTTAACACTTGCTGTACATACGCCGGTGGTCGCGTTTTATAGCCGTCGGCCGGCCGGCGGCGCACGGTGGGGCAGCCGCTGCGGGGAGGGAGCCGGACGCTCGGTGCCACCACTGCGTCCATTGCGGGGAGGACACGGCGCAACACACGCTCGCCGAGTGCGTAGCTTGGGAGGAGCAGCGCCGTGTCCTCGCAAATGAAGTAGGAGGCGACCTGTCGCTGCCGGCCGTAGTGCGGAGTATGGTCGGTAGCGCAGAGTCGTGGGACGCGGTGGTGTCCTTCTGCGAGGACGTGATGTCGCAGAAGGAGACTGCGGAACGGGAGAGGGAGATCTCGACTCCCTTCCCCGGCCGCAGAAGACGCACCGGGCGCAGGGGAAGGGCGGACAACGCCCTTCTCCGCCCCCCATGAATGGGTCCAGGGGCGAGGGACTTGGGGAAGTCCCCGCCCCCTATTCGATGGACCCGAGGCGGAGGCGCGCGTGGGTGCCGGCGCGCGCCTCTGAGGCGGTGCACGGGGTAGTTGTAGACCTCACTACCCCGTGCAGGAGCTGAGGCCCGGACAGACCGGGCCGGCACCAGTGTGGGGCTGCGGAAGAATCCGGATTCCCGCGGCCCCACGCGCACGTGCGAGGAGGAGACACCGGGGGGTTTTAGCCGGTAAGAGTCCGGCACGCCCCTCCGCCTCTCCCCAGGCGGAGGAAGTCCATGAGGATTTCCCCCCGTAAAAAAAAAAAAAAAAAAAAAAGTCCGAGAGCGCAGTTAATACTTGCAGTACATACGCCGGTGGTCGCGTTTTATAGCCGTCGGCCGACCGGCGGCGCACGGTGGGGCAGCCGCTGCGGGGAGGCCACGCCCACTATGACGTGTAGATGGCACCGCGGCTCGCGCGCTCAGGTGTGGTTATGATGTTGTTACAGTCTCCCCCTCTGGATCTGAAGTCGTCCCGACGATGATCCAGCAAGTGGAGTCGTGAGCTTGGGTTTTCCGCGTTTCTGCGCTTGTCCTGTATCACTGCCATGCTCCAGGGCTTGCTTTCGTGGTCGTCCTCTCTTTCGCAGGAGCTGCACAGGAGCTGGTAGTTTGAATGACTCTCCGACATAAGGCGCTAAAGCTGAGTAGTGATATACCCCAATCACAACGTCTGGGTTTTGTGGGTCAGCAATTTCATAAGAGGATGGACCGTGTCGTTTCTTGATGATGTAGGGTCCATCTCGTCGTGGTGCGAATTTTGTACTTACACCACGTGAGGCATTACTTAACGTATGGGTTGTAGCAAGCACCAGTTCACCAGGCTTGTAACCCGGGTCTTCCCGCCGTTGTTTATCGACGTACTTCTTACGTCGTTCTTCGCCATGTTCCTGTATTTCTCGAGCTTGTTGCAGGGTATTGGCTAATTGCATCAACTTTGGGGTGATCTCTGGGACGAGGTTCTCAGATTGAAGAATTTTCCTAAAATCATGGGATGTGTCAACTGGTGTTCTCAGTTCCCTGCCAAGGGTTAAGAATTCTACAGGATGTTCGTCTTCACCCTCCCTCTCGACCAAAACTGCTCCTATTGCGTAAGAGCTGGCGTCGCTTTTGATGACGTAAGTTTTTGATCTTGATGCCTGGGTTCGGCCTCGCGTTGTGCGCCAGATTGAAGCAGGTTTGTACGAACAAACACAATTTTAAAAAATACATTGGACGTATATTATTGATAAAAACAGATTAAAACGAAGTTAATGACAAAAACAAAGCAAACTATGAACTATTACAGTACAGGGAGCGGGACCTCGTGCGTGTATTAGCGTAAGACCGGGTCTCAGAGCTGTCCGACCAGGAAGGTTGAATCAGTCCGAGAGCGCAGTTAACATATATAGCTATGTGGGTCGTGAGGCCAGTGGCGGACGGCACCGCGGTCGTCATGTTGTCGGATGGAACAAGTATGTTCGTGACGCTCACAGGGAGGCTAGGCAGAAGTTTTTAACATGGGTGTGTTATGGTCGACCTGACAGTGGTAAGTTTTGTAATGAAATGTATGAATCTAGAAAGAAATTCAAAAGCAAACTGCACTATTGTCAGAAAAACCAAGATTTAACAAAAATGAATATTTTAGCTACTAAACATAATAACAAAGATTTTAAAGGATTTTGGCAACAAACAAAAAAGTTAAACCCAAGGCCTAGCGTCCCTATGAGTATCAACGGCATCTGTGAACCAAAAGACATTGCAAACGAGTTTCGATGTCACTTTCAAGTGGAGTCTCCGCTAAAAGGTGATCAGACCAGGGACACGGAGGTCGTCGTGTCACCGGTTCCTGAGCGTGTCATAGCAAAACAAATTGCTCAAATAATAAAGGGCATGACTCGAGGGAAGTCGCCCGGACACGACGGCCTCAGCATCGAACATTTTCAGCATGCGGGGCCACACCTCCCGAGGCTCCTGGGACTGTTGTTTACGCTCTGTATTAGGCATTCCTACCTGCCAAATAAACTGATGAAGACGGTGGTAGTGCCTATAATTAAAAACAAGACTAGAGTTAATTCTGATAAGCGCAACTACCGCCCGATATCATTAGCTACAACCACAGCCAAGGTGCTTGATGGCCTGCTTGAGAGACAGCTTAAGAAACACCTAAATTTAAACGACGCACAGTTCGGTTTTAGACCAGGACTTTCGACTAAATGCGCAGTTATGTATCTCAAGCAGACTGTCAGGTATTACACAGACAGAAGCACGCCTGTGTATGCAGCCTTTCTTGATCTCTCCAAGGCTTTTGACCTGGTTAGGTATGATATTCTCTGGCATAAATTGAAGTGTTCGGGTGTGCCAGGTGAACTAATTTATATGTTTAAATATTAATATGAACACCAAACTAACCAGGTCAAATGTCTGGGTGAACTTTCTGATGAGTACAAGTTGGAGTGTGGAGTGAGACAGGGGGGGTTAACGTCTCCTTCACTCTTCAACTTGTACGTGAACGGGCTAATTGTTGAGCTGGGCAACACCAGAGTGGGGTGCTCGATTAATGGTCACTGTATCAACAGTATTAGCTACGCAGATAATATGGTGTTGCTCAGCCCATCAGTGGCCGAACTCAGAAAGCTGATAGGATATTCGGAATAGAGGCTATGGGGCAGCTAACTGTAGTAAATAAGGTAAAACAATATTATTAGCAGACCGCCATGCCAGGGAGGCCACATATGCAGATGATACTATTTCCACGCGCGCTTATCCTCTACGTAGTCCCTAACCGTATAATACGCCTTCTTTATTAGTTTTGACTTAATGCACGTTTTAAACTTTTTATTAGGCAAATTTGGTACCTCTTCCGGTAACTTATTATATTATATTACCCTTACTGATCACAGCAGCGTGGTTCTTTACATTACAGCTAAACAAACACTAAAGCCGGCTAAAACTAAAACCATTATAAATTACACCGAACTAACAAACGATTTAAAAAATACAGACTTCAGTCAGTTGTATACGATCACAGATGCAGACTCTGCTACGGAATATTTTGTAAAATCGCTCCGCACATTAATTATAACTAATTCCAAAGAAATTTTAACATCCAGGCGAAAAATAATTCTTAAACCATGGATAACTCCAGGTATATTAAGATGTCTTAAAAATAGAGATAACCTATACAAAAAAGTGAAAAGAGACCCCAATAATAACTTATTGCTATTAACTTATAAGAGGTATAGGAATTATTGCTGCTCGTTATTAAAACAACTAAAAAGGAATTATGAAAAGCAAAAATTACAGACTGCAAATAAAGATAACAAAAAGCTTTGGAAAGCGATCAAAGAAATTACGTATATTACTAAATCAAAGGAGAATGCAAGTGAGTTAATAACTACAAATAATCCGCTATATTCTATTAATAATGTGAACTATTTGTTTGCTAACGTTGGAAAAACGTTAGCAAATAAAATCATTACAACTATTCCTTCACTAGAGTCTGTAAATTTAAAATACCATTCTAAATCGTTTGTTATCTTACCTACAGATTTTTTTTTTTTTTGATGAAGTAAAAATAATTATATCCAATTTGAAAAGTAACATTGCTGTTGGTTTAGACATGATTCCATTCGAAATTTTCAAGGCTAATAATGACCTACTAGCTACACCCATAACCTACATTTGTAATTTGTGTTTCTCAGCTGGAGTGTTCCCAAAAGTTTTGAAGAAGTCCAGGATCCACCCTATTCACAAATCTGGTGACAGAGACTGTGTCAATAATTATAGGCCAATTTCGATTTTAACAACTCTTTCAAAAATTCTAGAGCGTTTAATTAATAAAAGATTAGTTAATTACTTAGAAAGTAACAATCTACTGTCCACATCTCAATTTGGTTTCAGAAAAATGAAATCAACTGCAGATGCAGTACATGAACTTGCTATATTTCTAGATTTAGCAAAGGCGTTTGACACAGTCTCTGTCCAAATACTGATCAGAAAGCTAGATTATCTTGGAATTCGAGGAACACAGTTAAAACTATTTGAGAGCTACTTGTCTGACCGCACACAGTGTGTTCAAATCAATAATGTCTGCAGCGATGAGATTCCTGTTAAATTTGGCGTACCACAGGGTAGCATTTTGGGGCCCACACTGTTCTTAACTTACATAAATGACCTTTGTCAACTTGTACTCCCAAAGGCCAAAATAATAACTTTTGCTGACGACACAGCCCTTCTCTTCAGTGGTGATACATGGGACGAAGTGTTCTCAAACGCCCAATATGGTTTTAATATTGTAACAAAGTGGCTAAATAATAATATCCTAACTCTAAACGTGGAGAAAACTAAATATATTGCATTTAGTCTAAAAAATACCGTCCGCCCAAATAAGATCATAATATCGCACTCATATATTAATTTTACCCACACAGAATGTTCATGTCCTAGGCTCCAAAAAACTTCTACAATCAAATATCTGGGCATTATGATAGATCAAAATTTAAACTTCCACAGTCATATAGATATGCTGACAGCTGGAACTCGTAAACTCATAGTGATTTTTAAGAATTTGAGACACGTAGCAGATAAACAATTGATCAAATCAGTTTATCTTGCTCTCTGTCAATCCCAATTAACATACTGAATTACTTCATGGGGAGGCGCGAATAAAACTCATTTCCTTAAAATCGAAAGAGCTCAAAGAGCGATTCTAAAAGTAAGCCACTTTCTTCCCTTCTTCCACCCCATGAGGGATCTTTACAAGTTGACAAATGTTCTGACGGTACGGCAGCTGTTTATCCTAAACACCGTTGTCAGAAAACATTCCCAAATTAAATTTCAACCTGAAAAAATTGGCAATGTTCGCCGAAAAGATAGGGTTTGTGATAAAGAGTTGTTTCATACCAGTTTTTCGCATAATTTCTACTGTTATCAAAGTTGTAACCTTTATAATAAACTGAATAGAATTTTGTCCTTTTATTCGCTTCCAAAGGTCAAATGCAAGACGTTGGTCAGTGAATGGCTACAAAAGATCGACTATTAAGCTACTGAAAACTTATTAATTTAAAAGAAAATAGGCACTTGCACATAGATTATCGCAATCACACTACACACACCCACATTCATATCACATTTCACCCATACACTCACACGACGCACATCCTTACCTCAAATACTTAATACACCACACAACATACAAAATCACTCACATCTCCACACTCACCTTCGTAAGGTGAGTGTGGAGATGTGAGGTTTAAAATTTATATTTATTATTTTCTTATAATCATCTTATTTTGGCACAATCTTCTTTTACCAGAACAATATAAATAACAAGCATAAACACTTACCAATGTTAAAATAAAACTTGTATACAATTTGTGTAAAATTCTGTGGGGTGGGGACCTGGTGATCTGTAATACAGGGTTAAACCTACTTCAGACACCAGCTCCTCACAAAATAATATATCACTAGTTTTTAATAGAAATAAGTTTTTTGCTTATACTCCTGATTTGATCTATGTATGTATTCTTAGTATTTTTGTGAGGAGAAATAAATTTTTATTATTATTATTATAATTAAAAAAAATAAAAAACACGCCTGCCATGTCAAAAAAAATTAAAAATAAGTCAAATATTTGCAGTCGGGGGACCTGTAATGAATTGTTCCAAGTAACCGACCCCGACTGCAAATATTTGACTTGTTTTTAATTTTTTTTGACATGGCAGGCGTGTTTTTTATTTTTTTTAAATATAATTTTTTTATTTCATACCTTTTAGTGAACAACAAAAATACATGACACAACACAAATAAAAATATCGTTCGGAACCCTTTGCAGGCGATTTCGACTCACACTTGACCATTTTTTAATGTCCACATAGCCTATATCACTCGGGATAACTCAAAGCTTCTAATGATACCATAAACATTGAAATCGGTCAAGCCTTTTAGAAGTTATGGTGCATACACGTCAGTCGCGCACTCGCTGCGAAATCAATTAGACGCGTACCGCTTAGTTACCTGCGCGAGCGTTAACTTGAACTTTTCGTATCTACCAACGCACTAACTTTTTAGCAATATGGGGAAATGTGCCAAATGTGGTAAAATGGTGACGAAAAAAAGTCCGGGTATACAGTGCTCGAAGTGCAATAAATGGATTCATGGATCATGTGCTTCAATAACGGCGGATCAGCTAAGCGTTCTGTACTCAACAGACGCCGTCGATTGGAAATGCCGATCTTGTGTGGGCAGTGCCAAGCCCAAACGATTATCCTGTATCCTGCCGGACGTTGAGGACGAGGACATTACAGATACGGAGAACCTCATGGACAGCAACATAACCCACCGCATTCTTAGCGACATACGGCGCGAGGTACGCGACATTATAAAGGAAGAGTTGCAAAGTACCCTACAGTTCTACTCAGATAAAATTGATGAGTATGAGCAGAAGATTAACGGATACGAAAACAAATTAAAATTAGTCGAAAACCAGAACATTGAACTTAAACAAAAATACAAAAATCTTGAACTTAAATGTGAGGTAGTGGAACAAAAACTTAACGCGTTTGAACAAAGCCAATTAGCAAATAACATCGAGATCTGCGGTGTTGCTGAAACGGAAAACGCCGATAAGGTGATGGATAACTTATGTAAAACACTAAAAGTAAAATCTAGTGATATCATCAACAGTTATCGCAAAAAAAATAACCGACCTGAATCAAAGCCCGGGAAACTACCCCCAGTAATCGTCGTTGCCCTTAAGGAGGGATGTCGGGATCCATGGCTGCAAGTCGCTAAGACTCACATTATCACCGGAAAATCCCTAGGTTGCGCTGAGGATAACAAAATATACCTCAGGGAAAGTTTATCACCTACAACGGCCTACCTACTTTGGACAACGAAGACTGCTTTGAAAGAAACAAACTTATGTAAATTTGTTTGGTGTAAGAACGGACAAATATTGGTAAAAAGGTAGGAAAAAGGGAAAACCTACAATATTCGATCCGAGAAGGATGTACGGAGATTGGTATCGGATTTTGAGAATAATCAGGACACTGAATCTCCTCCTTGCACATCACATTAGTTTGTATCTAGTAGTTTTCCCTTGCCAATCTAATCAACAACAAAAATGGATGATACTCATGATAAAATCATTGAAAATACATGTACACACTGGAATGAATTTACAGATGAGCTACCTTATACATACAACTTGATAACAATGCTGCACGTAAACATAAGATCAATGATAAAGAACTTTTCTCAACTCGAATACATCATCAAGAACGGCCCACAGACTATTCACCTGATCATCATTACCGAGGCCAACATCTCTGACAGAACGAAATCTTTGTTCGAGCTTGTCGACTACGACATGTACACTCAGCTGCGTGAGTCTAGGAAGGGAGGCGGAGTCATCGTGTATGTGCACAAGAGCATTTGCTTCACCCGACTACCTTCGTGTTCTCAAAGCTTCGAATGCATAACCGGCGAGCTAAAAACTGATTATGGTGCTACAATTAGTTTGTGTGCAGTGTATAGACCACCTAATACGAATAAGACAATGTTCATCGACGAATTAGTTAGTCTAATTAATAATTGTTCACAAAAAGTCAACCTAGTTCTAATAGGAGACATGAATATAGACTTGAAACAAAAAACATCGTTTACTAAACAATACTGTAACACTCTCTGTGAATTGGGTCTTGAATGCGGAATCAACCAATTTACTCGAATAGATAAGAGAGGTGAGTGCATAACAAAAACATGTATTGATCATATATTTATACGTAGTGTCGACTGTCGCGCCGTACATACCACGGTAATAAAGAATGCGCTAGCCGACCACTTCATAACCGGTTGCGCGCTAGTCGACGATACGTACGTAAACAAAGCCAGTCAATACAGGATCATTAGTAAATTAGATAACCGTAAATTACAAAGTGAATTGAATAAAATTAACTGGAGTTTGGCTTTGGATTACGACAATCCTAAAGATATTTTATGTTTTATATTAGATAAATTTTCTTATGTATATGAGAACTGTAAGTATTATGTAAAAATTAAACTTGGTAAAAGACAAACTTGTAAATGGATGAGTACTAGAATAGAAAAAATGTGTACAAAAAGAGATCAGTTACTAGACATCTGGCTTAGAGATCAAAGCAATCTGGCAAACAGACTATTATACAATAAATATAGAAATAAAACTAATAAACATATTAATAATGTAAAAAACAATTATTTTATGAAGGAGGTACAATCCAATTTTAAAAACTCTAAAAAAGTGTGGGAAATTATTAACAATCTTTGTGGAAAATTAATAAATCTATAGACGAAATAATTTTAAAACATTTTAAACTTTTACCAAAAATGTTATGTAACAAGTTTGCCTCTGAATTTAGAGATAACGTTAATAACACATGTAAATTCCAGTGTAACACACCTATTCTAGATGATAAATCATATGTCAAAAATTGTGATTCATCAATGAGATTGCAGAAGGCCACAGACGATGTTGTAGCCTCTATTATAAAACACCTAAATGATAAGAAATGTCCAGGCTTCGATGGCATCCGAGTCAAAGACTTAAAATACAGTTACAAAGAAATCACTCCTGTTATAACGCATCTAATTAACACATGCATTACCACGTCTTTGTACCCTGATCAACTCAAGGTAGGAATTGTAAGACCTATATATAAGAATGGATCGCACACAGATGTAAACAACTATAGGCCTATTACTATTTTATCATGCATTGATAAAATAGTTGAGAGGTATATCGGACTAGAAATTAATAAATTCTTGATAAAAAATGATGTGATTAACGACAAACAATTCGGGTTTCAAAAAAATAAAAATACCTCACAATTATTGTCAAGGTTTTCTGATGAGGTCAACGGGTGCCTGAACAATCGTGAACACGTACTTGTTGTCCTCATTGATTTTAGCAAAGCTTTTGATTGTTTACAATATAATACGCTTTTTAACAAATTACAGCAGAATGGTATACGGGGCCCATTCTTAGAGTGGTTCAAAGATTACCACAAAAACCGCTTCACGTTGGTGAGTGTCGCAGGTTCGTCGAGTGGAATGATTCCAACAGATAGGGGCACGGCACAAGGATCAATTGTCGGGCCGACCGAATACTTGCTGTACGTGAATGATATGTGTAACATATTCTCGGAAGGCTCTGTATACCAATTTGCTGACGACACATGTTTGGTTGCGGCACATAAGGACATACGTGAGGCACAGAAAGTGATGCAGTGTAATTTCGACCTCTTATGCAAGTGGGCTCACGACGTTGGCCTGGTAATCAATAAAAAAAAAACCAAACTACTACACATACACTCACCTTGCCTCACGGTGCCTAATGTGCCATTGGTCATTGCCCATGAACACCTGTGTCTTCACCAACCCGCCAGCACATGTAGTTGCCAGACATTGGAGTTGGTGACTCAGCATATGTATCTCGGAGTGATTATAGATAGTAAGTTCCACTGGCGGCCGCACATTGATCATGTGTGTAATAAATTAAGGTCTATTTTAGCAAAGCTATCAATAATAAAGTTTAAACTACCATATAAAACACTACGAACATTGTACTTGGCACTGGCTGATTCCGTAATTGATTATGGCCTCAGTAGCTACGGACGCACGTACAAGACGTACATCGAAGATATTTACAATTTACAGTTGCGCATTTTAAAAACTATAGTACCTACAAAAATAAAAAATAAACTTCATAACGACGATAAGGGTTTATTCAAGTACTGTCAAGTTGTAAATGTCTTCGATAAGATACGTATACGTGTAATCAGCGATAATTACTGTAACATAGTCAATGTTCGTAAGTATAAAAGGTTACCGTCGTTACGTAGTTTAAACTATTTACCGAAATACATTGTACCCAGGTGTGCTAATGTCTATGGAGCAAGGACGGGGGAATGCATGTTGCCATCTTATTTGAATAGCTTGTCGCCGGAAGTATGCAAGAACATAAATGTGAAGAACTGTTCAAGGGTTCTGAGGAGATACTTTCTAGACTGTGGCGCGGTCGAGATGGTATCTCCTCAGAACCTAAAATAAATATATCTAAATATATCATATGAATAAATATAGTGTGGCAACGAGTTTGCCGCGGCTAACATGCCTCGGATAAACCCAAGATGGTTTTTGTAGGCATGTATAATGTGTTCGCAAATGTATAATTTGATGTATTGTAAGATAAACAATAAAAAAAAAAAAAAAAAAAGTATACACATTATTACATTATTACATTACAGCATGTAATTTAAATGAATATTTTCGAAGATATTACAGATTTAAAATGCAGGGACATTGCGGTTGCGGCGGTACCGGCCGGGGGGCCGGGGAGCGCGTGCCTATACCAAATAGTGCGTCGAAGGCCGCGCTTCGCCCTACAACACTTTATGATTATGTAGTATATTTAGTATCAGCAATGCACCCGTGCAAAGCCGGGGCGGGTCGCAGATAAATTACACCCAGACAACCAGAACAAATGATCGTGCTCATCACACAAACATTTGTCCTGGGTGGGAATCGAACCCACGACCTCCGGTATAGCAGTCAGGGTCACTAACCACTAGACCAACAGGCCCGCCAAAATGACGAGACAATGTCGTCGCTGATATTGTAGGTAACACAGACTGTTTGTATACCAATGATAACAGAGCGCTTCTTAATTCTTAATTCTTTATTGCACACAAATACATTTAATTTAATAAACATACATTATTAAAGTTGATGTACAGAGGCGAGCTTAACTCAAAATTGAGTTTTCTTCCAGCAAACCTTTGAGTTATAGTGAGATTATTATTAAGTGGTGAGGAAGATAGAAGTGTACAACTTTCATATTTTAATATACATACACACAAATACTACATATAGTACGTATATAATACAATATATATTAAATATAGACATACATAGACTACATAACTCAAATAGAAAGGAAATGTTCTTTTATCTTTCTCCTAAAAACGTTCAGCGAGGGGCTATTACGCAAGGAATGTGGAAGTTCCAGAGGCGCAAAGCACAAATAGTAAACGATTCGTCGTAACGACTAGAGGAGTGAAGAGGAGTGCGAAGGAGAAGAGAAGAAGAAGTACGACAAGGCTTGCCCCTGGGGACCAAGAATTCAAAACGTTCCCGCAGGTAGCCTGGATATTTAGGGTTGTACAAAACTGAGTAAAGGAGACAGAGAATATGAGAATCTCGACGTTGCCGAATAGGCAACCACTTCAATCTAGCCCGGAATTCCGACACGTGGTCGTACTTCCGAAGACCAAATATGAAGCGGATGCAAAAATTCTGCAGACGTTCGAGTTTATTTAGAAGTTCCTCCGTTGCATCTAAACAACATACATCGGCATAATCCAGAAGAGGTAGTAGAAGAGAATGGGCGAGAGTGATTTTAGTTTGATAGGGCAGGAACTTCTGGAGGCGCTTTAGGGAGTGAAACGAGCAAAAGACCCTCCTACTTACCTCAGAGACATAGGTATCCCATGACAGATGGCAATCCATGTATACACCCAGATTTTTGGCTATTTTGGAGTATGCTATAGGAGCCGAATTATAAAGTATAGGTGGAAGAGATTGATGATACAATAGGCTGTAAAAGACCAAAAGATTTAGCCCACTGATGGATATTACTAAGATCATTATTGGTGGCGGCAATAGCATTGGATATACTGTCAAAGCTACAGTGGCGGTACAACTGCAAGTCGTCTGCGTAGAGGTGGTACTGAGAAGAAAGAACTGAAGTTATAGAATTGATAAATATAGAAAAAAGAAGGGAGAAAGGACACCACCCTGGGGAACGCCCGCCGTAAGTTTGCACAACTCAGAGGAGACCTCATTGGCACGAACAGACTGCGAGCGACCCCGAAGATAAGAGTCAAACCAAGCCGTTGCGGGAGGAGAGACATTGAGGGAAGAGAGGATCCCTAAGAGTATGTCAAAATCAACTGAATTGAAAGCACTGCTAAAATCCAAAAGTACCAGGACTGTTAGGAACTTCCTCTCCATGGCCAGTCGTATGTCGTCGGTAATTTTAACAAGTGCAGTAACAGTACTATGGCCAGGGCGAAATCCAGACTGATACGGACTTAGCGGGCTGTTAGAGGAAAGGTAATTAGACAGCTGATCTTGAACAACGCCCTCAAGGACCTTGGATAGGACAGGAAGAATGGAAATGGGACGATACTGTGATACGGATGTTGGATTGGCGACTTTAGGAAGCACTTCGTTGCAGACTGCGAATACTTTGTACCGAATACTTGTAGCTTATAAGTTAAAATCGAATTATAAATATAGCATGTTAAAAACACTTCAATTAATCTAGTGTTGTTGTGTTAAAGTAACTTTTTCTATAGTCGTATTATAAATGTTCGTAAAATGAAGACGAAGGAAAATTTTATGTTGCATCGAATGTCGATGCAGCGAAATGAGCCAGGGCTGACCAAATGATAGCGAGCACGGGACCGTCACACTACTTTGATGTACTTAATTATTTTAGAGAGGTGAATAAATATTTCTAAGGTACATATTTTATCATCTACGTTTAGGTCTTGTGTAGAAAACAAAAACTTATTGCCGTCTACCTAGTACTTTTCTAGACTTCTTAAAATAAATACATAATATAGTTCTCATAACTACACTAACAGTCATGAGTCAAACCACGATAATCAATATGTATCTATACGCTACAATATATTTTAATCGTAATAATTCATTGTGTAAATTTTGTTTATTGCTGATACATAGAATGCCTACTAAGTTATTGCCAACCCTAACTAAAATAGCTGATTATTGTAAATGTGAAATAAATAATTAGGTTAAGCACACGTGTAACATTTGCGCAAAAACAACTTTTATGATGAAATATTTTTCTGCTTTTTAGACAAAAAAAATATAGTATAAAATATTATTTATTATTTCAAAGGTCTCTCGGAGTAAGCACCTTTCTAAACAGTCGCCGAAAAATTAAGTCAATTATTAAAAATAAATATTTTATTGATCACACACCAGAAAGTACATACGAACGATTTCATCTCCTGGAGCGACTGTGTTCGGTATATCGAGGGAGGCCTGAAATACACATATTTTGATCAAGCAGATACATATTCTTATGTATAAATCATTTCATAGTGTGCAGGTAATTATCAAATATCAGAACATATTAGTATGACTTTTTTTCAACCCAGAATTTACAATTATATGTCTGATTCTTTATCGGTACCTAATAAAACCATTTTTTTATTTCAGATACATTCTGCCTAAACATAATATTGTTTACCGACTTGCCTGAGAAGAAATTAAACAAGGGATCTTGGAACGAACATATGTAGAATAGTCCTGATCAAGTTGTACTAATTATATAAAATATTTTGTAACTGGTATACCTAAGATCGTGAATATTAGTTGTAAGTATTACCTAATCTAATTTTATTGAAATAGTTCTTTGATTTCAATAATAACATAATTCCTCACTGTTCTGATTGTAAAGTATTTGTAGATAATCGACGTTGGTCTGGTCATTTACGTAGCAATGTACATAAAAACAATAGTTCAACCCCTATTTATGATAATGTTGCAATTATTAATTCTTCTTTTAAAGAACGAATCAAAAGCTATAAAATCACAGCGACAGGGGAACAAATACATAGTTTTCCAGAAATGTTTCTCAATAGTATTAGTACACCAGTCAAACATCTAATAGATAGTTCAATACAGAAACACACCTCTGTCAAAATAAACTTCGAACTGTTTGCTTCCTTTCTTATGTTTAATAAAAACCGGTCAAGTGCGAGTCGGACTCACGCACCGAGGGTTCCGTACAAACCTGTAGGTAAATAAGTGAAAGTTCACCCTCCACGGCAATCGAGTCATGGTTATGGTATTTTAATTGCAAATTGAAATTTATAACATAACAATATGGAAAGCTGGAGGAGCATAAATTAATGACTAAGGTCTATTTTTATCGTTTTAGTAATCCTTTATTTTATGATAATACATATCATTTACTTTATAATATAACTGAAATACCTACACTAGCCTTGCAGCAGCCTTGCAAAAGTCTGCTGACGAATGAGGGCAAGCTTTTTTTATCAAAGTTATTTATTTACAAAGTTTTTTAGTTACTATGTATTTAGAAATCTGGTACAAAAATGTTAATTGTTAGGCGGGCGGTTGCCGCTCTTGGCGCTGCAGCAGCGCAAGCGGCCGCGGCGCGTGCGGCGCTCATAGGTCAGAGGGTGGCCGGGAAATGTTTGCGTCTCACTCTTTTGCATTATGTTTACATTAGCAAATGACGTACAATATTCTTTTGACACAACAATGTAAAAAGTCGGAAGTAAATTTAGATAAGCTTTATTTCGTTGTGGTGAGTTCCAAATTTCTTTGAATATATATTATTCGCGTTCTAACAACTTAAACGTAACGTTGGATGACCGAGCTTGGATCCAAGCTACGCTGCCGATCCGATTTGGTAGGCTTGGTGTACGTAAAGTTTCCAGTCTAGGCTTACCAGCATTTTTGTCTTCGGTCCACAGCACTGAAAAATTAACCAGGCAAATCTTAGGGTCTTCTCTGGTTGATTTTCAGATTCTGTGCATGACTGAGGCAGTAAATAGTTGGGAATTGTCCTGCCCGGGCACAGATCTACCCGAGCAACGTTCTTCTCAGAGGCAGTGGGACGAGCCGCTTTGCAGTTTGATACGGAAAGAATTAATTAATACGTCAATCAACACTGCAGAGCGCGCGCGTCTCCTGGCTGTGGTAGAATGGGAATCGGGCCTCAGGTTACAGGCACTTCCGTCAACCACTCTTGGTACGATTTTAGATGACAATACTTTCCGGCTCGCCATCAGTTTACGTTTAGGTATACCTTGTGTCGCATGTCATCGTTGTCAATGCGGTGAAACAGTCGATTGCCTCGGTCACCATGGCCTGTCCTGCAGCAGGAGCGCAGGACGTATATCTCGTCACGCAAATATTAATGACATTATTCGTCGTGCTCTTGTCACTGCCGGTGTACCAGCTGTTTTGGAACCCAATGGTTTAGTGCGCAGCGATGGTAGGAGACCTGACGGTATGTCATTGTTGCCTTGGAAATTGGGTCGGCCTTTGGTGTGGGACGCAACGTGAGTCGACACCCTTGCGCCATCCCACGTTCTAAGTTCGGCGGCCTCTCCTGGCGCTGCTGCTGGAGCTGCGGAGACCCTTAAACGGCGAAAGTATAATAACCTAATGGGTAATTATATTTTCGAGCCGTTTGGGGTTGAAACGCTCGGTCATGGGGTCCGAGTGCACGAAATCTTTTTAAAGAACTGTGAAAACGTTTGGTAGACTCTCGTGATCAGAGAGCTGGTTTGTTCCTTGCACAGAGAATCGGCATAGCCATTCAACGTGGCAATGCTGCCAGCCTTCTGGGCACGTTTCCCGCCATTGACAAGGATGTCGATGAGTTTTATGACGCGTGTTAGTTTTATTTATTTATATAAGATTTAATTTTAGTCTTTGTTTGTTCTTGTATTAGATTTAAGTATTGAATTGTAAATAAATGAGACTTAAATATTTAAAATGTTGTTATTGTTTATGTGTCGTGTAAGAAAAGCTAGCGACGTAAGAACGAAATACAAATTGGACTTTATTTTTATGCCATAAGGTTTAAATTACTTTAAACTAAAGATTAAATTTATTTGTTATGAGGTTGTGGTTCTGATTCAAGACATGTGAAGAGAGTTATCCTGAAAAATTAACATCTATTTTTTATTATTTCGTTATTCGATTAAGATGCCTATTCTGAACCGACTCCTTTCTTAACTTGAGTAAAATGTGTTACTCGTTGTATAACGGAACCAATATTGAACCTTATGTGCTTTAGAATAAATAGCTTATTAAAATATCTGAAGTAGGAGTGAAGTAAAAGAATATAATAGATTCTAGCAACATAATTTTATGACACATTTTTGCTATTCATATTTTGCGTAATTTATTGTGTTAGATCAGGGGCCCGAGTCTGCTATTTACACTCCGTGTCAGTGTGCTCATAGTGGGACGATAGTGTCAACCCACTATGTGCCTAATTTTCGTATTCAGATAAGCCAACAACAATCGGCCACTGACAAACCTACTATGGCATCAGTGGGAAGTGTGGTGTTGTCAATTTAAATTAAAAATAAAAGTAGCAAACATTTTGTAATTATTAATAGGCAACACCGATTGGCACTAATTATTAATAATCGTTTCTTATGTTGCAAAAAAATGTATTAAGTGTTTTTATGAATACTAATTAATTGAAAAAGCCCATACAATATGTATTTTCTATTAAAAACTTGTAAATAAGGATAATTATGTTTTAAATAAATATAGTTTAAAAAAACTAAAAAACACGCTTTTAAAGTACTTCTAACTAAAAAAGTGAAAAATAATTCCTAATGTAAGCTGAAATTGGTAATGAACAAAAAACACTAGTATTATTGTGAAAAAGCAAATTTATTTTTCACTTTTTAGTCCTAGCAGCAATACGTGTTGTCTGAATTCAAACGTATTGCTTTGTGGACTTAAATTTTTTTTATTGTTTTTTTTTTTTATTTAATTAATCCTGGTGATCCTAATCAGGATAATGAGATAAACCTATGAAATTATTATATTGTCGCTGATTCTTGATAAGTGTACAAAGTTTGAATTAAATCTGTCCGTTTAAAGTGGGTCAAAATCGAGTCCAAAGGAGTCGGTTACATACATCCATACATACATACATAAATACCTACATACATACAAGTGACGCATATATAAAAGCGTGTTAAAAAGGAAAGTTTTCGTTGAAATTGACACATTGTCTTTGAAAAAAAAAACGTTATATATCAGTCATTAAAGTGACAGTCTTTAAAAGTGCGCCAATATCAAATTTAAACGAAGACTTATTCTTAATTGTCAAATTTTAAGACTGGTTTATTTTTAATTATATAGATGGTTTGTTAAAAAAAGAAAAATATATTAGACTATTTTTCATTGTTAATTTTTAATTATAATATACCTACGGGGTTTTACAAAAAATAAGTATACTGCTTTATTTAATGTTTTATTTGCGCAGTTACAAAATGCCATTCCTATGGAGAAGAACAGGCAAGAAACTCTATAGGTGTCAACCAAATTAAAACTAGTTAAATTATCTTACGCACACCATTTAATTTATTTGACATATATTATATAATTCCCATATACATAAACTTAACTATATATACACTTAAAGAAAACAAATCAATATGAAATGGATTACAATATTTTAAGTTAGCTAAGATGGACCACAGTAGTGGAAAAAAGAGAAAACAGTTTACAATGTTGATGTATTCACAAGAAAAGAAAAATCACTAATTTTCTGGTATAAGAAGATCTAGACACTGCATATTTGCCAATCTGTAACAACAGTTTTGACCACTATTATATCCTATTTCAAGGCCGATAACATACATTCTGTGTACTAAATATCGGGAATTTGTCAATAAAACAAAAAATACAAATTTTTCATCTAAATTTATTTTATCGCCTTCAAAGTAGGCCCCATCGCTTGCAATACAACATCTCCAACGCTTCACCCAGTCTTCCATACATTTTTCATAGGCTATTTGCGGTATGGCCTTTAGCTCATTCAGCGAATTTTCTTTTATGGCTTCTATCGACTCAAAACGTTTTCCTCGAAGTGGTAATTTTAACTTGGGAAATAAAAAAAAGTCAGACGGAGCCATATCAGGTGAATACGGTGCTTGGTCGAGAACTTTTGTTGAATTTTTCGCTAAAAACT
Organism: Autographa pulchrina; assembly: GCA_905475315.1. NCBI lineage: Eukaryota > Metazoa > Arthropoda > Insecta > Lepidoptera > Noctuidae > Autographa > Autographa pulchrina. Next base: position 10,810,988 of record FR997761.1, on the reverse strand, counting down.
CTTTCACCATAATGGCTGTGTGTGATGGTGCATTATCATGGTGCAGCATCCATGAGTTGTGTTGCCACAAATCTGGACGTTTTCGGCAGATACTCTCACGCAAACGCTTCATGACGCCTAAATAATATTCTTTATTCACTATTTCTCCCTCTGGAAGGAATTCGGAGTGAACCACACCACGGTAGTAAAAAAAAACTGTCAGCATCACCTTGATTTTGGGCGACTTTGCCGCGGTTTTTTGGGTTTCGGCTCGTTTTCGAGACGCCATTCTGAAGACTGTTGGCTTGTTTGCATGTCGTACTCATATACCCATGTCTCGTCGCCAGTTATTATACGTTTCATAAAGGTCGGATCCGTAGAAGCTCGGGAAACCATGTCTTCAGCGACATGCTTTCGCTGCGCTTTTTGAACAAAATTGAGCTCTTTTGGAACTAGTCGAGCGGCGACGCGTTTCATGCCTAAAATGTCAATGAGAATGTTGTGGACGGACTTAAAAGATATGTTCACCTCACTAGCCAACTCTCTCAGACTCATACGTCGATTTTCGAGCACTAGCTTCTTGATTCTGTCGATGTTTTCTTTGGTCGTAGCGGTTGAAGGTCTACCAGAACGAGGCAAGTCTACTACTAATTCTCGGCCTTCTTTAAAAGCCTTATACCATTCATAAGCCCTTGTTTTCGATATACACGATTCGCCGTAGGTATTTCGCAACATTTTTAGTGATTCACCACATGAAATATCATTCAAAACACAAAATTTAAGGCACACTCTTTGTTCAACAATATTTTCCATTGTAAAAATCGCCAAAAACTCAAAACTATGACCAACAAAAAGTGTAGTTTAAAACAAATTAAATGACAGATCTCGCTCAAACTTTGCGCGCTAAATCAGTACAGTGCTACCAACACGCAGTAAAAAAATTAGAAAGACCTCTTTTACGCGGGTCTTTTTATTGACATATTCCCGATACTTTTTACACAGAGTAGTACATACATTGTATCTAACGTTCGTTTGTTGCTTTGCAACGTGAAGTGCACGTCACAAGTGAGCATCTAAAACAGAAAATATTGGTAAATAATAATCGTCTTATTTCAACTGCCCCACAAAGTAGTTTTGTATTTATCTTCTTCAATCTTCTTTAATTTATTATTAATAATAGTCTTGTTTGAAATGGCTACTAATTCGTTTTTTAATTTTATTTTCATTTTATCTTTGGAACTGCAGTCAAAATAATAAAGTGCGCACCACAAAACATCTGAAAACAGAATATAATCATTCGTTTTTGAATATTATCTTTAACTTATCTTTGAAACTGTTTTATTTATTTTTTTACAGAAGCTTATAGTTGACAAACTTTCACGCTTTATAATTTATAAATATAATATTCAAGATTGTGACTATCAAATACATTGGTTTAAAACCTAATTTCTTTCAGCCCACAGCATATTCACAAGAGCCTGTTGTAAGGTTTGTCCCCTCCGTAGGTCCATGTTGACCCTGGGGTTATGTGGATCCTGAGAATCCAATTTATGCTTTGGCTCTCAAATTGATTTCAATCTAGAAGAGATAAAATACTTTTTAATAAAACGCAAGATGTAGGTAGTAAAATATAGATATATTTAATACCTGGTGCTGTCGTACCCTCTCAGCATTGGTCTCCTCAGCTATGAGAGGTAATACCCCGTATTACCTCTACTACTCGGTGTCTTTTGGCAATGTTATGCTGAACACTGCATGCATATTTACACTCTAGGTTATATTAGACAGATAGCTTAAATTAATATGCGTTCATTGTATTACCTGAAACATGCTTTTAGTAGTCCAATGCAGCGTTCCAATAGGTTTCTTGTGGCCACATGTCGCATATCATAATTATGCTCAGGAGTTCCTTCTGCTGTGTCTAATATAGGAGTCAACACATCATTTAAAGCATCTGTCACTTGATTCACAGCCCGCGAACGGTAGTCTGAGAAACGATAAGGAAGAATGATTGCCCAACCAAAGTTTGGAATGAACCCGTCGCGTAAAAAGCGAGCGCAATGAGTACCTGTAATAAATATACATGTTAAATATGAAACACTACTTTTGAAGGCGAATTGAAGGCAATGTAACAAATTTACATTAAGCGCATGTACATCGTGTACCACAAACATCTGTAATTACTATATAATTATATCAAGCTAAGTTATTAGGATATTATCTTTACTAACCTTATTAGAAGGCGAGATAGCGTCAGATTGTCGGTCTACCTTTAAGTGAGGAGTTAACTCGGACACTAACTGAGTAACTTGATCTTTCTTCTCTTTGTTTTTATGGATTCTGTCTCGCGAAGATCGCGGAATGGATCCACATAGAGCCTCAACCTGGCACGGAAATGACGATGCTGAAGATTTCGGCGTCGACGCTCACGTTAATTGGCTATCACCAAAATACGTAAACGCAAAGCAGCAGCAGCTGGTCTCATTTTTTAACCGACGAAAACGGAGGAGGAGGAGGAGGAGGAGAGTTTTTTTTATGTTTGATCACGCATAACTTTTTACAGAGTAGTCCGATTTTGATAATTCTAATTATATTGGAAAGGGTATACTCCAAAGTTAGTCTAATATAAATTTGAAAAAAGAATTACCACCCTAAGGGTAGGAAAACAGGGGTTGATTGATTGTTCACTCACTGATTGTAATGTATTACCACACGTAACTTTTTACAGAGTAGTTCGATTTTGACAATTCTTTTTTTATTGAATAGGCTATACCTAGAAATTGGTACCATATAAATTTAGGAAAAAAATTTCAATCCTAAGGGTAGAAAAACAGGGATATATTGATTGTTCACTAACTGATTATAATATATGACCAAGCGTAACTTATTACAGAGTAGTCCGATTTTGATAATTCTTTTTTTATTAGATAGGGTATACCTCGAAGCTGGCCCCATATAATCTTACCCTAAGGGTGGGAAAATAGGGGTGATTTATTGTTCACTCACAGATTTTAATGCTGAGTTGTGTATTACAAGAAAAACCTCACGATGAATGAGTTTTAGATCTGTCAGTCTCTTGTGTGTCTTGTCTCTGCATTTCTGCTAAAGCTCGTTCATCGTAAAAAATAATAAAAAATTAAGCATTTAATATGCATTTGACGGGCCTGTTGGTCTAGTGGTTAGTGACCCTGACTGCTATACCGGAGGTCGTGGGTTCGATTCCCGCCCAGGACAAATGTTGTGTGATGAGCATGATCATTTGTTCTGGTGTCTGGGTGTAATTTATCTATAATATGTATGTATTTAGAAATATATAAGTAAGTTTATCAGTTGTCTGGTTACCATAACACAAGCCCTGCTTAGCTTGGGATCAGATAACCGTGTGTGAGTTGTCCCAGGATATTATTATTATTATTAATAGCAATAAAGTAATTAGTAGATTATAGCCACAAAAAATATAAAATAAAAACTTTTTAACAAAAAAAAATAAACCGCCGAAAAAACTGAAAAGCAAAAAATAACAAACCTTTTTTTATTTAATCTTAATAACCAAGTTCTTAAACTAATGTAAGTATACCTAAGTAATTTTAAATCGGCGCCAAACTATCAACCGTCATTGCAACTGTTGCTTCTGTGGCATTTTCTCTGATCAATCCTAATAATTGGTGCAAAAACGACATAGATTACATATTATTGGTAGGAGATAAATATTATAGAGACTGTATTGTACCGCCGCGCATCAAGCTTTACGTAAGTATATGTAATTAATTAATTAGCCTGTTTGGCGCCGACTCAAAATTACTTAAGTATACTTACATTAGTTTAACCCTTTACGGCGCAACAACGTGTTTTTGTATTTTTTTATTGACAATAGATTCAGACTTACTATATAATGATGGGAAAAATAATGAAAAAAAAAATAGGTAAGAAAAGGTATTTATTTTTGAAAAAAAACATAGTGATGCAGATATGCATCATGGTGTGAAAACATATAAATGTTACGAAACGTGAAAGGATCGAAAACAGTTGTTATTTTTGTTAAAACACAATGCTATGCCGCACTTTTCACATTCTGTTTGGGCTGTCCCAGTGCAACCTGGATATTTGCACCTAAGCCTTTTGACAGTCCAAACAGGCCAGTGCCCTAACTGATCCAATCTGACGTCTTTAGGCGGGATATACTGACAAGGCCCTTTCTTCTTTTTGTCCTGGATGAGTGCTTCTACGTCACTAGTGCGCTTCAGCCGGTTCACCTTTTTATATTTGACTAAAGTCTCAGCAACTTCTAGTCGGAAATCAGCAGAATTGAGCACCCTGTCAGTGTTTGCCGTGTCAGCATGAATTCTTCTATATAGCAGCCAAGAATTACACATGGTCATGTCAAGAAAATGGTAAAAGAGTCGAATAAACCAACGTTTGCTTCGTAGCCTAATTTTATAATGACCCATTACGCTATCCATTAAGTCTACACCTCCCATATGTCGATTGTATTCTGCGACAATAAAGGGCCTTTCCACATCAATGTATATCTTTTGAGACTTCTCAAATCTACGAACGACAGATGTTGGATTTTTGCCAGCAAAGTTGGATACTAGGTCACAGATTACTAAATAGTTACTACGTAACAGATACTTCACTCAGTAGAAAATTTCCAATACCTACTGCTATAAGAGCCTACTCCGTCGCGTTAGCAACCGCTGCATGCTAAAATGTGCCTAAATGCCCAAGCGTACCTACAGTTGTGATTGCTTTGCACCGCGCGATCCCACAGCAATCACAGGGCTGCCGCTTCGATAAAATTAAATGTACATAACTTTTTGTGTCATGTTTTTGAGAACTGTAAATATGTTCTGACTTATATGTGGCAGCTTAAAATTGTATCGTTTCTAAAATATATTTTTTTATAAATTGGTTCTGACCGTGCATCAGTGTGTAGATAAAATAAAAAAATCTTATCCCTTCTTTTACTTGATTTGCACCCATCTACAGCACATAAGGCACCAGACGGCATCGTAGGTACGCGTACGAACAAATGGAACTATTACAATTAACAACGTGCGTGCGCTTCGCTTGCGAAAACCTCACTGAATTTGGTCCGCAAACGGCCCGAGACCGCTCGGCCGAGCGGTAGGTAATTATAGCGCGCAAGTACATGGAGTGACGGAGGCCTGACTAGGTGCACAATTTTATTATCTCTCCAGGCCACTAGAGACATGTCAATACCGTTATAGCTTGCGACCTGTTCGACTGTGGTGCCTCTAGGTTGCCTTTTCAGTTGCTTTTCTTCTGGGAGTTTGCAATTAGGGATACGGTTTCTCCTAACGGTGCCTAAAGCTAAAATACCACGTCGTGATAAAAACTCAATCAAGGGCAAGGATGTATAGTAGTTGTCAAAAAACAGTCTATAGTTTTGGTTGGTAGGAATCTCTCTGGCAAGGCGGACTACTACATTAGATGAGGCACCTAATTCAGGCTCGCCATCTGCGCATATATTCTCCTGGCCACTGTAAACCTCAAACTTGTAACCATATCCACTCACACCACAAATCACGAAAAGTTTGAAACCCCACTTGTGGGGTTTGTCTGGCAAATATTGCTTTAGACCACATCGCGCTTTGGTTGAACACATTTGTTCGTCAACGGACAAATGTTGTTCAAAGGGCACTTTTGCAAAGTTCCGGTTTAGTTTGTCAATGATCGGTCTGATTTTATATAGTCGATCAGAATTTGGCTGACCATATGGTATCATTTTAGAGTTATCATTGAAATGAAGTTTTTCTCTCAGCAACTCAAACCGTTTTAGAGTCATGGTCTCGCGAATGTGGGTATAGCCAAACTTCTCTGACCAGTACATTCGCACATTGGGCAGATGAATTATGGACATGAAGTAAATAATTCCAATGAACTGTCTTATTTCCTGGCTTGTAACACTGATAGGTCTGCTGGAATCTTTTTGGACACTGTAGAGGTTTGTTTCGTCTCTTATGAGATCCACAATATCGTCAGTGAATAAATAAGAAAATACCTGATAAGGTGTCTGCAATTCTAGTGTTTCATTTGGTAACTTGGAAGATCCCCGGAACCTCACCTGGTCTTCGTTCAGCTCTAAGTTTTTAGTTTTCCATATGGCATTTGTCTTAGGAACACGTGTACTTCGTGAAATAGATACGGAACTGGTACTGGGTTCTGGAACAGTAGGCGGTGTCTCATATGGATGAATCGTAGTGCTAGTATTGGTCTCAGAGATCGGTGGCAAGATGTCATTGTCCTGATTTTCTGGATTTGTTACTTCGGGTTCCTCATCCGAGTCTTGACGCAAATACGGATCATTCTGTTCCAAAATGTACGAAGGATCAGCTACATCATCGTCGTCTGAGTAATCCAAGCCATCCTCACTATCTTCAAATTGGACTAAAATATTTTCCAGGTCCTCATTCGACAAATGTGGAAGCCTAGAAGCTGAACGTGTAGGCCTCGAACTCATATTGAACCTGGAATAAAAAAAGATACCTATTTAGAAAAACGTAAAAAAATATAACAGTTTGGCGCAGTGATGCATTACTGCATCAAAACAAAACTTGAAGCAATCTCTGTAAATACAGTATAAAACATTTGAATTACACAATAATATAATCAGTGAAAATCAATATCTTACCGTTACTCCACAGCAATTTCACGTCGATAATTTCAGTAACTTTTAAAAAAATTGCAATTGAAATTGCGTGCGAACTTCACAAACCGGTTCCGACGGGTTCGTCTCTGCGAGTGGCCATAAAATACAAATAATGCCATCTATCGATAAATGTGGTAACTAATTTGATAGAATAGTTAGATGTAGTTCTGCATCGCTGCGTTAAAAGGTATTCAATTCGTTTCTTTGAACGAATTGGTTAGTTCAAATGGTATGATGCAGAACTGCAATTCAGCGCCGTAAAGGGTTAAGAACTTAGTTATTAAGATAATTATGGCTACCTGATAGCTGCCAAAGTAACCACAACCTAAACTCTATAGTCGCTGGTCGTTCTCACCTGTATAGGGCACATGCACTGAGAAACTTTCAGCTTTTATAAAATGACGAAGGTCTGGCAGTCGTTGGCTCTTAGGCTATTTGTTTTATTTTCACCGCTTAAAGACAATGAGACCTAAGTATTTGATATGAGTTTCAACTTTATATCTCTACGCGTTCATGAGGAAAAGGCTAATAAGTTTAAAATTATTTGAAAAAGAAAAAAAAATGTGATGTAACTAAAAATTTAGGGTTTTCGGAATTTTTTCTTTATATGTGCTATTAAACATTGCATCATGCCAAATTTCAAGATTCTAGATCGACTGGACCCCTTAGGTTTTGATTCCCTCGCGAGTAGTAGCGAGTTTGAAAGTATGCGGCTTAAATTGCTATTTCCTTTGATTGCGTTGACATAAAAGTTTGATTTTGTTACAGCTTAAAGGTACTATAGACTTGAGTATTTGATATGAATTTCAATTTAATACCTCTACGTGTTCATGAAAAAAAGTATTGTGATAAACCGCCTGCGGGTGTGAGCGTGGCAGTTTTGTGATCGGGAAGAACGCCGCCAGCCGCCATCTTGTACAGCCCAACGTTGGAGAGCCAGGTATGCGTGCTTTTCCCTTATATTCACATCGCTCGCTCACCTCTTGGCGAGAACCTGCCATCCTCCAAAAAATACAGTCCACTTAATCTATACTTCGTTTATCGCCAAGCCATTTTTTTGATCCAATCGACCCGGATTCATATATCCTTAGATGAGTGATTGGTCTCGCGCGCTCGACTAGAATTGACTAGATACCGCACTGTCAACCAACAAAATGTCCGCCGCTACGGCAACAATTATGCTCAGTATGTTAGAATAGTGTTAACAGCTGCTCAACGGTTACCCCAGTTAATGGGAAAATATTTTATGCTATGGAAGTTGTTACTTGATATAAATTAAAAATGTTATTTGTTGTTATTATAAATGAAGCTCAAAAAATGCAAAAAATAATATTAAAAATTTTAATTTAATTTTACACCTTTTGCTCACCTATGTATACAATATATTAACATATATTACAATAGATAACATATATTAAATTAAAATAATATAGAAATGTGTTATTTATATGTTAAATAAGAAGGTTAGATAAATGTAGTAGGTTATTTATAAAAATACAATTACAATAAATTCACATTATTAATATCTTAACCATGGGGAAATTGATTCTTGCATATATGGCAACACTGAATGACGTTCAGAGTAAGTATTATTTTATGTTGAAATTTCGAAATTATACGATACTTACTGATGCTATGTGATCCCAGTGCCTTTATTATTATTTGTAGTGTTGTTTTTTATTATTTCTTGTTGATCATTTTTAGGGTTCCGTACCTCAAAAGGAAAAAACGGAACCCTTATAGGATCACTTCGTTGTCCGTCCGTCCGTCCGTCTGTCAAGACCGTTTTTCTCAGGAGGTATCAAACTGAAATTTATATTTAATACTCAAGTCTACTGTCCCTTAGAGCTGTGAAAAAAATCAAACTTCTAAGCCTAAGCAATCAAAAGATACAGCCGTTTATGCCGCAAATTTTCGAAGTTCGCACGGGAATCAAAACCTACAGGGTACTTCCCGTGAACTTGGAATCTTGAAATTTGGTACAAAGTAACGTCTTATAGTACAAATAAAGGAAAAATTTCGAAAACCGTAAATTTTTAGTTACATCATACAATAAAAAATATTTTTGAAAATTTTAAAGTTACTGCTTTTTTTCATGAACACGTAGAGGTATTAAATTGAAATTCATATCAAATACTCAAGTCTATAGTACCTTTAAGCTGTAACAAAATCAAACTTTTATGTCAACGCAATCAAAGGAAATAGCAATTTAAGCCGCATACTTTCAAACTCGCTACTACTCGCGAGGGAATCAAAACCTAAGGGGTCCAGTCGATCTAGAATCTTGAAATTTGGCATGATGCAATGTTTAATAGCACATATAAAGAAAAAATTCCGAAAACCCTAAATTTTTAGTTACATCACATTTTTTTTTCTTTTTCAAATAATTTTAAACTTATTAGCCTTTTCCTCATGAACGCGTAGAGATATAAAGTTGAAACTCATATCAAATACTTAGGTCTCATTGTCTTTAAGCGGTGAAAATAAAACAAATAGCCTAAGAGCCAACGACTGCCAGACCTTCGTCATTTTATAAAAGCTGAAAGTTTCTCAGTGCATGTGCCCTATACAGGTGAGAACGACCAGCGACTATAGAGTTTAGGTTGTGGTTACTTTGGCAGCTATCAGGTAGCCATAATTATCTTAATAACTAAGTTCTTAACCCTTTACGGCGCTGAATTGCAGTTCTGCATCATACCATTTGAACTAACCAATTCGTTCAAAGAAACGAATTGAATACCTTTTAACGCAGCGATGCAGAACTACATCTAACTATTCTATCAAATTAGTTACCACATTTATCGATAGATGGCATTATTTGTATTTTATGGCCACTCGCAGAGACGAACCCGTCGGAACCGGTTTGTGAAGTTCGCACGCAATTTCAATTGCAATTTTTTTAAAAGTTACTGAAATTATCGACGTGAAATTGCTGTGGAGTAACGGTAAGATATTGATTTTCACTGATTATATTATTGTGTAATTCAAATGTTTTATACTGTATTTACAGAGATTGCTTCAAGTTTTGTTTTGATGCAGTAATGCATCACTGCGCCAAACTGTTATATTTTTTTACGTTTTTCTAAATAGGTATCTTTTTTTATTCCAGGTTCAATATGAGTTCGAGGCCTACACGTTCAGCTTCTAGGCTTCCACATTTGTCGAATGAGGACCTGGAAAATATTTTAGTCCAATTTGAAGATAGTGAGGATGGCTTGGATTACTCAGACGACGATGATGTAGCTGATCCTTCGTACATTTTGGAACAGAATGATCCGTATTTGCGTCAAGACTCGGATGAGGAACCCGAAGTAACAAATCCAGAAAATCAGGACAATGACATCTTGCCACCGATCTCTGAGACCAATACTAGCACTACGATTCATCCATATGAGACACCGCCTACTGTTCCAGAACCCAGTACCAGTTCCGTATCTATTTCACGAAGTACACGTGTTCCTAAGACAAATGCCATATGGAAAACTAAAAACTTAGAGCTGAACGAAGACCAGGTGAGGTTCCGGGGATCTTCCAAGTTACCAAATGAAACACTAGAATTGCAGACACCTTATCAGGTATTTTCTTATTTATTCACTGACGATATTGTGGATCTCATAAGAGACGAAACAAACCTCTACAGTGTCCAAAAAGATTCCAGCAGACCTATCAGTGTTACAAGCCAGGAAATAAGACAGTTCATTGGAATTATTTACTTCATGTCCATAATTCATCTGCCCAATGTGCGAATGTACTGGTCAGAGAAGTTTGGCTATACCCACATTCGCGAGACCATGACTCTAAAACGGTTTGAGTTGCTGAGAGAAAAACTTCATTTCAATGATAACTCTAAAATGATACCATATGGTCAGCCAAATTCTGATCGACTATATAAAATCAGACCGATCATTGACAAACTAAACCGGAACTTTGCAAAAGTGCCCTTTGAACAACATTTGTCCGTTGACGAACAAATGTGTTCAACCAAAGCGCGATGTGGTCTAAAGCAATATTTGCCAGACAAACCCCACAAGTGGGGTTTCAAACTTTTCGTGATTTGTGGTGTGAGTGGATATGGTTACAAGTTTGAGGTTTACAGTGGCCAGGAGAATATATGCGCAGATGGCGAGCCTGAATTAGGTGCCTCATCTAATGTAGTAGTCCGCCTTGCCAGAGAGATTCCTACCAACCAAAACTATAGACTGTTTTTTGACAACTACTATACATCCTTGCCCTTGATTGAGTTTTTATCACGACGTGGTATTTTAGCTTTAGGCACCGTTAGGAGAAACCGTATCCCTAATTGCAAACTCCCAGAAGAAAAGCAACTGAAAAGGCAACCTAGAGGCACCACAGTCGAACAGGTCGCAAGCTATAACGGTATTGACATGTCTCTAGTGGCCTGGAGAGATAATAAAATTGTGCACCTAGTCAGGCCTCCGTCACTCCATGTACTTGCGCGCTATAATTACCTACCGCTCGGCCGAGCGGTCTCGGGCCGTTTGCGGACCAAATTCAGTGAGGTTTTCGCAAGCGAAGCGCACGCACGTTGTTAATTGTAATAGTTCCATTTGTTCGTACGCGTACCTACGATGCCGTCTGGTGCCTTATGTGCTGTAGATGGGTGCAAATCAAGTAAAAGAAGGGATAAGATTTTTTTATTTTATCTACACACTGATGCACGGTCAGAACCAATTTATAAAAAAATATATTTTAGAAACGATACAATTTTAAGCTGCCACATATAAGTCAGAACATATTTACAGTTCTCAAAAACATGACACAAAAAGTTATGTACATTTAATTTTATCGAAGCGGCAGCCCTGTGATTACGGCAGCCCGGTAACGTAAGGGACAACTAAACATATTTTTTTAATGTAAGGGACAAGCTATATTTTAAACCGCTGGGTATTCCTAAACCTTTCCTTTATAGCACGAAAGAAGAAAAAATTCTAAGAAACTTTGCTCTAGACACAATTAAAATTGGAAACAACAGTTAAAAGTTATAAAGAGATTTAAAAAAATAAAATCGTTTTTTGGCTCTCCTGAAAAACAGTGTTTTGTCCGTTACATTAATTGATACTTCTGGTATCGATATATGGATATACATTAATTTTGAGAAGAAAGAAAGTGCTCTCTTACTCGACGCTTGAAGGAAGAAATAGAAGGAGAATCCCGTATGTTAGGCGGCAGCGCATTCCACAGTCGGACTGCATGAACAGAGAAGGAGAATGAATAAAAATCAGTGGTATGGGGTTGGAATTTGAGTTGCGATTTAAGGTGGGATCTACAAAGGACATCAGGGGAACGTACATAGGAAAAGCGCTCACGCAAGTAGGAAGGATAGAGGGGGTTATGAAGGATATTATATAAAAGACATAGGATGCGAGTGTTCCTGCGAAGGCGGATCGGGAGCCACTTGAGTTCTTTGCGGAAGTGAGAAACATGATCGTATTTTTTGAGACCATAGACAAAACGAATACAAATATTTTGCAATCTCTCAAGCTTATTGAGCAGCTTCTCTGTGGCATCAAGGTAGCAGGCATCGGCGTAATCAATGATCGGCTGAATTAAGGATTGAGCTAGCACAATTTTGGTTTTCAAAGGTAAGAATGTCTGGAGATATTTCAACGAGTGGAAAGAGAAGTGTACCTTACGACTTACCTCGTTCACATGATCACGCCATGATAAATGTGAATCCATCATTACCCCGAGATCTTTAGCTGTGTCGGTGAAAGGAATCACAACACCGTCAAGACTGAGAGGCATCAGAGAGGACAGATCAAGCGCGTTACGGTAATGCCTACTGCCAATTATCATGGCTTGTGACTTCGCAGGGTTTATTTGCAGGCCATAAGATCTGGCCCACCTACTGATGCTAGCAAGGTCGCGGTTCATATTAATTATGGCAGAATCTGCTTCAGACGCTGGAAAATTATTATAAATTTGCAAATCATCTGCATAGAGGTGGAAGTTAGAGGAAATAACGGAGGAGACAGAGTTAATAAAGATGGAGAAAAGGAGAGGAGATAGGACACCACCCTGAGGCACGCCCGCAACTAGATCGCACCATTCAGAGAAAGACTCATCAAGGCGGACCCGCTGAGAGCGGCCCCGAAGGTAGGAACCAAACTAAGCTAAAGAGGATGAGGAAAAATTGTTTGTTTGGAGAATAGCTAAGAGGATGTCAAAATCCACGGAATTGAATGCCGAACTGAAATCAAGTAGAACAAGGATGGAGAGGGATTTGTGTTCCATAGCCCAGCGGATATCATCAGTAACTTTAAGAAGAGCAGTTACAGTACTGTGGCCAGGACGGAAACCAGATTGGAAAGGGGAAATAAGATTATAGGACGTTAGGAAGTCGGATACTTGTCGGTGGACAATGTGCTCAAGGACTTTGGAGAGAAATGGGAGTATGGAAATAGGCCTGTACTGCGCAAATGAGGATGGATTTGAGGTTTTTGGAAGAGGAATAACGTTTGCAAGTTTCCAGGCTGAGGGAAAGGAGCAGGAAGTCAAAGAAAAGTTAAGGATATGAGATAAGATGGGAAGTAGTTGAGGAAGAATAGGAAAAATCATCCGGGAGCACAAACCGTCGTTACCGATCGCAGAGGATGAGATGGCTAAGACAGATTTTTTGACGTCCTCTAAAGCTACAGAAGAGAAATAGAAAGGGGGACAGCGAGGTGCAGGAAGACAGGAAAGTTCAAGGAGTGAAGAAGATTTGGTAGAAGGATCCAGAGTGATAGGAGGCAGGGAGAAATGAATATTTAAGGCCGTAAGGTCAATATCCTTACAGGCATTCTCCGGTGATTTGCCAACGCCAACAGACCTAAGAAATTTCCAGACATCGCCAGAGCTACGGTCAACCAGGTTGTCGTGAAAATGTTTTCTTCTGGCGGTCTGGCAAAGATGATTGCAGCGGTTGCGTGCGATCTTGTAGAGTGAAAGGTTGTCACTTGTAGGTCTGCGTTCATATTTCCGCTTTGCTCTGTCCTTCCGAGCCATTGCATCCTGAATTTCAGGCGAGATCCAAGGCGCCGGTTCGCGCTTTACTTTGACGAGTTGCACTGGGGCATGACGATCGTAAAGTTTATGTACGATATTGTTAAAAAGGTACACTTTCTCGTCAAAATCGCTGGTATCTGCCACAGGGCTCCAGTCGATAATACTCGCATCACGCTGTAATGACTCCAGATTCATAGCCTTGTAGCTGCGTAAATGTAGAAGCTTAGGTTTACGCTTGGGGGTACGTATGCGATAGGAGAGATAGAGAAGATTATGATAGGAGAAGCATGCAGGAAGTTGGCCATGATCAGAAACATTAGAAGGAGAAGAGACAATCATAAGGTCAAGCAAAGAAGGAGAACAGTTCGGTGAGTGGTGAGTAGCAGAAAGGGGAAGAATGTGTAGATTTACAGATGATAGGAGACTCTGCAGTCTACGAGCACGAGAATCATCCTTAAGTATACACGTATTAAAGTCACCCATTATGATGATATGACTGTACTGGGGACACAGATTATTCAGCTGCATGTCAAGATCATCAAAGTAGTTAACATGTAAGTTTGGGCTATACAGTACAGCGACTAAAATCTTAGTATGGTTGACCAGTACTTCCAGAAAGATGTATTCAGCCGATTCAGAATAAAGTGAAGGAGAAGAACAAATAACCTTATAAGGTAAATCTGCGCGTAAGTAGACAGCAACTCCACCACCGCCCTTTCCCGTCCTGTCGTTACGAAGCAACACAAAACCAGGAAGAGCAAAGTGAGTTGAAGGAAGGGAAGGCTTTAAAAATGATTCTGAGATGAGAAGAATGTCAAGATGAACGCTACTAAAAGATGCCAGAAGATCTGAATAATGACCAGGAACACTCTGAGCGTTGATATGGGCGATATGAAGATTACTAGGGTAATTGGAAAAAAGATCAGAAAGGTTCTCACGCAGGGAACGCGGGACGGACGAACCATGACTGTCCGCACTAACAAAACTTGACGTGGAAGAACACGAAAAAAAGCTATCATTAAGAGCTACGTTATCCATATATATCTATATAAATAAAATATTTAAAAAATCAAACTAAAACAATTGAAAATTTACCTAAATTACGGGTTGCATACAAAATAACCTCCCCGACTCACAAGAAATACATACAGTAACACAAAAAATAATTCAACAAAGCACAGAATATATACATATTCCCCTCCCCCGACTGTCTCGGCGTGCGGACGTGTTACTGAGTGTTCTCCAAGATTTTATTTGAAAATCTAGTTAAAAACGTGTTTCTTATTCCGAAACATATATAATTACGTGGACAATCCTGATAGCAACTGAAGTGTGAAAAATCAAATCTGTGCACCAAATATTGGACGAGTTATCAACAAAACATTTTTAAAAACAAAAGTGAAGTGTTGTGACAAACGGCTTGTGACTTGCAAAAGTGAATGACCGGCGAACCCCAGTCAAGGTCATTCTTGTCCGTTGACAATTAACTTCGAGCATCACATCAGTTATTTCGCCTCTAGCAGCTATATGCGCGTGGTCTCGCGGCTAACGCATTTACTCTTGTTACGGAGCTTTTCAAAGGGTATGGGTTCAAATCCTGTGTGTCATAATTGACTTTTTGGATTTTTCTTTGTAATATTTATATAATTGGCTCATATACAAGTCTAAATAGACATTTTGAAGTCGTGCTTTTGGCATTAGTTTTGGTCTGAACAGACTTTTTTGAATTATTTGCTGGAATATTTATTGCAATTTTTGTGCTTATAAAGGAGTATACAGAAATGTCTACGCAGCGCACTCCGCCTAATTTCAGCAACGTAAGCCTATCTCAATCCGTGATCGCACATCATAGCACCGTTTCGGCAATTAATGAATCTGAAAATAAGGATGAATCTTTAAATGTTACAAAAAGATTCAAACGCCGTTTTGATGACCACTCAGAATGCCTCGATATCTTTATGACCCAAATGAAGACTATGTTTGCTGATTTTCAGGAGCAACAAAATTTGAAGTTTGATATGTTAAACCAAGCTGTAAACTCTATTAGGGAATTACACTACGAATTGAAGAAATCGGTTGAATTTGTTACTGCAAAGTATGATGAATCAGTAATAAAAATCGAGCAATTACAATTAGAAAATAAGAGCTCCAAGAAACAGGTCGAATTACTAGAACAACAGATCGAGTTCCTGGAAAAAACAGCACGAGCTTCGACGGTGGAAATTCGCAATATTCCTAAAACTGATAATGAGACTAAAGAACATCTGATGAATGCAATGAAAGAGTTGGCATCGGCTGTTAAATTGGAGCCAAGTATTGAAGAAAGGGACGTTCGTGACATATTTAGAACGAGAACAAAAACTGAAGCAATAGTGGTGGATTTCACGACAATTTCTAGAAAATCTGCGTTTATAACATCTTTTATCAAGTTTAACAGGGAAAAAAAGATACAGAAACAACCGGTTCTTAACACTAGCCACATAAATATCAGTGGACCCTCGTGTAATATTTTTGTGTCTGATTTTCTCACAGGAAGAGCACGACGCTTATTCTATTTAGCCAGACAAAGTGCAAAGGTCCATGCCTATCACGGGTGTTGGATTTCCTTTGGTAAAATTTACATTAGAAAGAGCGAGGGTGATAAACCGATCCTTATAAAGAATGAAGAAGATTTGAAAAGAATTTGACTAGATTTAGTTATTGTAAAAATCTCTAATTTTTTTGTTATTGTAGTATACCTAAAAGAGCATGTTTATAGGAGGTTTACCTCACATTTTAATATTGTTGCTTACTCATCCAACACACCATTAACACATTACACACAAATACACTGCTTTTTATTAATTTACAAAGAAGAAATACACAGTTACCTCTATAAACACAAAGGAGAAACTTGGTTAATTGTTAAAATTCATCATGCCACATTCACATTGACCTTTTTATCTGGTCTTGTTAAAATTCGATTCTATTAATGACCTATTAGATGATATTGAACAATTTCATATCGCTATGCCCGTTAACTGTGATCCTGAGCAATGTATTTCATATATTCCGAAATTTGATACCTATCTTAAAATCATCCAGCAAAATATAAGAAGCATAAATTGCAATTTTGACGAGCTTACGGTAATGTTATCTAGATTTAGATTTGATTGTGATGTGATCGTACTGTCTGAATGCTGGCTATCCCAGATTACTGATGTGCCTATCCTGGACGGGTATAGTTCCTTTAAAACTGTTCAAAACTACAACCAAAATGATGGGATAGTGGTCATGATCAATAACACACACAGTGGTTACAGTGTGGAAGAACCACTTTTCATGGAAGCAAACTGTCTGCTCATAAAATTTGGAATGCGTACTGTGATAATTGCTATTTATAGACCTCCCTCCTTTAAAAATATCGATAACTTCCTGCGATCATTAAATACTTTACTTGACACACTGTCTTATTTTAATAATATAATTTTAACGGGGGATATCAATATAAATATACTAAATTCAGATGCAAATACATCGTCATATCTAGACATTGCCTCATTTCATGGATTATTACCAGCAATAAATACTTCGACAAGAGGTAATAGTTGTATTGATCATTTTGTAGTTAAAACTAAATTACGTGCTTTTGCGTTTAACTTACAAACTACGATCACCGATCATTCAGCTATTCTCTTTTGTTTAAATTATCACGGTTCTGAGAAAAGAATGAATTACAAAGTAATTAAAAAGACTAACTGGGAAGGGATTATATCTGACTGTGCCAATACTGACTTTACTTCAATATATCGAGAAAATGACTTGCACCTTGCGACTGAAGCTTTTGTTACAAAACTTTCAAACCTCGTCTTCAAAAATACTCTGAGTTTAAGGATTCCTCGCAGTAGAACTATCTTAAAGACATGGATTACAACTGGGCTCTTGCGGTGTATTAGAAATAGGGATATAATGCATATACGACTTAAAAAGGAACCAAGTAACATAACTCAGATCATAACCTACAAGCGCTATAGAAACTTTTGTAACAATCTTTTAAAGAAACTTAAACGTGAGTACGAACGGGACCAACTGAAAATGGCTGAGAATAACTCAAAGAAATTGTGGAATTCTCTTAAGAAAGTAACTGGAACCACTAATAGGAAACAAAACACATCCAGAGAGCTCTTATCTACACAGGACTCACCAAAATCAGCCGTTAATAGTGTTAATGCTTTTTTTGCTAATGTTGGTAAGCGTCTGGCGGAACTGATACCCTCGGTTCTCCCAGATCTTAACAGTACCTCTAATAGCATCTTAAATGGATCCTATGATTCTTTTGTTCTTTTTGGGGTGGATAATCTGGAAGTTAGTAGGACTATATTTAATCTAAAAAATGACTGTTCACCTGGCTGGGACGGTATTACGTCGAAGTTATTAAAAAAACTAGTACATTCAATAACGCCGGTGCTTACTGATCTTATCAATCGCTGTATGGAGTCTGGTCTATTCCCTAATCCGCTTAAAAAGTCGATTTTGCACCCTATACATAAGGCAGGGGATACAGACAGTGTCAATAATTATAGACCCATCTCAATCCTTAGTTCAGTGTCCAAAGTATTTGAGCGCATCATTAACTCTAGACTAACAAAGTATCTTGAGTCACAAACACTTTTAGCAAACTCGCAATATGGTTTCCGAGTGGGCAGATCTACTGATGATGCAGTTCATGATCTTACTGACTTTTTAGTGCGGAAAATGGACACAAATAGGAAATGCTTGACCATATTTCTTGACTTAGCAAAGGCATTTGACACCGTCTGTATCCCCACCCTAATCCGTAAACTTGATAAAATGGGAATTCGGGGGTCTCAACTTGATCTGTTCGCCAGTTATCTTTCGGACCGAAAGCAGTTTGTGAGGATTGATGAGCACGACAGTGACGAACTTCCAATTACGCATGGAGTTCCTCAAGGTAGCATCCTTGGCCCAACATTATTCTTATGCTACATTAATGAATTATGTAATCTTCAGATTCCAGGTTGTAAAATTATCTCGTACGCTGACGATACCACCTTAACCTTTGTAGGAGACTCGTGGGAAGAAGTGTCTGCTATGGCTCAGTCAGGATTTGATATGGTCTGTCGCTGGCTTGCTTTAAACTCACTTACTTTAAATGCTGACAAAACCAAGTGCATGCTGTTTTCGATTCGAGAGTATACTACTGACCCCAAAAATAAATGTCAAATATATGCTCATCAATGTTCATTCCCCCCACTATCACAATGCAGTTGTCCTCAGATTGAAGTGACGCAGTGTATACGCTATCTAGGTGTAATAATTGACAATAAACTTTCGTTTGATAAACATATTCATAATATCTCACAAAAAGTACGTAAACTCACCTACATATTTAAACTACTTCGACACATAGCAGACGATAAAGTATTAAAGATGGTTTACTATGCACTTGCTCAGTCGATTATAACGTATTGCATAACCACATGGGGAGGGACAGGCAAAACCAAATTGCTAGAAATAGAAAGAGCCCAAAGGCTGATACTAAAAGTAGCCTTTTGTAAACCCAGACTGTTTCCTACAGTGGAATTATACCGGGACACCGAGGTTCTAACAGTTAGACAGCTATACATTCTGCTGACCATACTTAAGCAACACTCAGATCTGGCATCGTTTAATCAGAAGAAATGCACAACTAGGAGGTACTATGCGATTTGTAACCTATATAAAGCAAAAACAAGTTTTGCACAAAATTTTCATATTTTTCGTGGACCCACGTTGTACAATAGAGTCAATAAAGACTTAAATGTGCACAAAAATACTCGAAGAGAATGTAAAAAACAAGTTATATTGTGGCTACAAAAGTTAGACTATGATAAGACTGAAAATCTCCTTCATATCAAAACATAAATCACACACACCCTGTTCGAGCGCAGCGCCTGCACTCGTTTTAAGAGCAACGCAACGCGTCCCGGCAATTAGGCATAATTAGTTTTAGGTTTTTGTATCTGTGTGTCCATGACTTTTAAAATTCATTCCGCTAAGACCCTGTACGTGTATGAGGCATAACAAATATATTAAGTACACAATTATTGAGTTTCCTTTGGAATCCCTGAAATTTCCTGGACATTGTTTGGTCCTACCGAACCGGATTTATTTGTATAATAGAAGAACCTAATAAGAATCAAGGAAATTGGGGATTATTTTGGATTTTACCAAGGAGGTGATAAGCCGGTTAAGTGTGGTAACGTGAACAAAGGACTCTAAATTAATTACGGTGTTAAGAATTATTAAAATAAATATCACCCAACACTCGATCAGGTAGTATAATAGTGTAATTAAGGATTAAACCAGGTTAGTGTTATTTTTTTTCTTCAACTTTCATGTGTTAATTAACTTTTATTTACCTGTTGCATTGTGAATAGTTAGTACATAATTTAGTTTTGCTAGCTGTTACAATTATACGTATCCTAATATTATCTAGGTACAGTAGTAATAGTTAACTACATTTATAATTTGTACGGCTGCATTCTAACTTATTAGTTTTTATTCACATCGTTAATTTGTGCGTAGGTAGATTGTTAAACCGGTGTTAAAGTTGTTAATTCTTAACTCATTAGTGACCGTATGTGTATTTATTAATTATTTAGTTAGTTATTGCTTCTTAAATTATTGACGAGTAGGTATTATATTACTGTGTATAGTTATTGTGGAATTTGTCGTAAATAAAAGTCGATATTTTAAATCATCATTTATATTTACATTATTTACAGTACTATTGTTGACTATTTACATTAAAATCACCTTATATATTGATCGTTATACAAATAAATATTATTGTTTATATAGGTACAGACTTATTCATAAATTGTGTTGTATAAATTAAATCTAAGTACTTATTCAACAAATTCCAGGTCGACTGCACTCGGTTCCCAATATGTCCGAAGAAAGAGAACTGGTTAAGAAGCGAGCAAGCTTCAAGGGTCGCTTGACTACCTTTATCAATTACCTTGATGCATCATGTGGCAAGCAGTTAACTAGTTGTGAGGTTAAGGAGTTGCAATTGCGTATGGGAAAAATCGAAAGTTTGTATGAGCAGTACGATGAGGTTCAGTTGCGACTAGAATGTATGGTAGAAGACGTCAAAGCACAATTTTCGGAGCGTTCTGAGTTTAAGTCTTTATACTACAAAGCACTATCTAGATCGCAGGAGTTGCTATGTAAGTACAATAATGATGATAAGGAGTCTGTTAGCAGTGATAAATGTACGCGTATTAGTCAACGTAAACCTGTTAAGTTGCCCACTATACAGCTACCAAAGTTCGATGGGTGCTATAGTCATTGGCTAGAGTTTCGTGACACTTTTACTAGCCTCATTCACTGTAATGATGATATTGACCATGTTAACAAATTCCACTACTTGCGAGCGTCGCTGGAGGGATCTGCTGCTGTTGTGATCCATGCCATTGAGTTTTCCGCAAGCAATTATGATATAGCTTGGAAGCTAGTTTGTGAGCGCTATGATAATAAACGTTTATTGGTACATAATCACGTCTCATCCTTATTTAATATTAACGCCATTTCAAAGGAATCTTCCGTTGCGTTAAAAGGATTGATTGACCAACTTAATAAAAACTTACGTGCGTTAGGATCTTTAGGTGAGCCCGTGAAGCATTGGGACACTTTATTAATTTATTTAGTCACTCGTAAGTTAGATAATGTTACGTATCGTGAGTGGGAGCAGCACAAAAGTCGTATGGACAAGGAAACCATCATAACATTTGATGCATTCATGCAGTTTCTTCGTGATCGCGCTTTGTTGTTAGAAACTTTAGATTTAAAAAGCCATAGTAGTAATCATTCCACTCAAAGTAAACCTAGTTCCCATCCTAATAAACTCAAATCTACGAGTATGGTCGTGTCACAGAATTCTCATAGTTCCAGCACTGATTTGAATAGGTTATGTCCGCACTGTAAAGGTGATCACGTATTGTCTAGCTGCTCACAGTTTCTTGCACTCAGTATAGAGGCCCGTCTTAAATTAATACCTAACTATAAGGTGTGCTATAATTGTTTTAACGCAGGTCACTTTGCTAACCGTTGCAGGAAGCCGGGATGTAAGATTTGTAAGCGCCGACATAATACGTTGTCAGAGAACAAAGGTGCTTCAACGCCTCGCGATAACAACGTAGTACACAGTAGCTCGTCTCATTCCGTGTCAACGTCATCGCTCACTGACGCCGTGGCTCGCACTAATAATGCGACTGCTAATAACTTAACGTTGGCCGCGGACGTCGTCGGTTCATTTTTTGGCGAGCGTAAACAACACGTGTAAAGAAAAGACTCCATAATGGGTTCAGAAAACATGTTATTTATTTCATAATATTAAATATTTCACAGTAAAAACAGCGTAAGGTTAAATACATTATTACCTTAAAATTAACACCAAGTAAACGCGTACACTATTTCCTTTGATGTTCACTAGAGCCCGCTCGACGATAGAATGCCCCGAATAACAGGCATGATTACCCCCACAACTCCAAACTCCCGCCATAACGCGTGCCTCGCTCTGATTGGTTAGATATGCGCGGACCAATAAGAGCGATTCGGCGTTGCCAGTTCATAAAAACTGAAGCTTGCGAAGTAAAGTGTTGCCAGATAATAAATAAAAAGGTGTAATATAAAATACAGACGCTAACAGCTCGGCCATCCTGCGAAAAGCGAGTCCCTTCGCGACACAAAAAAAAGTAACATTTACATGTAAAATTCTATTTTAAGTTACAAGTTAAATTAAATAAAGTCTTACAGGGGTAGATTCCATACATAATGTAAGTACGACAAACTCTAGTACATACATAACTCTAGTACACTATTAACCTTGGAATCTAGTTAAAGTTATACAATCATAAATCATGGTAACATCGCCATCTTATAATAATAATTAGTACTAATATTATAATCTTAATATATAAGGTCCATCAGATTTAACTACATAATCTAAAAGCAATTTTATTTTGATAACCTAGTTGACAGCTTTATATTTAACCACCGGGGATTCATCTTAAATCAAAATATGACATTAACTAACACTTATTTTCATAGTAAGCATAATAATAATATAGCTATAAACAACATGATGTTATTAATTCCAATAATATTGTCTTAAATATTACATTAATGCGTTGTAAGTACATACTTTACTTTATTAAATATTGGATTATTTATTACATTTCCTAAATCAATTTATTCCAACCTAGATGTACTATCGTTAGTATGTGGTAGGTACTAATTGGTACGTTCATTACAGTCCTGATTAGCATTATCTTCGGACTCAGATTCTGTAGAGTCATAATTCCGATCGAAAGCGAGCCACGGCTTAATTCTATCTATCGCTATTACATTTTCGTATCGACGTTGGCCATGATTGTGGGTTAACGGCGTATCTTCTATTAAAAACCTATCGTTAGGCAGTACTTTCAAAATTCGGTATGGACCCTGAAATTTTGCCGCTAGTTTTCTCGATTTGCCATCGCTTGGCACATCTCGCTTTATGCTAACTAAATCGCCCAAGTTATATTTGTAAGCGCGCTTATGTCTAGTATCATATCGGATTTTGTCTTTAACCTGTTGTTCGGCAATGCGTGTACCTGCTTTGGATCGTACCTGGCCCAAATCATCTGTGGAAAATTCTCTAACATCGTCTATAATATCGCTTAGAGCATTTTCGGAGCCACTACGTATGTTAAAACCAAGAAGTAGTTCCGAAGGGCTTTTGCCAGTCGTCTTGTGGACAGTAGTGTTCAAACCGATCTGTATTTCCGGAATATACTCATCCCAGTTCTTATCATCTTTATTGTCCGTTTTAGAGGTGAGTGCACTTAAGATTGTCCGATTGTAACGTTCGCATTGTCCGTTTGCTCGGGGTGTGGCCACAGCATTAAGTATGTGCTTGATACCCATGGTTTGGACAAATGCGCGAAAGCTGTTACTGGTAAAAGAAGTCCCTCTATCGGTTATCAGTCTAGACGGTGCCCCAAAGTAAGTAATATGCTCTTTAAGGGCTTTTATTGAGGTAGAACTTTTAGTGTTTCTGACTGGCTTTATATTTATGAATTTCGTGAACCCATCCACAATTACTAATAGGTAGCAGTTGCCCTTTTTGCTCTTCACAAATGGTCCTAGATGGTCCGCGTGAATTGTATGAAATGGAGTTTCAACTTTAGGGATCGGATGTAGTTCGCCTTGAACTTTCCCTGTATGGTCCTTACTCCGTGCACATTCTAAACAAGACTTGATATATTTTTTTATAAACCGGCGCATTTTGGGGAACCAATAGATTTGCTGAATTCGCGCAAAGGTCTTGTCAAAACCGAAGTGGCCTAGGTCATCGTGGTTTATTTTGGCTATCTGCCACCTTACCCCCTTAGGTACCACCCACCTTAAATCATTTACTTCCTTACCTACAATTCGATAAACTTTACCGTTTTTCAATTTATAATTTTTTATAACATCTAGCACCTGGTCCGATTTAGGGTCTTTCAAAATCTCTCTAATACGTGCTATTTCGTCATCACTACTCTGTACCGTAGCTATCCAATCATCCGTACCTACTGTTAGAACGTCTAATACGTGCGACTCGTCCTTAGCTTCCCCTACCGGATTCCTACTCAGTGCATCCGCATGGGACATACGACACCCAGGGCGATATTCGATCTCGCAGTTAAATTCCTGAAATTGAACCCACCAACGCGCTATGCGAGGTATAAGATCTCTTTTTGATAGAGTCGTTCGCAGCGCGTTACAATCTGTCAGTATTTTAAATGGAACACCTATCAGATATACACGGAATCTGTTGAGGGAGGATACAACGGCCAGCGTCTCCAACTCAAATGAGTGGAGCTTTTGTTCATCGGGAGTAGTTTTCCTACTAAAATATGAGACTGGCCTCAAATGACCAGCATCATCTTTCTGCAATAGAATTCCTCCTATCCCGTGCTTACTAGCGTCTGTATGTACCTCCGTTTCGCGTGTTGGGTCATAAAGAGCGAGCAAGGGCCTCTGTACCAGCGTTGCCTTAATTGTTTCGAACGCATTCACTTGTTCAGACCCCCACTTCCAGGTGGTATTCTTTTGAAGAAGGTCCGTTAGAGGCTTTGCGATTGTAGCAAATCCTTTAACAAACCTTCTAAAGAAGCTTGCCAAGCCGATGAATTGCTGTAGTTCACGTTGGCTTCTGGGTGTACGAAACTTCGAAACGGCTTCGGTTTTCCTTTCGCCGGGTTTAATACCATCAGCATTAATTTGGAAACCCAAAAATTCGATGCTATCCATGAAAAAGTTGCATTTGGATAATTTAAGAGTAAGACCACCCTGTTTTAAAAGGGAAAGTACTTCTTCAAGCCTACAAAGACCTTCGTCAAAAGACCGTGCTGGGATCAAAATATCATCCATATAGACGAGAGCGTACTTTATTTTCGCTTCAGAGAGGATCTTATTGATCGTTCGTTGGAAAACAGATGGTGCATTTACCAATCCAAAAGGCATTCGTGTATACTGAAACTGGCCATCGGGCGTCACAAATGCGGTTTTATCTTGCGAATTCTTTTCGATAGGAATTTGGTAATAGCCGGACGCTAGATCCAATGATATGAACAGTTTATTACCTGCGAGCCTATCGAGCTGGTCGTCTATTAGAGGTAAGGGATAGTGATCCTTTTTTGTGCGTTTATTTAAAGCTCTATAATCTACGCACAAGCGTTTCTCTCCGGTTTTTTTCTTCACCAGCACGATTGGACTCGCATATGGCGAAGTGGATTCGGTTACAATGCCCGCATCCATCATCTCCTGAACCATATCTCTGACCAGCGCTCTTTCGCCGTAGGACATGCGATATGGCCTGTATACCACTGGCTCTGCATCGTTAAGCTCTATGACCATTTCTGTTGCAATTGTGAAACCGAGATCTTTAAGACCAGAGGAAAAACAGTCTTTGAATTTCGATAATAACCTTTGGAGCTCGAGTTTCTGCTCTGAAGTGATGGTGTTACCGCACTGTACGGACTCATCCAGGGATTTATCATCGAAAGTTACTGAGTATACATTTTGTTCGTTCATGGTAGGGATAGCACGTGTCAGTAAAGACCCCTGTTTTAGACTGACCGAACTACCAGAGACGTTTTGTAGCAGCAAGTTACCAAAACCACCGTGTAATTTATACTCGCCCGGGAGTAAATAGTGTTCTTTACCTGTGGTGCCTCTAACGGAGCCGTTCACATACACGAAACCGGTAAGATTAGTTCGTGACTTCACAGGTATCATAGTTAATTGTTTTGGAGCAATTACTACGTCACCTTGAGTCATGAGGAATATCTTCTGATGGAAATCCTGTTCGAACACTACTTCGTTAGGGGTCTTTATGATAGTAATACCGGGTTTTTCTGTAAACGTATGACCCAAGAGGGCTGGGTGTTTCAAAGCGGCGTCTTCAACAATGAGAATCTCTATATTCTCTTTTATCCCTTGGACAGTTACGTCGGCATTACATTTTCCCAGTGGTTCTATGTGAAAGCCACCTATACCTCGCAAGACTGGTAATTCGTCCAGGCTTGTATTCAGCTTCAAACGCTTTGCTTCTGATTCCCTAACCAAGGTACACTGGCTCCCTAAGTCTATTTGACAATTGATCGGCTGGTCATTTACAAATATTTCGAGGACGTACTTCTGATTAGTATTATCTGAATAGTCTACTAGAGCAACCTGCTTTTCATCCTTAACTTCACTACTAGGACGTTCAGTGTTTTGGATAGCGTGCCGCTTAGATCTACAATACAAATCTAAATGACCTTCGCGGTTACAAAGAGTGCATTTTGTTAGGGGTTTATTGCATTTAAAACTCTTGTGTCCTTCATCATTACAATTGTGACACTTAATGACAAAAGTAGACCTCTTATTCGCGTCAGATTTGTTCCGATTGTTATTTGACAAAGAGTTCCTTTTATCTTGCCCGGACCTATCCGCGGTTTCCCTACTAGTGGCTGGCTTAACAGTTTTAAAATATCCAAGCACATCTTCGGGTCCACGAAACCTAGCCGCTTGTGCTCCTATCCGCACCGCCCTATCGTCTACGCCGTGTAATAAGCAATCGACTGCTTTTCGACCTACGATACCACATCGGTTCAGGAGATTTATCTTTGCGTAGTAATATTGTTCAAGGGATTCGCCGTAACGCACACGCTTGGCCAACATCTGAGTTAGTAGTTCCGCATAGTCGTACCTACAGGGAAAAGACTCAATAAGCTTCCTTTTCCATTCTGTCCACGAGTAAAGCATCGTGCTCAGGCCTTTATACCATGTCTGAGCAAGTCCAACGAGTTTTGGTAGAGCAAAATGAATTGTTTCGCGTTCATCCCAATTATAAATCTCCGCGGCTTCCTCGACTTTAGTTAACCACGTTACTATAGTTTGTTCGGTAGATAAAGGATCGAATTCCGGAATCACGTTTGTTAAAGAAAGCTTAGAGGTCGATTGTCCCTTCACATTGTTGAGGACATTCAGGAATTTATTTAAGATGCTATGAGTGGCATCAGGCATCTCAACTTCCGCTAATTCACATTTTGTACGACATGAGGGAGAACGAGTTCGTCCTCGCTTCAATAAGCGTCTAATAGGAGTATCATAGCTATCACTGCTACTGCTGCGATGACGACGTCGTCCTACCCTCGTGACTTGGATTTTATCATCAGACGAATTGTCACGAAACCGTTTCCTACTACGATAATAATCACTAGAATCATCACGAAGTCGAGTTCTATCACGACCTTTATCGACAGGATCGTCGCGATATCGGTCCCTTCTACGACGGTTATAAGGTCGGTCCCTGCTACGATTTCGTTCGCTACCGTCTCTTCTTGATCGCCGGTTGTTAACATTTTTATTATAGTTTGGCTTTAAAAGAGAGTGCTTGCGGCTTTGCCTGTCTCCTACCAGACTCCCTTCCGCTCCCTCACTCTCGTTATCAGAATTACTTATTAAGCGTTTACGGACTTGCCTGATATTCAGACTCCCTTCCGCTCCCTCGCTCTCATTATCAGAATTACTTATTAAGCGTTTACGGACTTGCCTGGTATCCAGACTCCCTTCCGCTCCCTCGCTTTTACGAATTTGGCGTCGCTGCGGAGTCCGCCGTGGACCCTCGTTACGATCCAAACTTATCGGCTCATCCTCGTTATTGCAGCGACGTCCATTACCACTGCCCGTAGGCGATGAATCCATTATCTGTAATTGTGATTAAGATTAATGTATTTAACTTCAGTTTAATGATATTATTATGGTGGTAAGAAGATTAATTCATGATCAAAGTAAAATATTCATCGCCCAAGCAAGCATAGCATTTCCAGAGTGTAGCCCTGGCGAAATGAAATACCTGCTTTAAAACACATTATATATCCACGAGAGTACCCTGGCAATATATAATATGCTCAACGTAATTAATCAAGTCAATAGTTGTATTATGTGTATAAGGAAAGTATGTACCACATATCCAGAGAGTTGCCCTGGCAATATGGGATACATGCTTAAAATAGTCCGTTACATCTCCGTAGGAGTGCCTCGGCAAGATGCAACAAACCACCACATGACGATTTTAAACATAACCTAACAATTAAAAAAGTATGCATCCCATTTCCAGAGTGTCGCCCCGGCAAAATGGGGTGCATGCTTAAAATAGTCCGTTACATCTCCGTAGGAGTGCCTCGGCAAGATGCAACAAACCACCACATGACGATTTTAAACATAACCTAACAATTAAAAAAGTATGCATCCCATTTCCAGAGTGTCGCCCCGGCAAAATGGGATACATGCTTAAAATAGTCCGTTACATCTCCGTAGGAGTGCCTCGGCAAGATGCAACAAACCACCACATGACGATTTTAAACATAACCTAACAATGAAAAACGAATGCATCGTATTTCCAGTGTCGTTTTGGCAAAAATGGCATGCTTTATAGAGGGTATTTATAAACTTTGTAAGTAAAACACGGCATAGCAGTTTCGTGAATTAGGTATCTTAAACATGATGGCGTGTCTTGTGACAATTATAGTCTTTTGAATTTCCAATAAATTAAAATGGTACTTACGTGACTATCGTTGTTTATCACATTAAAACACTTTATGGAGCTTTTCCTTTACAATGTTTGTCACGAGTGTGAGCAAAAGGATAAAAAGAAAAAATCTAATAAGCGTGGACGGGATTAACGGATGGGTTTAAACTGTCGTATTTCAAAACATTTTTTTTTTCTACGAGTTAAAATCCGCTGATCCCACTTCTGAAATGTAAAGAAAAGACTCCATAATGGGTTCAGAAAACATGTTATTTATTTCATAATATTAAATATTTCACAGTAAAAACAGCGTAAGGTTAAATACATTATTACCTTAAAATTAACACCAAGTAAACGCGTACACTATTTCCTTTGATGTTCACTAGAGCCCGCTCGACGATAGAATGCCCCGAATAACAGGCATGATTACCCCCACAACTCCAAACTCCCGCCATAACGCGTGCCTCGCTCTGATTGGTTAGATATGCGCGGACCAATAAGAGCGATTCGGCGTTGCCAGTTCATAAAAACTGAAGCTTGCGAAGTAAAGTGTTGCCAGATAATAAATAAAAAGGTGTAATATAAAATACAGACGCTAACACACGGTGGCGGAGTTTTATTATCTACCGCGCTCATCAAGTTATGTGATCAACATGATCGTCAGCACATAGTGCGAGCCCTGCTTGATAGTGGTAGTACTTCATGTTTCATAACAGAACATTTATGTAGACGGCTTAACTTAGATACTAGTCAGGTAAATGGATCAGTATGCGGCATAAATAATGTGAGTTCACGCGTAGGCAAAATGTGTCATATTAAAATGACGTCATTAGATAATAGCTATAGTTCTAAGTTTTATTGTTTCGTTTTGCCATCGTTAACGGGTGTATTGCCGTGTCGCGAAGTCGACATTTCTGATCTTAATATTCCCGATGATATTTGTTTAGCCGACCCCACCTTTTATAAACCTTCAGAGGTAGATTTATTAATAGGTGCTGACCTCTTCTGGGACTTGGTTGGTTCGCAGACAATCAGACTAGGTATAGGTAAGCCAGTATTATGTCAGACAGTGTTAGGCTGGATAGTTTCTGGCCCTGTTACCTATAATAACGGTAAATCAGCTGACATTGTTTGCAATTTTACTCAATCCGATTCCTCTAGCGTTGATAGTTTTAATAAAATTCAAACCGATTTAGTAAAGTTTTGGAATCTGGAAGAGGTAAACTCACAATCCTCTAATTATTTTCCAGAGGAAAAATTATGTGAGGAATATTTTATTAAGAATACGACACGTTTAGATAGCGGTCATTTTTGTGTTCGTATTCCGTTGAAGCAAAGACCTTCTGTTTTAGGAGAATCCTTCCAAAGGGCTTTTAAATGTCTGTCCAGTTTGGAACGGAGACTGAAGTCGAAGCCTGAGTTCAGTAAGCTATACTGCGACTTCATGTCTGAGTATGAGACATTAGGACATATGACCGAAATTAGGCATTGTGACAGTCCCAATGGATATTTCATACCACATCATGGGGTACTGCGTGAAAGTAGCACTACAACTAAGCTTCGCGTAGTTTTTAATGCAAGCTCTGTTACTTCCTCAGGATTTTCTTCTAATGATGTGCAGATGGTAGGTCCTACGGTGCAGGACGATCTCTTGTCTATACTTCTTCGGTTTCGGCAACATCAGTTTGTCTTATCGGCCGACGTCGCGAAGATGTATAGATGTATATTCGTCCACCCATCTGATAGGTACCTGCAGCAGATTCTTTGGCGTGATAATATCTCTGATCCTGTCAAGGTTTATAAACTAAATACCGTGACATATGGTACGGCTAGTGCACCGTTTCTCGCCACGCGTTGTTTAAAACAGGTTGGTTTAGACTATCGACACGATGCCATTAAAACCTCTTCGAGTTCTGTAGGTAAGTCGTGTTCAGGTAACAGAGATAGGATAGCTGATGTCATCATCCATGATTTTTACGTTGATGACCTGTTGACTGGAGCTGATGACGTTAACGAGCTCGAGTTCATTCGCACGGAGGTCACCAACGCACTCGCGTCAGCTCGCATGCCACTCAGAAAGTGGAGGTCCAACGTGCCTGCATTAGTTCACGAGGATTCTCAGTCGTCATTAGATTTAGATGTAGGAGCTAGTGAATCTAATAAATTATTAGGACTCGACTGGTTTGCTACCTCTGATGAGTTAGGATTTTCAAGTTCCCCACTACCTTTTAAGGATTCTGTGACCAAGCGTGATATACTTTCTGCCATTGCACGTATATTTGACCCTCTAGGACTTTTATCTCCTTGCGTAGTTACCATGAAAATATTTTTACAGCGTATGTGGTCAGATAAACTCTCATGGGATGAGCCATTAACTCCTGCATTACATTCCAGTTGGAACACTTTGGTGAGAACGTTACCACTTATAAATAATTTTCGTGTTCCACGTGTTGTTGTTTGTCGTTTTAGTAGTCTGCTAGAACTGCATGTATTTACAGACGCATCGGAGCGTGCGTATGGTGCATGCGTATATGTACGCAGCGCCAATGATGAGGGTGAATGCATGGTTCGTCTGTTAGTCGCTAAAAGTCGAGTGGCGCCGATTAAGCCAACCACTATTCCAAGGTTGGAATTATGTGGTGCTGTAGTCGGAGCTCAGTTGTGTGAAAAAGTCGTGAGTTCACTGCGAGTTAAGTTCACTCACGTCTATTGCTGGACTGACTCCACCGTTGTGTTGGGATGGTTGAAGATGTTGCCTTCTAAGCTTCAGCCATTCGTACGCAATCGCGTTGCTGAAGTCTTAGACAAGGCGGGGCACTGTACTTGGAGACACATCCCGACCGACAAGAACCCTGCAGACCTACTATCTCGTGGCGTGGATATTAGTGTTCTGCAATCGACGGACTTGTGGTGGAGTGGTCCCAGTTTTTTGAAGCTTCCGCAGTCTCATTGGCCCTCTTAGCACCAATCATTAGAGTTAGATCAGCTGCCTGAAACTCGACCTCAAGTATCATTGAGTGCTAACGTTAGCAATAGTGTTAATTATAATCTTTTAGATTTTAGTCGGTATTCAAGTTACTTAAGGCTTATCCGTATTGTAGCATATGTTTTAAGATTTGTAAGATTATGTAGGAAAATTAAATCACCTACTAAATTTCTGTCGCATGCGGAGTTGCAGGATGCATTAAATGTTATTATAATCACGTGTCAAATGGAATCCTTTCCTGAGTACCGATTACTTATTAATAATCAAAAGTTGCCTTCTAAAAGCTCCCTCATTAAATTTAACGTCTTTATAGATAAAGATAAGATAATGCGTGTTGGAGGACGCTTAGGTAATTCAACATTTTCATTTAATAAAAAGCACCCTATCATTTTACAGTCCACTCATATATTTACGAAGTTATTATTCGATCATGAACATGTTAAGTTGATGCATGCAGGCCCACAGTTATTACTGGCTTCCATAAGGGATTCTTATTGGCCTATTGGCGGACGAAGTTTAGCAAAAGGCTGTTATCGTAAGTGCTTGCGTTGTTCACGTTTAGCGGGTAAAACCCTCACACCTTTAATGGGCAATTTACCGCAGCAGCGTATCCATCCAGGTGGCTATCCTTTTGAATGCACTGGTGTGGACTATGCTGGTCCCATTATGGCTGCTAGCAGGCAAGGTCGCGGATGTAGGCTAGTAAAAGTGTATATAGCAATCTTTGTGTGCTTTACCACCAAGGCTATTCACTTGGAGCTGGTGAGTGACTTAACTAGTGACAAGTATTTACTGGCATTATTTCGTTTCATCTCGCGGAGGGGGAAACCCAATGATATCTATTCAGATAACGGCACTAATTTCGTCGGTGCATGCAATGAACTTTCGAAATTCCTTAAAGCTAATTGTGATTCCTTGGGCGAACAACTGGCTAAGACCGGGATCAATTTTCATTTTATTCCCGCGTATACACCTCATTTCGGCGGACTTTGGGAAGCGGGTGTCAAGTCGACCAAATTTCACCTTAGGCGAGTGTTGGGAAATTGTCACCTAACTTTTGAGGAACTTAACACCACATTAGTTCAGATTGAGGCGATTTTAAATTCACGTCCACTGACACCGCTATCATCCGATCCAGCAGATTGAACCCCACTGACCCCAGGGCATTTTCTTATCGGCCGGCCTCTCACTTCACTTCCACAGCAAGATCTCCAGGACTACTCCACGTCTTCTTTGAAACGCTTCCAACGTGTTGAGCAGTTGCGGCAGCATTTTTGGTCTCGTTGGAGTAAGGAGTATGTGTCTGAGCTGCAGCAAAGGACAAAGTGGCGCAGTTGTAAGGACACACTTAAACTGGGTACCTTAGTGGTCATCAAGGAGGACAATTTACCTCCCCTTAAATGGAGATTGGGAAGAGTCGTCGCCATTCATCCAGGGTCTGATGGGATTGTTAGAGTTGCGGACATCAAAACATCTGCTGGAGTGGTACGACGAGCCTTCAACAGAATCTGCCCACTACCCGTTGAGTCTGCATCTGGTTGAAAGTGCACCAGCATCTTTCAACGTCCGGGGGCATGTTCGAGCGCAGCGCCTGCACTCGTTTTAAGAGCAACGCAACGCGTCCCGGCAATTAGGCATAATTAGTTTTAGGTTTTTGTATCTGTGTGTCCATGACTTTTAAAATTCATTCCGCTAAGACCCTGTACGTGTATGAGGCATAACAAATATATTAAGTACACAATTATTGAGTTTCCTTTGGAATCCCTGAAATTTCCTGGACACACCCACACACCCTCTCACACCCTCACACACATACCCTCACACACACACACACACATACCCTCACACACACACACACACATACCCTCACACACACACACACACACACACACACACACACACACACACACACACACACACACACACACACACACACAGTCGCTTTTTGTTTTACTCAATTTTTAAATATGTTTTTCTACGCAAAATGTATAAATGTAACTGTCTGTGAAATATTGTTATTTTTTTCCTGATAGGGGTTTGGGGGTCCTGGTGTCCTAAGATACAGGCTTTGGCTTAGTTTAGGCACCAGTCTCCCACAAATTATATTTTGTCATCTGTACTGTGATAACAATTTAACTATGTACTATTTGTGGAAGGAAATAAATTATAAAAAAAAAATATTATATTATTATAATAACATATAGTTCAAAAAGACAGATACAAAAATAAAAAATAATAATAAGTACATCATTTAACCATCACATACATACCTGAAATGGAACGTCAGATAACAAAACGTGGCCTTACACTAATGACAATTGACAACCAAACTGACATTTGACAGTTTTCAATGTCACTGTCACCGATGTAAACACGTTCGTTAGGCACTGGATTACCGTCAAGCATTTAAAGTAAAACATAAAACTATAAATTTACTTAACTAAACAAAGGATATCGTGCAAGACTAAAAGACGGTCAAACGAGAAAAAAATTGGTGAAGTACCGACATAACGTAATTCAAAGGCAGCGGTGCAAAGGTTAAAAGATCGTTTAAGAAAAGATTATACCTACGAGTTACAAAACAAAACAATTACTCAATTACGACGACGAGTTTTTCTTTGGACCTTGCCAATGGGTGTAGTGGGGTCAGCAGGCGGCGATTTTGAAGGAACGGAGTCTTCCGTCTGCACGCAACCGTCGTTGTTGACCGGAAATTTAGAGAATAGTTTCTGCAACTCGTCCATCGATTCAATTTTGTGGCGTGTCTTGTCTGGAGTGATGACCACGATCTTGCCCTCGACTGACCAACAATTAGTCATACCAAACCGTTTGCGAGCGGCCATAAAAGTCTGGTGTCGCAATTGAGTCAAAAACTCGGAGATGGTGACGCCAGTACCCTTGAGAGACTTTTTGCTGTCCCAAACAAGATGGCGGTGCTCGGTAGTGAAGAATCTCACGAGTATGGGCCTGGCATTGCGCTTCGCTGAACCAAGACGGTGACAAACATGTAAGTTCTCCCGGGTCAACTCGGTCAGCTTCATTTGTTGGTTAAAAACTTTCAATGCAATTTCATTTACCTTTTCATCCTTTTGTTCAGCAATGCCGTGGATCAGAAGCACTTTGCGCCGCATAGCAGTTTCATGCCTGTCAAAACCCAATGCAAGCAACTCCATCTGGGATTTAAGTTTTGACAGCGCTTGCCAGACAAAACTTTTGAATTCCTTGAATTCCTGCTGGAGGGATGATAGATTTGGTGATGGAGTTGAAGCTGAAGAAGACCCGGATGTTGCCAACGCCAGCTTTTCTTCATAAACAGCCATCCTTGTGTTGAACAGTGCCTCCAAGTCCTCCAAGTTTGATGAGAGTTTAGCGTCCATAGTGAAGTGGTCAAAGTTTTTGTGTCAGATATTGGATAATAATTATTTGTGAGGAAAGGGGGGTTTAATAAGCAATTGTGATAATTAATTCATTAAAATAATTCAAAATAAGATTAATAACATAAAATTAACTGGGAGCAATAAAAAATAGGTGTTTCACTGAGTCTACCCACAAGCAGAAAAGTACTTTTTTATCAAATGGCCAAATTTTTACCAAGATTCGTTCAGTAGTTTTTGTGAAACAGATAATACTTATCCGTTTAAACTCTCAATCTTTCACGTTTATAATTATTACTTGAAAATGTGGTCTCTATGCTATTTTGATGTATACTCTATATTAATTAATTTATAGTTTCGTCAAAATCCATTCAGTAGTTCTTAAGGGAAAGAGTTAAAAACATCCATCCATACATAGTCAAAAACTTTCGTATTTATAATAATCTTTGTACGATTTTACATTTTTATTACAATTCTAACTTTTCTCCCCTGATTAGTACTATGTCTTATAAAGTATCCAAAATTTCCTCTTTATTTCACAAGGTAGTAC
Organism: Autographa pulchrina; assembly: GCA_905475315.1. Taxonomy (NCBI): domain Eukaryota; kingdom Metazoa; phylum Arthropoda; class Insecta; order Lepidoptera; family Noctuidae; genus Autographa; species Autographa pulchrina. The sequence continues at coordinate 10,775,327 of FR997761.1, read as the reverse complement.
TTAATAAAAATATTAATAGTAAATAAAAATTAACTGACGATTAAATAAGTATCAGTAAACATACCTAACTCAACGGATCAACATGGGTTAGTTTGACAATAAGGACAGAACGCAGCAACTCTACGCACACAGACACACGCGCATCTGTGTGAGTGCAAAGAGCGCTGCAAATACCTAATCTTGGTGCCGCGGATTTGGCGTTAACGCTCTTAAAAATGAACAAGATTTACTTAGTTTAAAAAGCCAAATGTGACTATGTATAGTCTGTTATCTGAAAATATTCTTAAAAATAGTCAACATAATTATTCTTGTTAAACGTATATTTAAAAATATTTTTTGCATGTTATTAAATGTAAGTACTGCCGCACACACATATACAACACCCACTCAGCTACATATTGTCACAAACACTTCAACTACAACCACAAAACCTCGACTAGATTGTCAGTCGGTACGACTATGGAATAGTCTTGCGATTGCCTTCTCGTTTCCCTTTAATCATACTTTCGATTTATCTCAATACCCATCAATAATCTCAGTTACGCTATTATACTACTTTTACGTGTTCTCTAATTGGTCAAATTACAAAATTCTCAGACATTAACAATCTAATTAATCAACTAGACAGATACAACGTTAGTGAATCATTCATCTGTGATCCCGAGCACTGTGAATATGTTATTACCAATCCACAGACTTATCTCAAAATTCTGCACCAGAACATTCGTAGCATCAATAAAAATTATAATAACTTCTGTATTCTGTTACAACAGTTAACACGTTGGGTGCGGTATCGGGTTGATTTTATCCGATGCTCATCTTTCCTCCGGTGCGGGGTAAAAATTACTGTGCTAGCCGCTGGTGCGGGACAGATATATTTGGTCTCCCTATGAATATGAATGAGACGGTTAGTGTTTTGGAATTGCCTCGTTAAATAGATAATATAGGTTCGAAAAAATCGCATCGGGTTCTTACGACCCGATGCCGACTGAAGCAAAATTTTTTACGTCTGGTGCTTTTATCGGTTCTAAACGACCTGATGCCCGATGACCCGATAGAAGCACTAGATTACATGCTAGTTGAGCTAGTGAGGTCCGTGTGTTTAGGTGAGTTTTTATGCAACTGAGAAGAGGAAGTGAATAAATAATGAAGCGATCCAGGAAAATGTTGTTTGAGTCATGTGAGGGTGAAAAGCCAACGAAAAATAAAGTAAGCGAAGGTCCCCCAAGACAAATAATATTGGGTAAGCGGAATATATCTGATAATGTATATACTAGCCCGTCAACTGGTCAAACATTACAAGACCTAAATACTGCAGTCACCAATCCCCAGCCACCACATTCACCCACACCATCAACCAGTACAGCTCATAGTGAACGAATACAAATATTGGAACACAAAATTCTTCAACCAGCTTACCAAAGTTTCGATATCCCAAAAATTTACGGCCATTCTCCTATATCCAGCGATGATGATTGCGAATTTTTTTTACTCCTAAAAATCATAAGAACTATAAGAAGCAGGCACCGTTATACAATTTAGTAACAGAAACAAAAAAATCCCCTGTAATGATAGATCAAATAAACCATTTTTCTACACCTAAAAACCGTAAAAAACAAATGCCTCGTACAAGCGATGTTGACCTATCTATACTAATATTATAAAGCTGAAGAGTTTGTTTGTTTGTTTGTTTGGTTGAACGCGCTAATCTCAGGAAGTACTGGTTAGAATTGAAAAAATCTTTTTGTGTTAGATAGTCCATTTATCGAGGAAGGCTTTAGGATATATAACATCACGCTGCGACCAATAGGAGCGAAGCAGCAGTGAAAAATGTCACAAAAACGGGGGAAAATATTCATACTTGAAAGCTTCCGTTGCGTGCGCTGCGTAAACGGTTCGAGTTACCCAAAATATATGTATGAAAGAATTGTTCCTCTTTGAATGATCTAAAAAAATGTCTGCGACAGTATATGTCTATCTTTTAAAATTGACTCACTATAACCTTTTTTAAGGTAATCATTTGGTCGAAATTAATGCATTATCTTCTATACTTATATAATATTATAAAGCTGAAGAGTTTGTTTGTTTGTTTGGTTGAACGCGCTAATCTCAGGAAGTACTGGTTAGAATTGAAAAAATCTTTTTGTGTTAGATAGTCCATTTATCGAGGAAGGCTTTAGGATATATAACATCACGCTGCGACCAATAGGAGCGAAGCAGCAGTGAAAAATGTCACAAAAACGGGGGAAAATATTCATACTTGAAAGCTTCCGTTGCGTGCGCTGCGTAAACGGTTCGAGGTACCCAAAATATATGTATGAAAGAATTGATCCTCTTTGAATGATCTAAAAAAATGTCTGCAACAGTATATGTCTATCTTTTAAAATTGACTCACTATAACCTTTTTTAAGGTAATCATTTGGTCGAAATTAATGCATTATTGCCAATTATTTGCTACAGAGTTTTATCAACATAATCTATACTAATTATATATAATTATCATTTACGCAGAAATACTTTTTTTTTTAACTTCTTAATCGTGGTCATAATAACAGAAATTGACGCGGACGAAGTCGCGGGGATCAGCTAGTTTTTACATAAAAAAGGAGAAAATACCGTGTCCTCTGCATTAACAAGTAGATGCGGGTCGTTGAGTCATCTAACATGGTATCACTTAACTCATCATTTAATGAAGATCAGATGTTCAATTTATTAGAAACTCCTCCACAAAAAGGAAAAAATACAATAAATACTAAGATAATACCACCTGATTCCACTGATAAGAACTTACCAATACCCTCAAGCTCCAACGTGAAAAATGTAATAGCATCAAATCCACTACGGATGGACACACCTCAAACGATAGCTGCATTATTCGATAGTGATTCTAATGAAGATAATAGTATTTCTATTAGTGAACCTACAGATTCCTCATCTGATGATACTTCTTCAGAAGTAAATTCATGCTACAACACAAACCCATCTTCAACGATGAATGATGATGAATGGCAAGATATAACAGATAGCCCACTTAGTTTTGAAGAGTTTGAAGGTTCGGTTGAAATTTTAGTCCCCTCCAATGTCCGTGAGCCAGATGAATATTACAAATTATTTATAACAGATAACATTATTAATAAAATAGTCGATGCAACAAATAAATACGCTAGTAAGTATTTAGAGTCTAACAATGTCGCTGATAAATCTCGTGCTAATTTATGGAAGGCAACGGATACCGATGAAATGCACAAGTTTTTTGCTGTTCTGCTAGCGATGGGCTTTGTGAAACTGCCTCATATAAACGACTACTGGTCTAGAAATAAACTTTACAGAAATGAATATACAGGGTGACTGGTGAAACACAAACGATTCTCGAGGACGTGATATTTTGGAATCATATATGAATAAAAAATATAAAAAAGAATAATAATATCTATTGACTATTTAGTAAACTTAGGTTAAAGTTACCTTATTAATTACGCAACGCATGGACACCGCACGGGCGTACGTGCTATGCTATCGACACAAAGTACGTAGGTAGTTACATTGTTTACGCGACTACCGCATGCTCACGGCGCGGGGTAGTAAGCTAAGTTTGATAAAGAAGCATGATCCGTTTTCCCTTCATACTTTAATGCTGGCTTAGGACAGGCAAAAATACCTAGGTATTTAAATCACCTATTTGTTGATTAGGTAAAAAGGTAATTTGCATTTTGAGACGAACGTGAATCAAGATGAAAATACCATTGGTATTTTTGGCGTATTTAAAAAATGGAATCATACCTATTTACAACGATTGAGCTTAATTAAAATACCTACTTATTTACACAACTACACTAACCTTAAAATTTGTTCAAAATGTGCACCTTCTCGCGAGATGCAAGCTTCGGCACGTTTACGCATATTGTCATTTACACGGTTCAAAACAAATGAATCACTTTTAACAGTTAGAAAAGCACTAGTGATTCTAGTCTTTAATTCATCCCTGTTTGCATACTCTGTAGCGTACACAAGACGTTTTACCTCACCCCATAAATAAAAATCTAGTGGGGTGAGGTCTGGAGACCGAGCTGGCCATGGTATGGGCCCTCCGCGACCTATCCAGCTATCACCAAAGTAACTATTTAGGTACTCACGTACTTGAGTATGATAGTGCGCGGGTGCTCCGTCGTGTTGGTAAAATAAGTTTCGATGATAACTTACAGGTACATCATCAAGCATGTCGTTCACCACACTGTTTAAAATGTCTAGGTATGACACACTATTCAGTCTTCCTTCGATAAAATACGGGCCTAACAAACAGTTATTTAGAACACCGGCCCACACATTAACACTGAATCTATGTTGATAAGCGTCCTGTTGCGTAACGTAAGGATTTGAGTGACTCCACCAATGTTCGTTATGTACATTAAAAATACCGAGTCTAGTAAATGTAGCTTCGTCTGTAAATAATATGTTTTTGTCAGTGTTTTGTAAAAACCATCGGCAAAAGTTTATTCGTGGCTCGTAATCACTGACACTGAGTTCTTGTACAGGTCGAAAATGATATGGGTGTAGCCCATTTTTGTGAAGTTGATTCCACACAGTCCATTGTGATACACCAAATCTTCTAGCAGCATTTCGTGTACTCGCTTGTGGGTTGTCCTCAAAGTACTGGAGAATGTCTTCGTGTAACGAGACAGGGTATAACACCCCTCCTCGTCCTTGTGCGTGTGCTGGAACGGTGAACTGTCCGTAGTCCCGTAATCTTTGGTTGGCGTTTAATATTACGCGGGGTGTAGGTATTCGGCGGCCGGGAAACATCTCCCGATAAAGATTAACGGCACCTGCCAAACTGTCATTAGCACGCGCATACGCACGAACCATATCGAGGTACTCTGCATTTGTGTATTGGTACGACATTTTTATCACATTCATACACTAAAGCGCGAACTATCGCGGAACACGGAACTCGGAAGTAGGAAGCGGCAAACACAGACCAGTCGGCGCGGCGCTTGCGCTTGCACTGAAGGGGAGGGGGCGCGTGGCCGCGTGCGCGGGCGGCGCGGCAGCAGCGGTGTTTCTTTCATGTTTTAACTAGTTTCAACCGGCGCGTGCTTAACCGCGTGATCGAGTCAACGTCGAGAAGGGATCCACACTTAACTTATTTATGGAGACATTTGGTCAAAAATTAAGTACCTAATTTTATTACATAATTATAATGAGAATCGAGTACTGAGTGCTCTCCTTAAGTATCGTTTGTATTTCACCAATCACCCTGTATAACTTCGCTTATGAGCAGAGATAGATTTTTACTATTGTTAAAGTTCTGGCACTTTAGTGATAACAGTAATTCTACAAAAGACAAACTGTATAAAATACGAGAAATACATGACATGCTGTTGTTGCAATTTAAAAAGGTACTCAAACCAAGTAAAGTCCTAGTAGTAGATGAATCCATGGTGCCATGGCGAGGCAGACTTCTTTTTCGTCAATATATAAAAAAATAATCTCACAAATACGGTGTCAAACTGTATAAAGCTTGCACACCAGAGGGCTACACATTTAACATAATTATTTACACTGGAAAAGGCGACGGTGGACGAGAACTAAACCATGCTCAGAATGTAGTAATGAAACTTATACAAGATTTCGAAAATGAAGGGCGTATTGTCGTAGCAGACAATTTTTATTCATCTATTGGACTAACGGAGGCTTTAATTGACAAGAAAACATTCTATTGTGGGACTTTGCGATCTAACAGAAAAGGATTACCTAAACATGTTGTCAGCACGAAATTGAAGAAAGGCGACATTATAGGTAAAATGAATAATAAAGGGATTAAAGTAATTAAGTGGTTTGATAAACGTCCCGTTTTGATGATGACTACGTGTAAAAATCATAATACCTCACTGAAAAACACTGGGAACAAAGAAGGACAAATGAAGAAATCTTAAAACCTGACTGTGTACTGACTTATAACAATTATAAAAAAGGTATTGATTATAGCGATCAGATGTCTTCCTATTACTCCACATTAAGGCGTGGTCTTAAATGGTACCGCAAAGTAATGTTAGAGTTGCTTTTTGGAACGGCAGTTATAAATGCCTTGATAGTGTACAACCTACAAAATGAAAACAAATTGACCAAAAAAGAGTTTATTGAACATATAATACAGAAGTTCTCGAAGGTGTCACTGAGAAAGCAACCAGGGATTCCGGAAACAGATTCAACATCAACTTTACCAACATCTACAGCGGAAACAGTTCATAACTTAATCATGGGTAATAAAAAACGGAATTGTTCAGAATGTTACGATAAATTACGCCTAACACTAAGTAGCAAAGTAGCCGGAAATAAAGTTAAAAAGGTTAAAACCATGTGTAACGCATGTAAAAAGACATTATGTCGTGAATGCTACAATGAAAATCATTCGTCTAATATTACGGTATAATTTATTTTATATGTACTTAAGAATATGAAGATTGAGGATTGTGTTGAAAAACGTAAGAAAATTTGAATTTCGCGCGCTACCCTGACGCTTCCACCTTAATAAACAGATCTGGAAAATATATATTATTTTTTTAATCGATATCTATGTTTTTTTTTATCATCCACAACACTAAAAACGTATCGACACTTTTGCTAACCAGTGCGGATAACGGGTTCTTAAGATCCGACAGGCAATCCCTTTATTTACAAAAAAGCCATTCAGTGCATTTACCTACGATTTCAGCCTTTTATTGAGTGTTTATTTGTCAACATATTGCTTTAAAGGAACATGCTTTAATCATTATACCTATAAAGATAAGTCCTCCTAAACAAATGAAAGTCGAACGGATCTTTTTGACCCAGCAACGCACCAGAAAAAAGTCGTGCTTCGGATATAATAGACCCCATGCCGCACCAACTGAAAGTCATCAAATTTGACTAACGCAGTGAGCGTGTTAAAGATAGAATGTGACGTTTTAATATTGACGGAATGCTGGCTGTCCCATGTCTCAAAATTGCCTGCCCTGAACGGCTACTACTCATACAGCAGTTCGGCTCACTACAATCAAAATGACGGAGTAGTGTTATTCATCAATAAATCTTTGACACATAAGGTAGAAGAGCCCGCATTCCACGATGCAAATTGTCTTCTTATGAAGAGCGGTATTGACACGGTAATTATTTCAATCTATAGACCCCCCAGCTTCAATAATATTGATGTCTTTCTGAATTTGTTGAGTAACATTCTAAACGACTTATCCTCCTTTAGAAATATTTTTATAATTGGCGATATTAATCTCAATATTCTCGACTCGAACTCTCACACATTACGGTACTTAGAATTGTTATCATTTCATGGCCTTATTCCAGCATACAACTTTGCTACAAGGGAAAAATGTTGTATTGACCACGTAATTTTAAAAACAAGTCAGCCATCATTGTCATTTGTGCTTAAGAGCCATTTCACGTTTTCGCACGAATTTCTAATATTTTGGGCTCCTAAATTGCCATATTCTGTAATACCCAGAAGTTATTGAATACACGAAAAAAATGGACTAAGCTTTCGTATTGACGTTTAATGTATCATATTTACTAAAAATAACTTGTTTAATCTATAGTAATCAATTTCCCACGACCATTTTATTGAAAAAACGCCACAGAGTTGATGTCAGAGTCGTATTTCTATCAAAAACACTTATAAATTAAGTTTAAAAAAATATGTAAAGCATTGGACATATATTTTAGTCGTCATTTAATGTAACAGATTCTTGAATTGTATTACCATTATTTAGTAAAAAAATAAACCATTAAGCCAATTTTTGAGTTTAACGTCGCAATTTTATCGTGATTTTTGGTTTAAAATACACAATAATTACAAAAATAAAATTACTTCAACATGAACTACGTTTATCAGAGAACCGATTTCTGCAATAATATTGAAAATTCTTGCATTTACTTTGTCAAAATATTGATAAAACTTCAATCGAAATTACAATAAATTACAATACACAAGTGGGCACCGCTTAGTACGGCGCGAGCGCCCATCGAAGCAGGACCTGTGTCATTTTTTCCCGCGTCCCGATTATCGAGCGTTCGTAGAGTGAAACCATTATTGTACTGCGACCACAAAGTTTTGATTCACTTTGTATTTTTTCACAAGGTAAAGTTTGGTTTTATCAAGTTTAGTATATTGTACGATTTTAATTGTTTGTAGAATAAATATATATTTTTGTTGTATTAGTTTTAGCAATGGGGCGCAAGGATTGTGTATACCGTTGTGTTAAAAAAAGGAAACGTGATAATTCTGCAGTCTTAAAGAAAGCAACAGAAGTGAGGTAAATACCTATTCATTTTTATGTATTTTCACAGTTACTAATTACGTATTGAGTAAACATATTATATTTTCATTTTAGAATGAAAAATCGTCTGAAACGCTTAGAGGAGGATAGCACCTTTAGATCAGACGCCGTGCCGGGTACTAGCCATACAAGTGATAAGTCAGAATCGGTAACAGAAGCTGTACGAAACATTTATCAATTGTTGGTTTAAATCAGAAGTTTAGTTGTAAATAATTATTTCTTTAATTTTATAGGAGAAAGAACATGTTGCATTAGAGCCGGGAGACCTAGATGAATCAATGAATCTTTCGGACTCAATCGTAAGTAGTTTTGTACAGAGGCCAGCACATCAAGTTACCACAATCTGTCAAATTTCTTTGATAGTATTTCAACTTTAATGCAAAATGAGCAATTAGTTGTGTACCGACAAAAATATGTGATTGTTTTTAATTATAGTTTTTATTTGTTTTTATGTCAATTATTATTATATTATTTTCATACCATACCTGCTTGTTTTTGTTCACCTAGCTTGAAAATATCATTGCACTAAATAAAATGTATAACTTTTTATAAATCTCATATAAAATCACGGCTCAAGATTGTTTCGTCCGTCTCGTCTCTCGCGTTACACTGTTTACGCTAAGTTTGAGTGAGTAGCTACGCACACATAAACAATGATGCAATATTTTACCTAAACTCGAGCGTAATCATTTTGTGAAATGGCTCTTAACACAACTATAACAGATCACGCATCGACATTATTTTGCCATAAAAATAAAAGACTTAACACTAACAATATAACTGTGGATATAATCAATTTTGAAAACATTGTTTTGGAGTGTAAAAATAATAACTTTCATGAACTTTTATGCGACCGAGACCCTAACTCAGCAACCAATATTCTTGTGAATTATCTACAAAATTTAGTAATTAGTAACACGTTAAAAATAAAAATTCCGCGAAATAAATTCAAATTCAAATTCAAATATTCTTTATTCAATATAGGCTACACAGTAGCACTTATCGAACGTCAAACACAAAATACAAAAAAAAACAGACAGCACCCTAAGGGTCGGTTCATATCCGGCGGAAACGCACCGCGCACCATCGGCCGCGCAACGCCAGAACAAACAAACACGCAATGAGACATCCAACCCTGACGCGCTAACGCAACATCAGTTGAGTGTGAAAAGCCGAACGCCCCACCAGGCATCCGCCCGCCCCGGCGCCAAGCAACCGACAACACGCGACGCGCCCCCCGCCAGAGATGAACCGACCCTAAAACGCCCACCCTTCACCGCTTCCTAAGTGCTTTGGCTGAGGAGAAGAAACGGCGCAACAAACTCCCCAGCAACACGCTGCCTTTACAATTATACTGAACATCATTAAGGGACCGGGCCAAATAAACAAGTGTTTGAGGTACTATGAAGTTAAAAGTTCAGACACCAGTACACTGATCTTAACCAAGGTCAACAGAACGACCAGTCACCGCAAGCAGCACCCGTTCACGAGTATGACGCAAGTAGGTTAGAATTGGGGGTTCTGTATCACTTGCTCTCGCTTCGCTCGAGCCGTGATACAGAACCCCCAATTCTATTTCGGTCCTACACAATATCTAGCGATTGTATTATAAGAGCGTCTGCATTGGATTGACTCATGCGCTCGCGCGCCGACGACGCGACGAATGTCGACCGCTCAGATTGCATTTATTTCATCGGGTATCGGCGCCTATCTGATTTCGATGGCGCGATGCAGTACCTTGCAAATAGTTATCCCGTCTGTTCATTTAAACCCACAATACAATAAGTGAGTTCTGTGTATGTTATGACACGTTGCCTATCGATGCGGTCGACTGACTGTTGACTGTTTTGAATTGTAATCATAATAACTTATTATATTTACATCGAACCAACTTCGTAAAGAAACTTATATCTTAAATGAATGCGTTTGATATAAGTGGAACTCTGTAATTTTATTGTGTTATAGAACTTTTTTTTTAGCATCTTGGACATTTATTTTATTGAATCATTATGTATTCTTAGTACTGAACTTTAATTGTTACCATGAACGTGCTGACTATCCAAGTCCCCAGAACTATCGCTATGTAACAACAAAAGCAGATTATCTATTCTTAATCAGAATCAGAATTGTTTATTTCTTAACGATGTTATTACAGATACAAGATTATTATAGAGTATATACAAAGCTAAGATCAGCGACATTCTATCTTACAGAATGTAAATAATTATATTACTAAATTATAATGTTTATAAATGAATGAAGTTCGATCATGGTCTATAGATTTAGATAATCTCAGAAGTCTTTTATTGAGTAATCACTTAATGTTTCAGTTAATTAGGCAGTGATAGCTTAGTGGTATGACCAGGTACTGCTAATTCTTAGGTTGGTGATGGAACTCAAGGCACTTCCGACTTTTCGAAATCATGTGCACATAAGTAATTTATTCATGATCACTTGCTTAAACGGTGACGGAAAAAACATCGTAAGAAAACCTGCATTCAACGCAGCTAGTGTAGAGTACTAATCTGTGCTGGGTTCGGGTGGTAGACTATGACCTAAGCACTCTCATTGTGAGAGGAATTAATGGAATGATGGTAAATGTTTCATTTTATTATATTTTATAACGATGTAAATTTTGGAATAAGAAATAACTTCGCAATCGGGCAGTATACAGCATTATGATGTAGGCGCAATAACTCATAATATATAATATATAACATTTTAATTTGTATATTTATTTTTTTAATTATTACTGAACAATTATGCGCTGCTTGAGTATTTAACAGACAACGTATGAACACATTATTATTATTAGGGAGAAGGTAAAGTATTCATTAATATTGTCACTAAAATACGAACTTAAAATATATAAGTGCTATAAATCTAAACACAAACAAAATATCTCAATATTAAACTATACAGATAATTTTAATATTATTTATGTAACATTTTCTTTTCACTTTATGTTTTTACGTACTAAATAAAGTATAACAGGCTTTAAAACGATGCAATTCTTAGGAACCACGTTCTGTTTAACAACGTTTATTTCCATAAAATATATTTTTTACGTTTTATCAATAAAATATTTCGGAGTTCAATTTATAAAAGTCAATTTTAATGTTAATATGAAATAACCATTTGTAGTTGGTCTCTATATTTGTTTATGATAGAGAGATCATTTGTATGCAAGTACATACGATTACCTTATAAAAATTTCGTCTCAGTTTTCATCGACAGCGTGGCGCCATATAATATATCCCCCTAAAATGGCAAGTAAAGGCGAAGTTATAATTGAGTACGAATGATGTTTAAAATAATAAGTGATTATAAATCTTATGTACTACATGCATAAGGATTAAAAGTGTATGACAGCATGTATGACTTATTTTAAATAAACTATAACTTATTATCATTTCTCAAGTGTGTATACCGTTTTACAATTTGGGGGGTATAAAATCAGTGTCATTCAGGATCATCTCACAGAACATTTTTAACAGCGCATTCTGCAGTCAGTTCTATAGATTTACATCGTTTAATCAGTGTGTTTAATAAATAAAAACAGTAAGTATGTACGTGTCATTTAACTCTATCAATTTTGTGATCAGTGTGTGCGTACGGTTGTGGTCGCGTCTCATGAGCTCAGAGGTCGAGAGTGTATTTAGTGAGAGTGATTTTATGAGTTCGATTCCCAGGCAGGAAAATAGCTTGTCTGGTCAGAGGAGTTTAATATTATCATGAATGGGTGGCGGGGTGATAACAGTTGTAACCAAATGAATTAATGTAAGTAGACCTGCTTTTCAATGTTTCACAATTTTGTTTTATTTCAGGTTTTCCAATCCATTTGACTCCGACACTGAAGTGATCCCTATATCACAAAAGCGGAAGCCTTCAAATAAGCCTTCAACCCCTAAGCCGTCCAAGCCGAAGGCAAAATCTAAAAAACGGGTGCAAGAACAGCTGTTGCCGGCTGCTGCCGGAAGTGAATCTGAATCAGAGGCTGACCTTCCGACTGCGTCTGCCTCTGCGTCTACATCTTATAAAAAGAAAAGAAAACGAGTCATCTTCCCTGATTCCGAGGTAAATTTATTGTTATTTAATAATTAATGTAGAAAAACAGACCAAACTATTTTTACGTGGTGGTGTAAAGCATAGTTACTACTAATAAGTATGAAGTCTGACCAAGTGTAATTGGGTCAAATTTATAGAACAATTTTATAGCAGCTGCATGAAGTTTAACTGTACCGAAAAAAGGGCAATGTTATGAATGTTATCAAAAGTTTCAAAAGTTTGCGTCTACCTAATAACTTATAATTTGTCAAAGGAGTTTTTTACGGTTTATACTTTTTAAGATCTACATGATTTAATTTATATGTGCTAATCCGAAATAAATACATTTTAAATGAAGAATGCTTATGTCCTGAGATATTATTATGATGGCTCAAAATAATAATAATCGTCGGTTTGTGTCCCCAATACTCACTCATTGACCATTTAATTTAATAACCCATTAATTGGGCTTGATGATTATCATGAATCATCAGACTTTGATAAAATTAGGTATTTATTTTGAGAAATTGATTTGTTACATTAACTAATGTATATTATTTTGTTTGTTTCCAGGATGAAGAGCAGCGTGAACCAATTCGAGCAGCTAAGCTGAAGAGCTACCTAACTCGGCGAGTGGGTTCTGGTTACACTATGCAAAGTGACCCCACAAGACGAGGAGAATTTTATATTGAGGTCCGCATCTCGAATTGCCAGGAGTTGGAGGCTATTTCAACCAACCGCTGGAAACATTCACTGCTATGTTTCAAAACAGCAGTGAATGACGATAGCCCAACTTGGAAGGCGGTTACTCAGTTGGTTGGAACAGTTAAGGAGGATTACTCCTCCATCCAACCAATTTTGTACCCCCAAAATCCTTTTTAAATATTTTATCATTATAATTTTTAACTATTTTATATTTAGGAATATTATCGATACTGTACAAATTTTGTTGTCATATTATAACCTAACCATGTATTTTTGTATTAATTACTATAAATAAATGCATTGCTCTCTTACATAATCTATTCGTTCGATAAAAACGACCATATAACTATAAACTATAAATAAGTTAAGATTAAATAATAATTTTCATGTATTTTCTTACAGAATCTACTTAGTAGATAAAATAAAATACTAAATTAAAACCTAAAAATAAAAACAATACAATATTTTATACTATAAAAAATCTGATTAAGAAAAAATAGAAATACCTACATAAAGCTTTTCTGAAATTATTCAAAATGTTTTTCTGTCAAGCTTGTAACATTAACGTTCACAATTATTCTTCTCACAAAAAAACCAACATCCATAAATCTAATAACCTCATAAAAACGCAATTTGATAATATTCGTATAATAGCTTGTGCTTTTAAAAACAAAATAGTCAGTTATAAAATAACCCCTCAAAGTTTTACTATTACTCCTGAAAAGTTTTTATCTGAAATTACAGACACATGTTGCTATCTAATCAAAGAGTTATTAAAACAACACGTTTCTTTAAAAGTCAATTTCGAACTTTTTGTTTCGTACAATTTACCTAAAAATAACGAAATAAGTCTTAAATCATTTAACACGAGATATACAATTATACTTCAAAGCACAGATATATTATCCACTTATCAAGCATTTGCGGAAAAAATATTAAATAAATGTTCAGAGTTCGAACTAAGTGAGTCAGGGTGGACGATTGAATCCATAAGTCATTTAGAAATTAATTTTGTTAAATACAGTCCTTTGAGAGCCGGTTCTTATTTAAAATTACCTAAGCGAATTCAAAATACAAAATCATGTCTAAACATAGTCAATAAAGACAATTACTGTTTTCTTTGGAGCATTGTAGCTTATTTGTACCCAGCAATGCATAACTCAAATAGAATAACATCATATCCTCACTATTTAAAAGTGTTAAATATAGCAAACATGACATTTCCACCCAGTTTAGACGATATAAAATTATTTGAAGACTTAAATCCAAACGTAAGTGTTAACGTCTATGGTTTGGAACAGAATGACTATGTAACAGGACCATTATATAAAACTTTAAAAAGAAAACTTTTTCATGTTAATTTACTTTATATCAATAATAATGGTAAAAGTCATTTCTGTTTAATTAAACATTTTAGTAAGCTTGTACACAGACAACTTACAAAACATAAATCTAAAATATATTTATGTGATGAATGTTTTATGTATTTTGAAACATCAGAAAAACAATTGAATCATAGCTGTGCAAGAGTGCAGACTATACTTCCCGAAGAAAACTCAAAACTCTGCTTTTCAAATTTTAATAGGACTCAAAGAGTTCCAATTGTTATATATGGCGATTTCGAAAGTCTATTACGGGAATATTCTGATAAAAATAAGTCCCCATGTGTTGAAAATATACAAATCCATGAGGCAAGTTGCTATGGATATTACATTTTTTGTCAGTCTAAACCAGAATTAAATAAGTTTAGATCATATAGGGGGCCAGACTGCTCCAAAAAGTTCATTGAAGCTATAAGTCGGGATGTAATAAGACTTTATAAACTAATGTCAGAGATAAAACCCATGATAATTAACAAAGATCAACAAACTGCTTTAAAAAATGCTAAACAATGTCACATATGTAAGAAATCATTTAATGATACTGACTCAATTGTTGCAGATCATGATCATTTCACAGGAATGTATAGAGGACCAGCACATAATACATGTAATTTAAATGCAAAATCTTGCCCATTCATACCTATCATATTTCATAATCTTTCTGGCTATGACTGTCATTTGTTTATAAAGGAGCTTTCAGCTGTTTGCGGTCGTATAAATCTCATTCCAAAAAACAAAGAAAAATATATTTCATTCACAAAATTTATCCCGATTGATAAAAAAAATGTAGCCCAGTTAAAGTTTATAGATTCTTTTAATTTTTTAAGTTCAAGTCTAGATAATCTAATAAAAACTATGAAAACGAAAGATTTTCAAAATTTACGAGAGTTTTTTAAAGATGATTATTTATTTAAATTAGCATGCAAAAAAGGTGTATACTGTTATGATTACATCAATTCATGGCATCGGTATAAAGAAACTGAATTGCCAGATTCATCAAAATTTTATAATAAACTCACATCCCAATCTATTTCGGATGAAGATTATAATCATGCATTAAAAGTGTGGAATGCATTTAATATTTCTAATTTAGGGGAGTACACAGACTTATATTTGAAATGCGATGTCCTACTATTGTGTGATGTTTTTGAAAAGTTTAGAACGATGAGTTTACAATATTATAACCTTGATCCTTGTTATTATGTATCATCTCCCTCATTGAGCTGGGATGCAATGTTATTATATACTAAAATTAATTTGGACTTAATTTCAGATATTGACATGTATCAAATGCTAGAAAAAGGCATAAGGGGTGGCCTTGCCCAGTGTTCTTTAAGATATGCAAAGGCAAATAATAAATACCTTCCAAATTACAACAATAAGGAACCTGATAGCTATTTAATTTATCTTGATTGCGTAAATTTATATGGTCATGCTATGATGCAACAGCTTCCTACTCGAAACTTTAGGTTTTTAAACGAAGATGAAATTAATAATTTTAAAGTAATGCATATTTTAAATGATAGTAAAACTGGATTTATTTTAGAAGTTGACTTATGGTATCCTTATAAAATTCACGAAGCGCATTCGGATTTACCATTTGCCGCTGAAAAATTTGCTCCCCCAGGTAGTAGAAATGATAAACTAATTGCTAATCTCTATGATAAACATAAATATATCATTCACTATGTTCATTTAAAAGAATGTATAAAAAATGGACTTATTTTACTTAAGATATATAGAATACTATCATTTGAACAAAGTGCATTTTTGGCTCCCTATATCCTATTGAATACTACTCTCAGACAAAAAGCGTCTTCCGATTTCGAAAGAGACTTTTTTAAAAAACAAAACAACTCTATATTTGGAAAAACTATTGAAAACAAAAGAAAACAAGTAGATGTCAAACTAGTAAATGTATGGAAAGATATTTATAATAAAACTAACAAACTTTGTGGAGCTGAAAAATATGTAAGTGCTCCAAATTTCAAAAACTTATCTATATTTTCTGATTCTTTAGTAGCAATTCAGTTACAACAAACGAAAATCGTGCTTGATAGACCAATTTACATTGGTTTCACAATATTGGAATTGGCCAAGACTCATTTGTATTCGTTTCATTACTCTGTGATGAAACGTCTATATCAAAATCGTATTCAACTATGTTATACTGACACAGACAGCCTTTTGTACTTAATATATACAGAAAATTTTTACGAGGACATGAAAAAAAATATAAAGTACTTTGATACAAGCAACTTTGAAAATGGAAATCAATTTAATATACATAAAGCTAATTCTAAAATACCAGGATTTTTTAAAGATGAAATGGGTGGTGATATTATATCCGAGTTTGTAGGTTTAAGAGCAAAATTATATTGTATAGACTCACTGGCTTCTTCAGTTATCAAAGCAAAAGGGGTAAAAAGGTCGGCCGTGAAAAAACTAGATATTAAAAAATATAAACGAGCTCTACAATACAATGAATGCTTAAGAGATGACATGTGTATTATAAAGTCGAAAAATCATAATATTTTTACTCAAAAAATTAATAAGCTTGTTTTGAGTAGGGATGATGATAAAAGACAAATAATGGAAGATGGTTGCAAAACTTTGCCTTGGGGGCATCATAAAACAGTATTTTAATTAAGTGTCATATATAAGGACGAGTTGCACCATTTAACTATAACGATAACAAAGCCATTAACAGTTGTCAATTCGTCGAATTGTCCAATAGGCGGCCGGTTCACGGCTGGTTATGGTTTAGTTATCGTTATAGTTAAATGGTGCAACTCACCCTAAGATTGCAATGCATTAATTTAAGGTAAATAAGCATAAATGTATAAGGCTAAATGTATTTTTATATTATATGAAATAGAAGATAAATATGAAATAAATGATTTGTATTAAAAAAAAAGGTTTTTAAATTGAGTTATTTTATACAGAGTGGATATGACAGAGGGGCATTAAATTACACTACGTATACTATACGTGTTTAGTATTAATTCGATACGGTATAAAAATAAAAAGCGCCAAAAATGAAAAAATATTTTTTTCAAACAAACTAAATAGCTTACAAATTAGAATAAAACGCAACCACCCTGTCTAAATAAATTTGACTGACCTTAGATACCTTTTAGGTAACAGAGTGGCAACGTCGCACGCGCGCCGGAGCTCGGTGTGTTTTATCTCGTGTCGAGGCGGGCGGCCGGGGCGGTGGAGCGAGCGGCGGCTTAGGCCTCCGCTCGCGCTGGCTTTTATGTTTAGGTTTTGAAGTACGCGCACAAAAACACACACACTAAATTTTTAAATTCTCAATGTGTCCTCCATTAACATTAATGCACAAATTATACCGACGGAGAATATTATTATTTATTTTTGTAATTAAATCACTGTTTGTCGCTAGGCACTTTAATTTTTGAAATGCTAAAATAATTCTAGTTTTTAGTTCATCAATTGTATTTACCTCTGTAGCATACACTTCACCCTTAATGTAGCCCCACAAAAAGAAATCCATGGGAGTGAGGTCCGGAGATCGTGGTGGCCACCGAACAGGTCCGAATCGACCGATCCATTGCTGCCCAAACATTTCTGTGAGCCGCTCCCTGGAGGCCATCACAGAATGTGGAGGCGCACCGTCCAGCTGGTACCACAACTTGCGATGAACGGCTAAAGGCAGTCGATCAGTGTATTCGGCCACAGGACCACTTAACAAATCAAGAAATTTCGCCGCTGTAAGGGTGCCATCAATAAAAACAGGGCCGATAATATTATTATTATGAATACCAGCCCACACATTGAGAGAAAATCTGTACTGGTGTTCAGATTCTCGAAACACGTGTGGATTTTCCAAACTCCAGTACCGTAGGTTTTGTCGATTCCAGATGCCGTTCCGAGTAAAAGTACTCTCATCGGTCCATATGACATTATTTAAGAAATGACGGTCTTCGGTTGTTTTATTTAGTAGCCATTGGCAGTAACTGTTCCTGACCGGCAAGTCTCTCGATAACAAAGCTTGCACCTTCCGATATTTATAAGGTTTGCGTTTGTTACGTTTCAGAACCTTGTGGATGGTTCTATGGCAACATCTAAACTGCCGGCCGGCTCTACGGAGACTCGTTGTCGGGTTGCGGGAAAAATGGCTTAAAATTCGTTCTTCCAAAGCAGCGACTATTTGCCGCGGTGGCACTCCTTCCTGTTGTGGAACTATACGTTCATTGTCCCGTAATCTTTGTACTGCCAATTGTATGGTGCGAGCGTTCCTAGGACAATTGCGGCTGTCACCATACCTTTCCCTGTACGTTCGCAGAGCTAAAGCTGCGTTTCCACGGCATTCGCCGTAAATTAAAATCATGTCAGTGTATTCTGACGCCGTGTAAGTTACACGAGGCATTGTAGAACACTTTTAATTACACACACAAACGAAGTTTAATAACACGTGTCCTATCACCATAAATAACAATCACAAAAAAAAACACTTATACTAAATAATAATAATCCCAAGTTACGTGTCCTGTCACAACAAAAGAAAGAAAAACTGTCTTAAACTTATTTAGTGTCCTATCACAATAACAAAACAAAATCACAATTGTCGGCGCGCGAATTCGACAATCGTACGTTCCGGAAGGTCGGCGTCGGCGCACTGACAAAACAGTTTTTTACTTTTTTTAGAGAGCCCAATTACCGATCGCAAGGACCTATTTTACCTATTTTTATCTCTTTTACGCGCGGGATGTTTTGCTATGTTTGTCACTCTCGTAGTGAAAGTGCAAGTGTGTGTGTATTTATTGCTTCCGTGTTTGCATTGCGAACTTTTTAGTGAAATATTTTTTTGTACTTGTGGCATGCGTCAGAGCGGCAACAACGCATCGTAGTTTTATCGTTGTAAGGTGCATGGCCTATGCTTAGACATAATCAGCTGTTAGGAAAAATACATCGTGTTGAAACGGAGCAAAATCTTAAAAAATCATTTGCGACTAAACTACTGCTCCTATTTAATTGATTTTTGGTACAGAGCTTGAAAATGGTATCTAGTATAGGCAGTTTAAAGAAAAGCCCCTCTGTCGTATCCACTCTGTATATTCCTCTGACTGTTAAAACAAGTCAAAAAAAAATGAAACACAGTAATAGGTGATAGTCATAACATTTATTATTATATTTTACAGAAATACGTCCCTTTTAATTTTTTTAGATATACCTATTTATATAATATATAATTGGCTTACTTATATAAAATTAAATTAAAAACTATTAAAATAATAATAACAAAGTAATAATTCTTGACAGTCTTATTAACTACAGTATAAGTTTAATGATACAGACTATGACTAATTAATAATTACTGCACAAAAATGACTTAAAACTATTCAGGGTCACACAATTTTTTCCCAATTTTTTTAATAAGGGTCTCTGTCGCTTCCATAATATCATCATAAGTTTCACGTACCACATATTGCACATTTACACACGCATTGTCACTATCACTATAATCGATTTCATTCTTAGAGTCTTTTAGTTCATGTACTTCTAATTTAATTAGATAACCTCCATCACCACCTCCCCCACCACGACGAACAATGTATGATGATGTTGATGATCCCAATGAACATTTTCTCTTTTTTTTTTTCTTTTTCAAGATTTGAGCTTGATCAGTTCCAGTGAGCAGCTTTTCATTGTCAACCCTCTCATTCAATGCACCTTCAAAATATTGTTGGTAGTTGTAGCGCTGGGAGTAAAAAAATGGGCTAATTGTAGGATTTTTATCCAGGCCCTCAGAGTTCCACTGCAGAAGAAATAAAAATTAATTACAACAAGAAAAAATATATTCATCTACTCTCATAAAATAAAATAAAACAAAAAGATTACCTCGCGTAATTGGGGTTGCCCAAGTTCGACAGAAATCACATTTTCGTTGTCCAAAATGCTCGGGCTGTAAGATGGTGATCTTGGTGTGAGTGACATAATTCTGAAAAGAAATAACTGTTTATAAATAAACAAAAAATATATTTATTTATTATTTTTGGCTGACTGATTATTATTCCAATACTTACCTTAATACTGCAAGCTATTATTAAAATCGTAAACAACAGCGTATGGTCCTACTTTGACTAGCTACTGCAATGAAGTGAGATGTTTAATTACATACAATACAAATAAGTTCTCATTTCAGTTATTAGTCACAAAAATGTAAGTAAGACGAGACTATCATCTAAAATTACGATGCAGGTTCAAACCCGTTGCTTGACTACAGGGTGTACTCACTGCACGTGTTACATTTAATAAAATATATTCATATATAAAGGATAGTAGGAAATGAAAATAAGTATTAGGCAAGATGAAGTTGGTCAAACAACCCATAACCCTGAACGTGAATAATATCAATTTTAGTAACTCCGCTCGTCAGATAAAACATAGTGCTTTATTGCCTAATACGATTCGCTGCATAATATGCGGACCCTCGAACTGCGGCAAAACAAACGTCATGATCAGTTTATTGCTGCATGAAAATGGTCTTAAATTTAAAAATCTTTATCTTTATTCGAAAACTACTTTCCAGTCAAAATATCGTTTCTTAAGTGAAGTATTAAGAAGAGTGCCTCAGATTAAGTTCTATGAGTTCAATGACGATAAAAATGTCATATCTCCGAGTGAAGCTTTACCAAATTCTATATTTATATTTGATGATGTTGCATGTGAAAATCAAATAAATATCCGTAATTATTTCTCTATGGGTAGACATAAACAAATTGATTGCTTTTACTTATCTCAAACGTACTCAAAAATACCGAAACAGTTGTTACGTGATAACGCCAATTTTCTTATAATATTTAAACAAGATGATGTGAACTTGAAGCACATCTATGAAGAACATGTCAATTCAGATCTATCATGGAATCAGTTCAAAGATATTTGTAAAACAGTTTGGAGTAACCCTTATAATTTCCTTCTTATTAACAAAGATTCACCTTTGAATAATGGAAGGTACAGACAAAACTTTGACACATATTTAAACTTTGAATGAAGATGTACCTACATATAAAATGAGTTCTGCACAAAAACATTTTTAGTGTTATTCTTTTCTTAGTTGAAAACAGTTGTTATTACTTAAGATGGAGAAAAATATTAAAATGGAATTGATAAAGTCTGTTGACTCTATAAAAAATAAAATAAAACAAATGAAAAATCAGGAACATACAATGAACATGTCACTTGATAAAATGCTAAAACCTGTGACAGATCCTCTTAAAACTCTAGTTGATTCAAATGTTGAAAGGAACTTGGAAAAAACAAAAAATATGGAAAATTCAACCTTGACTCATTCCGTAGAAATGGAATCGAATGAAAATAATGCTATTTCATCTACAAAGTTCAATGATTATTACGAACCAAAACTTAATTCTGCGCAGTTGTTGGAACAAAATCCTAAAAGTGATTTGCTGGATAATTTAGACATTTCATTAGAAGGTGATGATATCCACGGTATTTATGATGGTGTTAATATACCATTCGGAATAAGAAGTGAAAACAGAACTTTACTGATGGGTAATTCAGTAGTATCATTTTCTAAAATTGATAGTTTAAATAACGATACTATAATTTTAATTAAAATCGGTGATAAAACTTACAATTTCACGGCTGGCCTGAAAGAACTTTTACTACGAAGAAAACCTGATTTAAAGTTGATATCGAACAAAGATAAACTTGTCTATAAGGATATGTTACATTATACAAATGCACATAAAAGAGATTTTAACCCTAAAGGTCAAATAAGAGGTGATAAAAGTACAAAATATAGGGAGATAATCAGACCATTATTTTCTGAAACATCAAACGATAAAAATGAGCCTAAAGTAGGAGGAAACTTACCAAAGCTAAAAAAATATAAAATTAACACTGATTTAGTATATTGGGATGATCCTAATGAATTGGTTGAGAGATTAAAGTTATTAGTCGCTTCGAGAGATGCTGGCAATACAAATCATGATAATGAAATTTTATCTATAATTGAAGAATTAAAAGAAGCTGACATAATTAAGGAATAAAAAGTGACAGTGACAAGATTTTGATTCAGTATTACCGACTTATTCATCATGAGCATAAGCAAAGTTCATCACTGAATTAGCTTAAAAACATAAAATTTACACTTTTATTTTATGTGTGCGAGTTGAAGAGAGATATTAAGAGTTGCCCACAAAAAAAAAAAAAAAAAAAAACAAACATCAACATGAGCAAAGCAGATGTGGTAAATGAAATTCATAAAAATGCAAGAATAAACTTTCCTCGAAGACGTGTTATTATGAAAGACATAGATGATTTATGGCAAGCAGATTTAATTGATATGCAATGTCATGCCCATGAAAATCAGAATTTTAGGTTTATCCTTGTGGTTATCGATACATTTTCCAAATATGGTTGGACTTTTCCTCTTAAAACCAAATCCAAGGATATCGTCTGTGACACTTTTAAGACGTTGCTGGACAAAGGGCGTGTTCCTAAAAATCTACAAACTGATAATGGAACAGAATTTTATAATAATAAATTTAATAAACTTATGAAATGTTTTCGCATTAACCATTATTCAACCTTCTCAACAAAAAAAGCCTCAATAGTTGAACGATTAATTAGAACATTAAAGTCTAACTTGTACAAAGAATTTAGTTTAAAAGGCAACTACAATTGGATAAATGGCGCTCTTGATGATGTTATTTTTAAATACAACCATACTTATCATCGAACAATTGATGAAATTCCTGCAAATGTAGATAATACTAATAAAAAACGAATATTAGAAACATATGTAAAGTCTGAAAAAAAAGTTGGGTCGAAAAGTAAGTTTAAGGTGGGTGATTATGTGCGTATCAGTAAATACAAAGGAACATTTGAAAAAGGGTATACGCCCAACTGGTCGACAGAAATATTTAAAATTCGAAAAATACAGAATACAACTCCTATAACCTACTTGATTGAAGATGCAATCAGATGTCAACCTATTTTAGGAGCATTTTATGTACAGGAGCTTCAAAAGACAAAACATCCTAACGTATATCTAGTTGAAAAAGTTTTAAGACGTAAAGGAAATAAGGTTTTAGTTAAATGGTTAGGATTGCCTTGTGCTGAAAATAGCTGGATTGATAAGTCGAATATACTATAACAAAGAAAAAAATATAGCATTTCAAAGTCATTGGCGAGAATAATTTTATATTTATTAAGTGTTCAATGTATGATTAATCAGTCTGAGGATGTGTATTGGAGAGAGTAGTCTTCTGAATTGGTTTATAAATCATTTACCATTTGAATTACATTTACCGGGATATAATTATTGTGGGCCTGGAACAAATCTGATTAAAAGACTTACACGTGGAGATAAAGCTGTGAATAAATTAGACGAATATTGTAAAGAACACGATATTGCTTATCACAAGTCATCAAGCTTAAGGGATCGGCATAACGCCGATTTAGTTTTATTAAAAATGGCTAAAAAGCGAACTGTTGCCTCTGATGCAAGTGTAGGAGAAAAATTCGCTGCCCATCTAGTGAGCAAAGCAATGTTGGCTAAAGTTAAAACTGGAGCGGGCTTAAAAAATAGCAACTGTGCTAAAAAAAGTTCAAAAATAAATAAAAATGGTAATGGATTTAAAAATAAATTGAAAAATGTTATTAGTAAAACGAAAAGACATATACGGAAATTAAAACCAAAAGGCAAGAAAATGGCAATAGAATTAGCTATTGCTGCTGCAAGAGAATTAGTTGATGATTCATCTATAAAACTTCCTCGTATTATTCCTATACCAAAAACCGGTGGAGTATTACCTTTAATTCCTATTTTTGCGGGACTATCAGCTGCGGGAGCCTTAGCAGGAGGTGCTGCTGGAATAGCTAAAACCATAAATGAATTCAAGATGGCAAAAAAGCGTTTTACTGAACTGAAGAGACATAATGAAAAAATGGAGTCTCTTTGCATCGGAAAGGGATTACATCTTAAACCTCATAAAAATGGACTTGGAATTTTTGTATCGAAAGAAAAAAACTAAAATACAGGCTACCCAAACGAGCCTTAACTAACATTGACATTCTGAAGTATGGTAATAAAATTCCCTATTTTCGAGGTGTCTTTATGAGAGACGAACTCCCTAAAAAACCTTTCAAAAAAGAATGCGGAGTTATAAATTTAGACGATTGTAGAAATCCTGGTTCTCATTGGGTAGCCTATGTAAAACACAATGATTATGTAGAATATTTTGACAGTTATGGAAATCTTAAGCCTCCCAAGGAATTTATAAAATACTTAGGTTCTAAAGTTCACTATAATTATGATAATATACAACGCGATCACCCTTACAATTGCGGACATCTTTGTTTAAATTTTTTATATAATTTTTGGTCTAGTTAAGGAATAAAATAAACAGAATCATCCAGAAGTGTTCAGTATGCAAGCATGTCTCTAACGGTAACCATTTCTGGAAGTAAATCAGAACTGGTATCATACTTTCAACCGCCTATAAGTTTATCAGGCCAATACGAGTGCGGTTTGTTATATTTTTCAGTATTAAACTTAAAGCCAGGAGACGCGCATGTTGATAACAACATTTTGTCTGTGGTCAGAATCGAATGTGATCTTATTCATGGTTCATATTCTGATGGATTACCAACCCACATTATCCACGAATTTTTAACTTACAATACTGTAGGTCATCAGCACATAGAAAGACCGCAAAACGTTATTTACTTTCCAGTGAACAAAAACATAATTTCATCTATATCTATTAAGATTGTGGATCAATTTGGTCACTCCATTCATTTCGACAAAGCGGATATTCAACTAAGTCTTCATTTAAGAAAAATAACATGATATTGTATTATAAAAATCCTGCGATCAATATAAAGCACCCTATTACTTCTACGACCACGAAAGGGCAAAGACGTAGGAAAAAAGTTAAGAAATTAACGAAAACAAATAAAGATTTCCTTAAAGCCCTAGGTTTTAAAGTATGAGTATACTACAGATTACTGAATCACCATACTTCGATACTTCGATTGAAAGTTATGAAGTCCATTCTTACAATCCCTACAACAACAGCTTCAGAGAAAACGATGAAATCAGAATCCCCATCCACCAGCAAGATGTATATGTGCTACCATCAGCCAGTTCAATTTACATCGAAGGTCAAGCAAAACTCTTCGGTAAAGATGGGAATCCGATTAAGAAAACTATTACGTTTAGTAATAACCCGGTTATGTTCTTGTTTCAAGATATTAGATACGAAGTTAACGGTATCGAAATAGATCGTATTAAAAATTCTGGAATAACATCAACAATAAAGTCATACGTATCAATGAATGAAGGAGAAAATAAAGTTGCTGCCTTGTGGGGTTGGAATATGGATGGAATTAAAAGTGATGGTAGTTTTAGTGCTATTATGCCTCTAAATAAGATTTTAGGGTTTGCAGAGGATTATAATAAAATTGTGATAAATTGTAAACATGAACTTATACTAAATAGAAGTAACTCTAACTTAAACAGCGTCATAATAACTGATGATGTTGTTCATTTTCAAATAGATATACAAAGAATACAATGGCGTGTACCACACATAAAAGTGTCAGATCGCGAACGATTAGCACTATTAAAACATTTAGAAAGAGATAAATCTATTCAGATGGCGTTTAGAAACTGGGATTTATACGAGTATCCATTACTTCCTAAAACTACTAAGCATTCTTGGTCAGTTAAGACGGCATCTCAATTAGAGAAGCCTCGGTATGTAATTTTTTGCTTACAAACTAATAGAAAAAATAATAAAACCAAAGACAGTTCGTTATTCGATCATTGTGGAGTTACAAATATAACACTATTTTTGAATTCACAGTATTATCCGTATGAACCTTTAAGCTTAAAGTTTTCCGAGAATAAATATAATATATTATACGAAATGTACGTGAAATTTCGTCAGTCGTATTATAACTGTCCTGCGGACCCGTTACTTGATATAACCGATTTCAAGGAAAAGGCTCCTCTCTTTATCATAGATTGTTCAAGACAAAACGATAGCTTAAAAACTGGCCCCGTAGATGTACGGTTGGAAATTGAATGTTCTGCCCCGATACCAGATAATACAACTGGATATTGTTTAATAATTAACGATCGGCTTGTGGAATATAAACCTTTGAGTAACATAGTGCGAAAGTTGTCATGACTGTCATTATAGATGTTCAAGGTTTTAAATTGGAAACAAATGAATTCATAGTAAAAGAAATTGCAATATTGTACGAAAATAAAATACAGGTGCTTTTGATTAAACCACCTTTTCCATATCATGAATTAACAAGACAAGAAAGAAGACAAGTAAATTGGATTCAACGTAATAGGAACATATATTGGAATGAGGGAGTCGTATCCTATTCACATTATCATAAATTAATTACAAATATTGCAAGAGATAAATGTGTTTACACGAAAGGTTTAGAAAAAGTATTGTGGTTACAATATATTTTAGAAAATAATAATATAAATAATTTAGAAGACCAAGGTTGCCCTAGTTTGTTAAGTCTTTTTGACCAATATTTAAATTGTCAAGATTTGTATAGTTGTATCTATCATGAAAAAGTATGTGCTTTAAGAAATGTTTTGTGTTTAAAAAAATGGTGTTTTGAGAATAAATGTTTTACTTAAGAAGAATTTTATCTTTTTTATTTTAATCTATTTTTGTCAAAATACTTTATTATACTTACCCCCCCCCCCCCCCTCCCCAAACCTCACAGAACATCTAATGAAAGTATATATAAATCGATAGTAACGGAATGTAACTTCATTATATTTTCATTAATATTTGTTCGAAGTACTTATTGAATGATTAAAATGTTAAAAGAAAACTACAATCCTCGATATGACATGTATCATACGCATAAAATGCGTTTACATTCATTTAATTATTATTGGGCAACAACTGACTCCCAAAAAAGATTGGTGATGGAAATGGCTGACGCAGGATTATTTTATTGTGGTAATGGAATTAAAGATAGAGCTGCTTGTTTCTCTTGTGGAGGTGTTATTGAAGATTGGGAGATTTACGACGATCCTTGGATGCAACATGCTATAAACTTTTCTCATTGTTTTTATTTAAACGCTGTGAAAGGAAGAGATTATATCAATAAGTGTCTGAACCAGCAATCAGAATGTTATAAACTTTAAGTAGAAACAACAGTTATTTGTTCCAATGTTCAGGTTTTTTGCGCATGATGGACCGAAATATTGTTAAAAAATAGAATTTATAATACAATCGCTAGATATTGTGTAGGACCAAAATAGAATTGGGGGTTCTGTATCACGGCTCGAGCGAAGCGAGAGCAAGTGATACAGAACCCCCAATTCTAACCTACTGACGCAAGGGTCAGCCATCCCCTCCCTCGCCATATTAGAGGGAAGGAGGAGACCCGACCCAAAACGCCACCGCAGGCAGTGACAACTAAGGGAGCATGACGAGACTGTTGCCGGCTCAAACAAATATAAAGCAAAAAAAAAGGAAATCCTCAAACACTGATTTACTGCACTGTCCCTTATCACAATTATATGAGTGGATACATAATTAAATTCTATAATTAATATAATTATACATTAAAAAAAAGAAGACGAACAGATATCGTTCATTGGATATAGGTATATTAACACTTTTTTGACGGGCCTGTTGGTCTAGTGGTTAGTGACCCTGACTGCTATACCAGAGGTCGTGGGTTCGATTCCCACCCAGGACAAATGTTTGTGTGATGAGCACGATCATTTGTTCTGGTTGTCTGGGTGTAATTTATCTATAATATGTATGTATTTAGAAATATATAAGTATATTTATCAGTTGTCTGGTTACCATAACACAAGCTCTGCTTAGCTTGGGATCAGATAACCGTGTGTGAGTTGTCCCGGAATATTATTATTATATTATTATTATTACTTAAACCCTGGATTACGGTAGGCTTATTAAGATGTATAAGAAATAGGGATCGAATGCATCAAAAACTTAAAAATGAACCAAATAATACCATCCTTTTTTTTTTTTTTTTTTACCCGGTGGAAATCCTTCATGGACTACCTCCGCCCTGGGGAAGACGGAGGGGCGTGCCGGACTCCTACCGGCTAAAACCACCGGAGTGCTTCTCCGTTCCCTATTGCCGGGGACCAGGCGGGAACGCATTTTGCAATACTACCGCGACCCCCGGGCAGGGAAGCTCCATCTATAGGAACCGCTTCATTCAAGGGGCAGTACTCTACCCCCTACGCTTTACAAGAGGCGCGCGGAAGCACCGCGCACGCCGTCTTTGGCCTTTAATAGGCAACAAACTTCCCCAAGTCTGCTACCCGAGGCCGATTATGGAGCCTGGAGGAGGGCAAATTGAGCCCTTCTTCTGCCCCTTGCTCGCCGGGCGCGGATCGGAAGGTCACTTGTGGCCTCTCGCTCTCTTTCCGCGCCCTCTTTGAACGCCATCACTTCTTCACAGAAGTCAGTAACGGCGCTCCAAGACTCCTCACTTCTAACCATAGAGGCAACTACGGTCGGAAGCGAGAGGTTATCGCCAATAATATCAGCAAGTTTCCGACGCTGCGAAGCCCAAGCAGGACATTGGTCGAGCGTGTGCTGCGCCGTGTCCTCGCTGTCGCTGCAGTGGTGACAGCCTGGGGTGGGTTCCCTCCGGACTATACGGTGAAGATATCTGCCGAAGCAGCCATGCCCCGTCAGTATCTGTGTCGTCCGAAAGGTCAGCGCCCCAAGGTGCCTGCTAAACCACTCGGGGAGCACGGGTCGAACGGCTTCTACGGTCCTAAGACCAGCCCCAGGTCGCATCAGTCGAGCTGCCCATACCTCCAAAAAGGCATCATGGAGCTCTTTAATCAAGACATCGATAGCTCTCTGGGGAGGCCTTTCACCATAACTGAGCAGCTCTTTTCGTGCACTTGAAAGGATTTTGGCATCTAGGTCCCAAGGAAGGGTCAATCAAGGAAGGCCAAGAGGCATGCGGCAACGCAAGATGTTGTGCGGTAGCCGCGAATGACGCGGACAGCCAAAGCCCTCTGCGGTCTGCTCAAAAGAGCCACACCCCGCGACGTCAGGCACTCCGCCCAGATGGGAGCCCCATATAGTGCCATGGAACGCACCACCCCAAGAAAGAGCCGACGACAACTTGAGCCTGGGCCTCCCAAATTAGGCAGCAATCGCCCTAGTGCGGCTGCCGCTTTCATAACTCGAGGCCCCAATCTCTGGAAGTGGGTGTCGAAGGTCCACCTGCTATCGAGCACCAGGCCAAGGTGTCGCATAGTGGCTCCAACTTCTATTCTAACCCCACTAACAACGATGTGGGATCCCTTTGGAGGTGCTTTTCTGGGCCCATGAAAAACCAAAGCCTCAGACTTCTCTAGCGCCACGTCTAGGCCCAGCATTTTAATGCGTCCGACAACTTGCGCGACGCCTGCCGTGGCTAGATGAGCAGCATCACGGTATGAGCTCCCCCGAGACAACACAAGGGTGTCGTCAGCATAGCAGATTACACTGACGCCCGGAAGAGAGTCACTACGTAAAACCCAGTCATAGCCTATGTTCCAAAGGAGCGGTCCAAGCACCGACCCCTGAGGAACCCCGCAGGACATCTTTCGTGAGGCAGGTCCACTGCGGCTCTCGTACAGAATTACTCTCTCTTCTAGATAGGCCCCGATAATGTGCCGGAGGTACGGCACGCCGTGGTAACGAAGGGCTTCCGTAATAACACTCCACGGTAGGGTGTTAAAAGCGTTGGCTATATCCAACGACACTGCTAACAACACCCCACCACCCGACACTGTCTGGTCCGAAAGGGCCTTGATACGCTGGATTGCGTCTATGGTCGAACGATCCTTCCGGAAACCGAATTGATTGTCGGACAGATCGGGCCCAACCGTCGACAGATGCCTAACGAGACGAGCAGCGATAATGCGCTCGAAGAGTTTTCCCATCTCGTCCAGCAACACTATGGGACGGTACGCGGATGGAGCTTCCACTGGTCGTCCCTCCTTCCGGAGCAGCACGAGCCGACCCTCCTTCCATATCTGTGGAAATTCACCTCGCTGCAGGCAAGCGTCGAACAAGCCCTGCAGTCGGGGCCTCAAAGCCTCAAGAGCTATTGATAACACGCGGCCAGGCACTCCATCGGGACCAGGTGCAGTAGACTTCCCTTTGAGCCGCAGCTCAGCTGCACTTAGCTCGGCACAAGTTATCTGCGGCACGTGTACACCAGAGCCGTCGGCAGTCTCGTCGCGCATGCCCATTGGAGGAGGTGTATGGGTTGCTCTAGATGGAAAAAGGGCAGCAGTAACACACTCAAGGAAGCGTGGCTCTAGCGTCTGCGTAAGTGGAGGAGCCCTCGGGCGAAGTTTTCCTCGTACCATACGATACGGCCTGCCCCACGGATTGCTATCAAGCGAGGCCAACAGTTCTTTCCTAGCCTCTTCTTTTGCCTGACTGATGGCTACCTGAAGAGATAGCTTTGCTTCTCGATATTCTTCGTATAGTCGCGCTTCTTGGTCGCGGTCGATGGTCTTTCTTTTACGTTGCCGCGTATACTTCCGTCTCGCAACTATACACGCTGACCGCAAGTCCGACAGTTCTTGAGACCACCAGTAAACCTGGCGTCTTGGTGGCAGCGGTTTAGACCGAGGCATTGCCGCATCGCAGATTTGTGACATCGCTTGCCGGAAATAAACAGCCTCCTCGTGGACCGTCATGGTCGCAGCTGTTGAAGCACTCCAGGCTTTGACAATGTCAGCCTCCTTGACGAGTTCGACGTCCAACTTGCTCAGTACCCATCGTGGAAAGATTGATGAGAGCGGCCTGGACGTTGATACCGGTGCAGCCGGGGTGAACACATTGAATCTTATGTAGCGGTGGTCTGAAAGTGTTTCAACCCCTTCAAGAACTCGCCAATTTTGCACGTTACGGGCGACAATCGAACTGGCAATGGAAAGGTCTACGATGGACCCCCCCTGCTGCCGAACGCAAGTTTGTACTGTACCTTCGTTGAGGAGGCACAGGCCAAGCCCTAAGAGCCACTCCTCGACAAGAGTGCCACGCGCGTCAGTGGCAGGGGAACCCCAAATCGTTGATTTTGCATTGAAGTCCCCGAGAATTAGCACTGGTAGGGTGCGGTGCTGCCCAATTAGTGCCCCTACATCGCTCAGAAACGCCTCAAAATCTGCAAGGACTCTGTTTGGCGAAAAATAAACCCCCAAAACCAATAAGCCCTCCACCAACGCTGCAACGCAACCAGAGCGCTGTGATATGACCTGTAGAGGAATTCGCGCTGTTATGGCTACCTACCCCATAGAATCTCCCAGCCAATTATCACTGGGCGGTACGAAATAGGGCTCAGCTATCACCGCTACATCTATTGACCACTGCGCAATGCTCTGGACCAGCAGGTCCTGTGCTCTAGCGCAGTGGTTTAGGTTCGCTTGCAAGAATTGGTGAGCCATGCTTAATGAGACATGGATTGCGCCTCACTAGCGGCCACGACGGCCGGTTGCTCGGAAGAGGGCTCCTTCTCAGGATCCTTTCTGCCTTTTTTCGCCTTTGATACAGTCTCCTTACAGGTTTTAGCACCTACAATGTGCGATGCGGCAAGCCCCGCTGCGGCGCAGATCGAACAGTGCGGATCCAAACTGCACTCCTTTGACTGATGGCCGGCTTTTCCGCACCGGAAACAGAGACTGGAGCGATCCACCACATCAGTGCACATCACCGCAATATGCCCCTTTCGCAAGCATCGAAAGCAACGTGTTGGTCGGGAATCTAGGAGTCGCACCTGGACCGACACCAGACCGATCAAAAACACTTTTATTCCCGCAACCTTCTTTGCTGCGGCTACGGGACACCGCACAACCACTGAGCCACCACTCATTTCGTGTTCACGGATACGTCCAACTGCAATATTTCCGATGGGACACTCGCCAATACGTGCAACAGTAGCAGCAATCTCTTCTGAACAAGCAGAGTCATCCAGTCCCGACATAAGGAGCTCAGCACACTTTATAGGAACGGACACTTTTAAAACGTCAGGGCCAACAGCTTGGCGAATTTGCTCCGCAAGAGCACTAGCCTTTGGTCCACTCGCTGCCCCCGGAACCCGGAGGATTCGTGCCCCCGTAGCCGCCTTCCTAAACTTTAGGCCAAGGTCAGCCGCGTCAATGTTTTGTTTCGCTTGATGCAAAACAGTGGCATAAGTTATACCACGTTCCACCGCATAAGGCTGCAGTTGTAAT
This sequence comes from Autographa pulchrina, assembly GCA_905475315.1. Lineage (NCBI taxonomy): Eukaryota > Metazoa > Arthropoda > Insecta > Lepidoptera > Noctuidae > Autographa > Autographa pulchrina. The sequence goes on along the minus strand of FR997761.1, from coordinate 10,742,592 downwards.
ACCACAGCTGAGCAACCAGGAGTGCGCACCGTTTTGGGCTTTGGCGCCTTTGACATCTTCTGCGTCTTTGGTATTTGCTTCTGTGAAGCTTTGGTTGTATTCTTGGCTTTCCTCCTGCTCACCACAGTCCAGTCTTCAATGACGGTACTTGTGCTTGCAATTGGCTCCGAAATCATGGCATTTACGGAGGGAGGGGACTTATTCGCCTTTTTCTTCTTGCCCTTCTTAGGCTTAGTAGCTTCAGGTTGGGCAGGTGTGAAAGATTGAGGCAAAGTCGGCAGCGATGACGTTGGCCTGGTTGATGTTGCAACCTTTCTCATATCAGCTTCCAGTGGTGGTCTTAGCCGCTTTTCAGGTAATAAGCGCTCTTCCAGACCTTCAATTCGCGCGTTCATCATCGCTCCTACCTGGAGCATAATAGCACGTATGAGCTCCTCCTGCAGCACGACTGGAGGTGCAGATTGAGAGGCAGATTCGACAGAAGCATCAGGTGCGACAGAAGTATCCTTAATTGGTGCAACTTGAGTTCGGAGCTCAACCAGTTCCTTGCGCAAGTCGGCCAGTTCTTTCTGCAGGTGACTATTGTCTTCCTCTAATTTAGACGTCTTCCGCTGTAGCGCGGCGGTCTCCTCCGTGACCGACCAAGTGCCAAGTGTCTCCACAGAGTCCTTTATAGTCAACACTGCATCTTTAAGGGCTCTTTGAAACGTCCCTTTTAAGTTGCCAGATTTTAAGGCAACCTTTTGGACAACTTCCAGACTGGCTGAAACAGTATGTGATTAGTTTCGGGCCAATTTGTAGATGGCGCACTGTCAAATGAGTTTGCAATTTTATCACGTAAGAGGGCTCTCTTTTCCCTCTATATTACTTTACTCTTTGCTTAACACTAATGTTAGTATCATAGCATAGTATGTTTATATACTTTATATGTTACCAATATAACAAAAGAAAAAATAAAAGGCACGACCACACTGTCACTCCAAAATCGACTATTTCGACTGGGTCGCTGTCAAATGTCAACTATATATTTAATTTAACGCCATCTATCGGTGAATAGTGTTACTAAAATACTGAAACGTCAACATGATCGTGATGGAATCTGCTAATCAAATTGTGAATTTTCATTGATTTTTAAAAATTTACCCTGAAATTTGCGGATATTATGATAAAAATAGAGATGCGCTAATCATGTCCTCTAGCGGATTGAACATGAAACGTTTCTTTTCACTCTCGGAACTAGGTGCAGGAAACATGTTCGCGGAACTAGAAGGGTACCTAGTAAATTCATGTAATTCCGCACATGCACAATTTACATAGTTCCTCGCATAATCGCGGAACTGTTAAGTGTTGCGTTGTTTTTCTTAGAGAAGACCTTTGTCAAGCAATACGTAGATTAACCTAACAGTAGATATATATTCCAATTTGACCCATAAACAAATGTAATAAGAGTCACATAGCTCGTCTTCGCTGACACGCAGTCGTCCATAGCGCGCTTCGGGTGTAGCTTTTATAACATTGTAATAAGTTTCAAAATTGGAATGATTCACGCGACTTCGTGACGTCCGTAGTTCTTTCGTTCCGAGGAACGAGGACCGACTTCAGTTGACATTTCGGATTGAACCGATATTGCCGATATCGTTCCTCTGAAGGAAATAGTTCCGAGAACTATTACGGTCCGGAATAGAGATGTGATTAAAAGTTAAAAAAAATAATTGTTAAAAATTTATTGTTAATTAAAAATAACGTGTTAAGTTAAATGTTAAAAAAAAATATAATTAATAATTAAAAAACACGCCTGCCATGTAAAAAAAAATAAAAACAAGTCAAATATTTGCAGTCGGGGTCGGTTACTTGGAACAATTCATTACAGGTCCCCGACTGCAAATATTTGACTTGTTTTTATTTTTTTTTACATGGCAGGCGTGTTTTTTAATTATTAATTATATTTTTTTTATTTAATACCTTTTAGTGAACAACAAAAAAGCATGACACAACAAAAAAAAAAAATTCGTTCGGAACCCTTTGCAGGCGATTTCGACTCACACTTGACCATTTTTTAATGTCCACATAGCCTATGTCACTCGGAATAACTCAAAGCTTCTAATGATACCACAAACATTGAAATCGGTCAAGCCTAGTAGAAGTTATGGTGGAATAAAGAAACTCACAAACATACATACATACATACATACATACCTACATACATACATACATGAACCCTGAAAACATAACACTCCTTTTTGGGCAGTCGTGTAAAAATATAACGGATAACGTTTATCAGTTTCGGTAACAAGGGTAACGTTTACGTTTATTTAGTTCTTTAGATTGTTAATATTGAAAGCCTGTTGAGTGTTGTTAGTTAAAAGTTAAGTATTTTTAATATTATGTTGCCGAATATAATATTGAGAACTAACATTTAGCAAGTTTTTACTCAATATTTTATTGAGTAAAAGTAAGATATTTGTAAAACTTTTTGATCGTTTGTTGAAATAATCGTCGTTAAAACTTATGCACTTATAGTTTAAATTACTTTAAATACCAAATTATAAAACTTATGTAACAGACACTGAAATCGCGCAATAGTCAATTCAAGTTAACCGTTAAATGAAATTTGTTGTTTAGTTTCACCGTTTGCTATTGAACAATATGAAAAATTAAAAGTTATATTTATTTTTGCATCAATAACAAAATGTATCCTTAGCGACTTAAGACTCAAAGTTCTTTAATATCAACTCGCGACAAGATGTTAAAAGTTATTTTTGTTATGCCAAGCAATTTAAGTCTTATAGTTTAAGCAATCAAGTCAAGACGTAATATTATTATAATAATGATCACTATTACTTGCTGTTATTTACAACGCCATCTAACATTTAACGTCATAAAATCTTACTAAGTGACAAGTGTAAGTGGCGCCGATTAAATAAAACTCTCGACTTGTTTTGTTGTGCAGGCCTACGAACTGCGTTATAACCACAGAGTACTTTTATATATAGGGAATAGAGGTACAACTCTACGTCAAAAGTGAGAAACGTCAAATGTCGCCCTCTGGACGCAGGTTTTGGAACTAACGCCAACATAAGTTGTATAGCTACATACGCACCTACGTAGTCTACTACTTGAATATTTTTAAGGTTTAGGTGGTTTAGGGTACCTATGTGAATTACATAATCGCTTGAAGTTATGTAGAAAAGCGAAAAAGTAATTCACATTATTAAATGACAAAACAATGAGCTTCGATTTAATTTTTTATTTCTTTCTTTTAAAACACTTCTTACTTAGTTTTTTACACGACTGCCCAAAAAGGAGTGTTATGTTTTCAGGGTTCATGTATGTATGTATGTATGTTTGTGAGTTTCTTTATTCCACCATAACTTCTAAAAGGTTTGACCGATTTCAATGTTTGTGGTATCATTAGAAGCTTTGAGTTATCCCGAGTGACATAGGCTATGTGGACATTAAAAAAATGGTCAAGTGTGAGTCGAAATTGCCTGCGAAGGGTTCCAAACGATATTTTTTTTTTGTGTTGTGTCATGTTTTTTTGTTGTTCACTAAAAGGAATTAAATAAAAAATTATAATTAAAAAAATTAAAAAACACGCCTGCCATGTCAAAAAAAATTAAAAACAAGTCAAATATTTGCAGTCGGGGTCGGTTACTTGGAACAATTCATTACTGGTCCCCAGACTGCAAATATTTGACTTGTTTCTAATTTTTTTTGACATGGCAGGCGTGTTTTTTATTTTTTTTAATTATAATTAGCTTTAACTTTAAACTAATCCATATCATCATCACACTCCCTCTTATTTATTAATATATTATATATGGATTTACAATAGTTGTAAATAAAAAATCTGCAGGATATTTTTATTAAAAAATCTGTTAACTTTTCGTTGTGTATTGGGCATTTTATGAAGGAAAAATCTACAGCCATAAAAATCATGGCTTTTATTAATTCTCTTAATTTTTTTTCTTTCTAAATTGTCTTTTAATATTATATAATTTATATCCTGCAGATTTGAGATACAATTTAAAAGGGAGTCGCTAGGACTGCAAAGCCATTTTTTATTTGCGTATTCCCGATATTTTAAATATTCATGCTCACTGTTAGACATTAAGTCGTTTTTACATTCAACACACCCCTTAAATACTTCTTTTTTTGCAGTTTTTACAAAATATCCACTTACATATTGTAAGCCCCCTATTACATGTAGTTCATTTTTTTCTTCAAGGGGTGTGAATGTTATATCGGGAATATTAGTAAGTTTGCAATTTGTTTGCTCTTTGATGCCTCCGCTTGTGATGAGTACTTCATGTAAAGTTTCACAATTGTCAATTTCACAGTTAGCTCCAGGAGCATGGACACTAAAGAGGCTGTTGACTAGTAATGTGGTGAATGCTGCTTCGAATCCTCTGGTGTTGGGTTTACGTTGCGGCATCCGTGGCTCCTTATGGACCCAAAAAAGTTTTCTATTGGGTCTTGATTCAGATGCCGCAACCAAACTGATGTTACACCATATTTTGTTTGTAGTTTAATTTATATATACTTAGTTTTAATCCAACTAGCATAAGTTTTTTGTACAAAGCATGCTCAGATTGAGTTAGAGCAACACGTTTCACCCGCCTTCTAGTAGCGACAGTTCGTTGTTGCTTCTTGCGATGCTCTGTAATGAAAGAAAACATAATACACTTATTATTACAGAAAATTATTTACATAAAACTATGATGTTTTCATGACAGAATGAGTGTTTACCATAAAAAGTCAGTCAGCCATAGTAGATAAAAACTGAAATAAAATGAATAATTTTTAGCTGGTTTGATTCCCAGTTGTAAGCTGGTCAAGAAATCTGTTAATGGTGTTGTTTCTTTTTAAAAATAAAGGAATGTTTCGTCATCATCTGTTTACCTTCCTACATAATGTATCTAATTTCCTAAATAAAAAGATAAGTAAGGAAAAATACTACTTATAATTATGATGATAATTAATTATGTTTACTTACCAAGATTTTGGTTAATTTGTACATCTTCCAGAGCAACTGTAGCATAGGCACATTATCTCTAGAAACTGTGGCACATCTATGTGAAGTTATAGGATCTGGAATGAAAATTAATGTATTCATTATTATAGTTCTAAATTAATGTGTAAATAATAATAATAAGTTTATTAGTGCATAACAAAAACAACAGCACAGTACCTACATAAATTAAACGAAAAAAAAATAAAAAAATAGATAAATAATTTTGTTATCAAGTATTACATCCTCAGTCTTGAATTGTCACAATGTATGCATGATTTAAAGAGGATATAAATCTATTAGTATCCATAATTGTGATAACCGATAATGGCTGTTTTAGACTGTCATAAGTAATAATAAACCTACTATCCTAAGTCTGTATTCTTTCTGTTTATAAAAATTTATTATATCTAACCTGGCATGTTTCTTGTCCGTACAGCATCTTTGCTAATTCGATTATTCCGGCAGCAATATTTTTGTTCGAAGTGCACTTGACACGGCACGGTACACAGCGGTATTTGAAAATGTGTTCATTTCCAAGTTGCAATATGTCACCACCAACGGAATAGACCCACTTATTAAATAACTAGCTGATCCCCGCGACTTCGTCCGCGTCAATTTCTGTTATTATGACAGCGATTAAGAAGTTAAAAAAAAAAGTATTTCTGCGTAAATGATAATTTTAGTTAATATTATGTTGATAAAACTCTGTAGCAAATAATTGGCAATAATGCATTAATTTCGACCAAATGATTACCTTAAAAAAGGTTATAGTGAGTCAATCTTAAAAGATAGACATATACTGTCGCAGACATTTTTTTAGATCATTTAAAGAGGAACAATTCTTTCATACATATATTTTGGGTAACTCGAACCGTTTACGCAGCGCACGCAACGGAAGCTTTCAAGTATGAATATTTTTCCCCGTTTTTGTGACATTTTTCACTGCTGCTTCGCTCCTATTGGTCGCAGCGTAATGTTATATATCCTAAAGCCTTCCTCGATAAATGGACTATCTAACACAAAAAGATTTTTTCAATTCTAACCAGTAGTTCCTGAGATTAGCGCGTTCAACCAAACAAACAAACAAACAAACTCTTCAGCTTTATAATATTATATATAAATATATAATATATAATATATATAGTATAGATTCCTTATCCTTGTCTGAGTTAGGGAATTTATGCATTGGTATCTGAAATAATCAAGTAAGTAATCAGTGGAGTTGAATGTCAAAACCTGAAATTTACAGGTACTGTAATACGGACTCTGCCCATGGGGCTGTCTTATGATCAGCCCCTTTATACACAAATGCACGGTCAGAGACTTTGATTCGGATATTGTCTATATTTTTTTGCATAACGAAAGCGAGCGACAGAGAAATTGAATTTCCGAATCGAAATCTCGGATCGACCGGTTGTGAATACGGGGGCTGAATTGCATAAATATCAGCCATTGAAATAAAACTACTTTTACGGATTTTATCGCGGTTTGTATTTAAATTTTAGTTCCCGACGTTTCGACACCTTTGCAGGTATCATGGTCACGGGCAGACTGAGGTGGTGTTCGTCTTGACGGTTGTTGTTGCTCGTTCTACCTTCATATTTTTACTGATTATTTGTGTTCCGGCCTACGCAATATGAGCTCACGGTGTCTTGAGGTCTTGCAGCACTGCTCTTGGGTTTGATTTTGAGTTTGTTAATTATCGGATCCCAAGTAGGTGATATCTTCCAGCCGTCTTCTCTATTGAAATTAGGGTGTTTTTTAATCTCAATAGCCTCGCGAAACATCCTAGGTAGGAATTTAGGTTCTTTAGCGAGGATCTGTGGCTTATCAAATCTAATGTAATGGTTGGAGCCTTCAGCATGATCGGCGACTGCAGACTTCGTTGAGCGGCGGTGTTTCACGTCAGCTATGTGTTCTTTTACGCGGGTCCCTATACTGCGTTTTGTTTGTCCGATGTAAGAGAGCCCACAGTCACAATCTAGTTTGTAAACTCCTGCATCTTGTAGAGGTATGTGACACTTGACAGATGGTAAGGACTGACTAATCTTCTTAGGCGGCTTGTAGTATGTTTTGATTGAAGCTCGCTTCAGGATGTAGCCAATCTTGTCAGTGACTCCTCTGACATATGGTAGTACAGCAGGTAGACGGTGGACTGTGGTTGGCTTCACTCGGTTTCTGTGATGGGGCCGTGGAATTTGGAGCTTGTTGTCTCGCAGTACTTGCTTGACATGTTGAAGCTCAGCGGCAAGGTGTCTGTCATCACAGAGTCCGTGTGCTCTCTGAAACAAAGATTTTCCCACAGTCGCTAACTGTTTAGGATGGTGGTGAGATTCACCGTTTAGGTATCTATCTGTATGGGTCTTCTTGCGATACACTGTGTGACTTATTGTCTGATCAGGATTACGTTGGACTAGTACATCTAAGAATGCAAGAGATTTATTCTCCTCCAACTCCATAGTGAATTGAATTTTGTTATTTATGGAGTTGAGATGGTTTAAAAATGAATTTACTTGGTTGGAAGGTAAGATAGTGAAAGTATCGTCTACGTACCGTTTATAAAACCTTGGAGTAACAGGGCTGTTTTTAAGGCTGCCTCCTCAAAGTCTTCCATGAAGATGTCGGCGACTACTGGGGATACAGGCGAACCCATTGCTACTCCATCTACTTGTACATAATATTTATTGTTCCATAATAGGTAGCCGGATGTGAGGCAGTGTTCAAGTAGTTCAGCATATTCAATAGGTATGTCATTTTCTACTAGTTTCTTAGAGATAATTCTAGTACAATCCTTGACTGGTAGGCATGTAAACAAGGACTGTACATCAAAACTAACCATTACTTCATTGTCATGTAGACGTAGGTGTTTAATCTCATTGACAAAGTGGTATGAATCCTTCACAAACGCTGTTGTGTTGCCTCTGTGGTGAGAGTATTTTCGCGACGTGTTGAGCCAATCTGTAAGTTGGTGTGTCGATTTGGCTGACAATAGGACGTAGCGGGGCGTTTGGTTTGTGTATCTTAGGTAACCCATACAGTTTAGGTGGTTTCGCGCATGTAGGTGTTAAATAGGTAACATCCAGACTTAATAATGTTTCGGAGTGTTTCTTGACCAAGGTGGTGGTGGTTGTTAACACCTTTTTGGTAGGGTCAGTTTTAACTAATTTATATGTGTTTACGTCCGATAATAGTTCTTCTATTTTAGCGTTATAGCCCGATGTATCCATAATAACCGTAGCGTTTCCTTTATCTGCACGGAGTATTGTTACATCTTATCTGTTCTTGAGGTTCTTTAAAGCGAGATATTCGGCTTTAGGGAGGTTTGGTTTGGGCACAACACTTCGACGTAAGACAGATGATATATCTTGACGTATCGCCTCCAAATCATCCTTCCTCACGTTGTTATTGAACAGGCAAGTCTCAACATTGCAGATAATATCCTCATACGGTATCCTACGTGGTGTTATTGCGAAATTTATGCCTTTTTGTAGAACCTGCACGGTCGGTGGCACAGAGTACTTTTATATAAAGGGAATAGATCACAGACGTACTCGGTACTAGAGATGCTACGCATATATATATATAATAGATAGAGGTTGAAAACGGCGTCGCTTTACGTTCCGTTCCAGTTTTAAAAAAACATTCGTTATTTTGGATGTGAAAAAGTCAATGTAATTGCATAGTACAGCGCGTTTTCAGAGCGAATTAATTACGAATTAAGTTTACTTTTATTTTTTTAATTTTACTTTTAATTTAGTATGTGAAAATATTATTTTATTTAAAGACATAACACGATGAAATTGAATAAACATACCTCCACCGTCAACAGGAACGTAAAACGTCAAATTTGACATCTACCATGGCGATTATCAATTTATATGGAAACTTTAAAAATTTATATCTCGTAAACCGTGAGTCTCCGCAACTTAAAAATTTGTAAAAAGCCTTCTGATTATGAGTGCTATCTACAAAACAAAAAAAATTAACCTCCAACTCGACGGCCCATAAAGGAAAGTTTATCCTAAAAATCATAGATTTTGTTAATTTTAGGTGTGCTGCATGTCTTTCCAAAACCTGATCCAAATTTCCTGACCGTTTTAAAACTTGGGTCAATATTGTTGGAGGAAAGCCCGAGACACTATCTGACATGGAATTTTATAAGAAGATGAGGATATGTGATATCCATTTTACGTTTGAACAAAGAAATCGCTTTAAATGGTTAAATGCATTGGCCGTACCATGTCTTAATTTGCCAGGTGAGTAACTCTTTGCAGATAAACATGTTATGTATGTGTATTTCCATTCAATATTCCTATTTATAAAGGGTGTCTCAATAAGAGTACAAATTGTGACCTTTGTATTGCATTATAAATGTCACAACTGTTCCGATAATGTATGGAATAAAATATCCGGCAAATTGATCTTTGATGACAGGCCACTACTCTTTCACCCTCATTCCTGTAAGACTCTACCTATTTTATTGAAGGATTTCTTTTAATTAGTATTGAGTTATCTACTACAAACAAAAAGAAAACTAATCATTCCTCTTTGTATATCTTTGTCTACACTGATGATTATGTTATCAATGTATATATATAGATAGTGCAGTGTATATAAATAAAATAAACATTTTTATTCTATTACAGGCACATCCAAAGTTCAGCAGCTTGAAGGTACCAGTGATAGTCAACCTGCAGCTGGCCCTTCTGTTCCTGTTGGTTTAGGTAATAAAATATAATAAGACACAGTAAATGCAATATTTATAATGTTACACTATAATCAAGAATAAGCCTCCCTTAGTACCCTTTCTTTATGAATATGAAAATAATATAAGAATTAAGAATATAAAAAATGAGGTATGTAGAGAAGTTTCACAAAAATATCAATATCTATACATTTATGTTTTTAATTGGTTGCATAGGCATTTGCTGCTGACTTAAATATAGAAATAGTTTGTGTTGGCCATAATTTAACTTCATATCTTCATAAACAAGCGAACAAATTGGCAGGCAATGGCTAGTGGATACTAAAATGATATCATATCACATTCATATCCACTAGAAGTATCTTACAGAATATAAACAAATTTCTCACTTTTTTATGTCTGCTTCATGTGTAATGCACCATCTGGTCTATTCTAGCCAGTACCAAAACAGATTTTATAATACTGTTATACTATATTTCAGAGGTATCTGGAACTCTCCTGTTGAGAGACTACTGTTGATGCTCAGCCTACTACTTCTCAGCCTTCTACTTCTCAGCCTTCTACTGGTGTATTAGGTATTTAATTTTACTTGATTAGTAATACATGAACTGCTTGTAAACAAATAAATAGATAGATTCATGGTTTGGTTTGTGAAAAATATGTTAACTATTATTTATGGGTTCAATTTTGTATTTTTCAGCTGAAAATAGAAGCATTTCTAGACCAAATGTTTTACTGGAACATAACTACTGTGCAATAAATAAACACCAAACAAAAAGAGCTGTTAATGGTAAGCTTGTGTTAGCGTCTGTATTTTATATTACACCTTTTTATTTATTATCTGGCAACACTTTACTTCGCAAGCTTCAGTTTTTATGAACTGGCAACGCCGAATCGCTCTTATTGGTCCGCGCATATCTAACCAATCAGAGCGAGGCACGCGTTATGGCGGGAGTTTGGAGTTGTGGGGGTAATCATGCCGGTTATTCGGGTCATTCTATCGTCGAGCGGGCTCTAGTGAACATCAAAGGAAATAGTGTACGCGTTTACTTGGTGTTAATTTTAAGGTAATAATGTATTTAACCTTACGCTGTTTTTACTGTGAAATATTTAATATTATGAAATAAATAACATGTTTTCTGAACCCATTATGGAGTCTTTTCTTTACATTTCAGAAGTGGGATCAGCGGATTTTAACTCGTAGAAAAAAAAAATGTTTTGAAATACGACAGTTTAAACCCATCCGTTAATCCCGTCCACGCTTATTAGATTTTTTCTTTTTATCCTTTTGCTCACACTCGTGACAAACATTGTAAAGGAAAAGCTCCATAAAGTGTTTTAATGTGATAAACAACGATAGTCACGTAAGTACCATTTTAATTTATTGGAAATTCAAAAGACTATAATTGTCACAAGACACGCCATCATGTTTAAGATACCTAATTCACGAAACTGCTATGCCGTGTTTTACTTACAAAGTTTATAAATACCCTCTATAAAGCATGCCATTTTTGCCAAAACGACACTGGAAATACGATGCATTCGTTTTTCATTGTTAGGTTATGTTTAAAATCGTCATGTGGTGGTTTGTTGCATCTTGCCGAGGCACTCCTACGGAGATGTAACGGACTATTTTAAGCATGTATCCCATTTTGCCGGGGCGACACTCTGGAAATGGGATGCATACTTTTTTAATTGTTAGGTTATGTTTAAAATCGTCATGTGGTGGTTTGTTGCATCTTGCCGAGGCACTCCTACGGAGATGTAACGGACTATTTTAAGCATGCACCCCATTTTGCCGGGGCGACACTCTGGAAATGGGATGCATACTTTTTTAATTGTTAGGTTATGTTTAAAATCGTCATGTGGTGGTTTGTTGCATCTTGCCGAGGCACTCCTACGGAGATGTAACGGACTATTTTAAGCATGTATCCCATATTGCCAGGGCAACTCTCTGGATATGTGGTACATACTTTCCTTATACACATAATACAACTATTGACTTGATTAATTACGTTGAGCATATTATATATTGCCAGGGTACTCTCGTGGATATATAATGTGTTTTAAAGCAGGTATTTCATTTCGCCAGGGCTACACTCTGGAAATGCTATGCTTGCTTGGGCGATGAATATTTTACTTTGATCATGAATTAATCTTCTTACCACCATAATAATATCATTAAACTGAAGTTAAATACATTAATCTTAATCACAATTACAGATAATGGATTCATCGCCTACGGGCAGTGGTAATGGACGTCGCTGCAATAACGAGGATGAGCCGATAAGTTTGGATCGTAACGAGGGTCCACGGCGGACTCCGCAGCGACGCCAAATTCGTAAAAGCGAGGGAGCGGAAGGGAGTCTGGATACCAGGCAAGTCCGTAAACGCTTAATAAGTAATTCTGATAATGAGAGCGAGGGAGCGGAAGGGAGTCTGAATATCAGGCAAGTCCGTAAACGCTTAATAAGTAATTCTGATAACGAGAGTGAGGGAGCGGAAGGGAGTCTGGTAGGAGACAGGCAAAGCCGCAAGCACTCTCTTTTAAAGCCAAACTATAATAAAAATGTTAACAACCGGCGATCAAGAAGAGACGGTAGCGAACGAAATCGTAGCAGGGACCGACCTTATAACCGTCGTAGAAGGGACCGATATCGCGACGATCCTGTCGATAAAGGTCGTGATAGAACTCGACTTCGTGATGATTCTAGTGATTATTATCGTAGTAGGAAACGGTTTCGTGACAATTCGTCTGATGATAAAATCCAAGTCACGAGGGTAGGACGACGTCGTCATCGCAGCAGTAGCAGTGATAGCTATGATACTCCTATTAGACGCTTATTGAAGCGAGGACGAACTCGTTCTCCCTCATGTCGTACAAAATGTGAATTAGCGGAAGTTGAGATGCCTGATGCCACTCATAGCATCTTAAATAAATTCCTGAATGTCCTCAACAATGTGAAGGGACAATCGACCTCTAAGCTTTCTTTAACAAACGTGATTCCGGAATTCGATCCTTTATCTACCGAACAAACTATAGTAACGTGGTTAACTAAAGTCGAGGAAGCCGCGGAGATTTATAATTGGGATGAACGCGAAACAATTCATTTTGCTCTACCAAAACTCGTTGGACTTGCTCAGACATGGTATAAAGGCCTGAGCACGATGCTTTACTCGTGGACAGAATGGAAAAGGAAGCTTATTGAGTCTTTTCCCTGTAGGTACGACTATGCGGAACTACTAACTCAGATGTTGGCCAAGCGTGTGCGTTACGGCGAATCCCTTGAACAATATTACTACGCAAAGATAAATCTCCTGAACCGATGTGGTATCGTAGGTCGAAAAGCAGTCGATTGCTTATTACACGGCGTAGACGATAGGGCGGTGCGGATAGGAGCACAAGCGGCTAGGTTTCGTGGACCCGAAGATGTGCTTGGATATTTTAAAACTGTTAAGCCAGCCACTAGTAGGGAAACCGCGGATAGGTCCGGGCAAGATAAAAGGAACTCTTTGTCAAATAACAATCGGAACAAATCTGACGCGAATAAGAGGTCTACTTTTGTCATTAAGTGTCACAATTGTAATGATGAAGGACACAAGAGTTTTAAATGCAATAAACCCCTAACAAAATGCACTCTTTGTAACCGCGAAGGTCATTTAGATTTGTATTGTAGATCTAAGCGGCACGCTATCCAAAACACTGAACGTCCTAGTAGTGAAGTTAAGGATGAAAAGCAGGTTGCTCTAGTAGACTATTCAGATAATACTAATCAGAAGTACGTCCTCGAAATATTTGTAAATGACCAGCCGATCAATTGTCAAATAGACTTAGGGAGCCAGTGTACCTTGGTTAGGGAATCAGAAGCAAAGCGTTTGAAGCTGAATACAAGCCTGGACGAATTACCAGTCTTGCGAGGTATAGGTGGCTTTCACATAGAACCACTGGGAAAATGTAATGCCGACGTAACTGTCCAAGGGATAAAAGAGAATATAGAGATTCTCATTGTTGAAGACGCCGCTTTGAAACACCCAGCCCTCTTGGGTCATACGTTTACAGAAAAACCCGGTATTACTATCATAAAGACCCCTAACGAAGTAGTGTTCGAACAGGATTTCCATCAGAAGATATTCCTCATGACTCAAGGTGACGTAGTAATTGCTCCAAAACAATTAACTATGATACCTGTGAAGTCACGAACTAATCTTACCGGTTTCGTGTATGTGAACGGCTCCGTTAGAGGCACCACAGGTAAAGAACACTATTTACTCCCGGGCGAGTATAAATTACACGGTGGTTTTGGTAACTTGCTGCTACAAAACGTCTCTGGTAGTTCGGTCAGTCTAAAACAGGGGTCTTTACTGACACGTGCTATCCCTACCATGAACGAACAAAATGTATACTCAGTAACTTTCGATGATAAATCCCTGGATGAGTCCGTACAGTGCGGTAACACCATCACTTCAGAGCAGAAACTCGAGCTCCAAAGGTTATTATCGAAATTCAAAGACTGTTTTTCCTCTGGTCTTAAAGATCTCGGTTTCACAATTGCAACAGAAATGGTCATAGAGCTTAACGATGCAGAGCCAGTGGTATACAGGCCATATCGCATGTCCTACGGCGAAAGAGCGCTGGTCAGAGATATGGTTCAGGAGATGATGGATGCGGGCATTGTAACCGAATCCACTTCGCCATATGCGAGTCCAATCGTGCTGGTGAAGAAAAAAACCGGAGAGAAACGCTTGTGCGTAGATTATAGAGCTTTAAATAAACGCACAAAAAAGGATCACTATCCCTTACCTCTAATAGACGACCAGCTCGATAGGCTCGCAGGTAATAAACTGTTCATATCATTGGATCTAGCGTCCGGCTATTACCAAATTCCTATCGAAAAGAATTCGCAAGATAAAACCGCATTTGTGACGCCCGATGGCCAGTTTCAGTATACACGAATGCCTTTTGGATTGGTAAATGCACCATCTGTTTTCCAACGAACGATCAATAAGATCCTCTCTGAAGCGAAAATAAAGTACGCTCTCGTCTATATGGATGATATTTTGATCCCAGCACGGTCTTTTGACGAAGGTCTTTGTAGGCTTGAAGAAGTACTTTCCCTTTTAAAACAGGGTGGTCTTACTCTTAAATTATCCAAATGCAACTTTTTCATGGATAGCATCGAATTTTTGGGTTTCCAAATTAATGCTGATGGTATTAAACCCGGCGAAAGGAAAACCGAAGCCGTTTCGAAGTTTCGTACACCCAGAAGCCAACGTGAACTACAGCAATTCATCGGCTTGGCAAGCTTCTTTAGAAGGTTTGTTAAAGGATTTGCTACAATCGCAAAGCCTCTAACGGACCTTCTTCAAAAGAATACCACCTGGAAGTGGGGGTCTGAACAAGTGAATGCGTTCGAAACAATTAAGGCAACGCTGGTACAGAGGCCCTTGCTCGCTCTTTATGACCCAACACGCGAAACGGAGGTACATACAGACGCTAGTAAGCACGGGATAGGAGGAATTCTATTGCAGAAAGATGATGCTGGTCATTTGAGGCCAGTCTCATATTTTAGTAGGAAAACTACTCCCGATGAACAAAAGCTCCACTCATTTGAGTTGGAGACGCTGGCCGTTGTATCCTCCCTCAACAGATTCCGTGTATATCTGATAGGTGTTCCATTTAAAATACTGACAGATTGTAACGCGCTGCGAACGACTCTATCAAAAAGAGATCTTATACCTCGCATAGCGCGTTGGTGGGTTCAATTTCAGGAATTTAACTGCGAGATCGAATATCGCCCTGGGTGTCGTATGTCCCATGCGGATGCACTGAGTAGGAATCCGGTAGGGGAAGCTAAGGACGAGTCGCACGTATTAGACGTTCTAACAGTAGGTACGGATGATTGGATAGCTACGGTACAGAGTAGTGATGACGAAATAGCACGTATTAGAGAGATTTTGAAAGACCCTAAATCGGACCAGGTGCTAGATGTTATAAAAAATTATAAATTGAAAAACGGTAAAGTTTATCGAATTGTAGGTAAGGAAGTAAATGATTTAAGGTGGGTGGTACCTAAGGGGGTAAGGTGGCAGATAGCCAAAATAAACCACGATGACCTAGGCCACTTCGGTTTTGACAAGACCTTTGCGCGAATTCAGCAAATCTATTGGTTCCCCAAAATGCGCCGGTTTATAAAAAAATATATCAAGTCTTGTTTAGAATGTGCACGGAGTAAGGACCATACAGGGAAAGTTCAAGGCGAACTACATCCGATCCCTAAAGTTGAAACTCCATTTCATACAATTCACGCGGACCATCTAGGACCATTTGTGAAGAGCAAAAAGGGCAACTGCTACCTATTAGTAATTGTGGATGGGTTCACGAAATTCATAAATATAAAGCCAGTCAGAAACACTAAAAGTTCTACCTCAATAAAAGCCCTTAAAGAGCATATTACTTACTTTGGGGCACCGTCTAGACTGATAACCGATAGAGGGACTTCTTTTACCAGTAACAGCTTTCGCGCATTTGTCCAAACCATGGGTATCAAGCACATACTTAATGCTGTGGCCACACCCCGAGCAAACGGACAATGCGAACGTTACAATCGGACAATCTTAAGTGCACTCACCTCTAAAACGGACAATAAAGATGATAAGAACTGGGATGAGTATATTCCGGAAATACAGATCGGTTTGAACACTACTGTCCACAAGACGACTGGCAAAAGCCCTTCGGAACTACTTCTTGGTTTTTACATACGTAGTGGCTCCGAAAATGCTCTAAGCGATATTATAGACGATGTTAGAGAATTTTCCACAGATGATTTGGGCCAGGTACGATCCAAAGCAGGTACACGCATTGCCGAACAACAGGTTAAAGACAAAATCCGATATGATACTAGACATAAGCGCGCTTACAAATATAACTTGGGCGATTTAGTTAGCATAAAGCGAGATGTGCCAAGCGATGGCAAATCGAGAAAACTAGCGGCAAAATTTCAGGGTCCATACCGAATTTTGAAAGTACTGCCTAACGATAGGTTTTTAATAGAAGATACGCCGTTAACCCACAATCATGGCCAACGTCGATACGAAAATGTAATAGCGATAGATAGAATTAAGCCGTGGCTCGCTTTCGATCGGAATTATGACTCTACAGAATCTGAGTCCGAAGATAATGCTAATCAGGACTGTAATGAACGTACCAATTAGTACCTACCACATACTAACGATAGTACATCTAGGTTGGAATAAATTGATTTAGGAAATGTAATAAATAATCCAATATTTAATAAAGTAAAGTATGTACTTACAACGCATTAATGTAATATTTAAGACAATATTATTGGAATTAATAACATCATGTTGTTTATAGCTATATTATTATTATGCTTACTATGAAAATAAGTGTTAGTTAATGTCATATTTTGATTTAAGATGAATCCCCGGTGGTTAAATATAAAGCTGTCAACTAGGTTATCAAAATAAAATTGCTTTTAGATTATGTAGTTAAATCTGATGGACCTTATATATTAAGATTATAATATTAGTACTAATTATTATTATAAGATGGCGATGTTACCATGATTTATGATTGTATAACTTTAACTAGATTCCAAGGTTAATAGTGTACTAGAGTTATGTATGTACTAGAGTTTGTCGTACTTACATTATGTATGGAATCTACCCCTGTAAGACTTTATTTAATTTAACTTGTAACTTAAAATAGAATTTTACATGTAAATGTTACTTTTTTTTGTGTCGCGAAGGGACTCGCTTTTCGCAGGATGGCCGAGCTGTTAGCGTCTGTATTTTATATTACACCTTTTTATTTATTATCTGGCAACACTTTACTTCGCAAGCTTCAGTTTTTATGAACTGGCAACGCCGAATCGCTCTTATTGGTCCGCGCATATCTAACCAATCAGAGCGAGGCACGCGTTATGGCGGGAGTTTGGAGTTGTGGGGGTAATCATGCCGGTTATTCGGGTCATTCTATCGTCGAGCGGGCTCTAGTGAACATCAAAGGAAATAGTGTACGCGTTTACTTGGTGTTAATTTTAAGGTAATAATGTATTTAACCTTACGCTGTTTTTACTGTGAAATATTTAATATTATGAAATAAATAACATGTTTTCTGAACCCATTATGGAGTCTTTTCTTTACACTTGTAAATCAAATGTTTGTGCCACTTATACATTATAAGTATTTATAAGTTAATATGTCCATTAAATTCCTAGTATACGTAGAACTCACTTTTTCTTAAACATAATGAATACAATAAGAATTTTTTGTCCCTATGATATAATGTCAGTATGAATTATAGTAGGTAGGTATATGTAAAGATACCAAAAATAATAGTAAAAATTTCTGTATTTTCAGTTGCTTTTGGAACATACAGCAGATTGAATGTTCTGCAACCATTCCAGAAGAAGATACGATATTTACAAAACGAGATAAGTTTTTTGCGCAAAAGGGGTCAACCGTACAAGGAACGAGTGGCTAATGCTGAGAAGTTGTCACAAAATCTTGTATTTAAGCAAGTTTTACAACATATGACGAAACCAGCCCAATTATTCATGCATATGCAGCAATTATCTAAGAAGAAACCAAAAAAAGGAAGATGGTTTACAGTTGAGGAAAAAATATTAAGTTTGTCATTGTACAAAAAAAGTCCTAAATGTTATAGGCTATTATATAAATATTTTGCACTCCCTTCCAGTAAAACAATGAAACGTTTACTGAGCCAAGTAAAATTAAAACCTGGAATAAATAACATAATTTTGTCAAAAATAAATAAAACTGCTCACTAAAGAGGTTCCAGATCGTCTATCTAACCTCATTTTTGATGAAATGTCCATCACGCCGCAAATTTTTTATTCGGCTCAAAAAGACCAATTAGAAGGTTTTACTTCAGATGCAGTTTTTGCTGATCATGTGCTCGTTTTCATGGTGAAGGGAGTGAAAAGCAATTTCAAGCAGCCGATTGCTTATTATTTTACTAATAGTTTAACCAAACTCCAATTAAAACGGGAGTTAAAATCTGTTATAACGCATTGTATCCAATCAGGACTCATTGTCGTGAACACTGTGTGTGACCAAAGTCCTGTAAATGTTGGTGCAATTAATGAATTGGTTCAAGAAACCAAAGCCATTTATTTACGCCAAGGTAAAGAATGGCGTCATGAGGTGATGAATTTTAAAGGTCACATCGTAGTTCCACTTTATGACATTCCTCATCTCATAAAAGGTATGAGAAACAATTTAATAACAAAGAATTTAAAATATATTACCAATGATGAGGAGAAAATCGTTAAGTGGGACTACTTTAAAATGGTATATGATGCCGATAAATCGTATGGGGAGCTGCGACTACTTAGTAAAATAACTGAGAAACACATTAATCCAGAAAGAATTAATAAAATGCGGGTCAAGTCGGCAACACAATTGTTTAGTCACAGTGTTGCTGTTGTGACTGAACATTTAACAGCAAGGGGCGACCTACTAATCGAATGCAGACAGTTAGTTGACTTGACCCTTTTAATTGATAATGTGTTCGACTCAGAAACGTTTGCAGTTTCTCCATACCCAATGCCAAAGTTTTTAAAGGACCTGTTAAATCGAATTCACCTCACCATGAGCTGTGGAAGAAAGCGAAATTAGTTTTAAGAACAATGAAATTTGTTCAAAAAGTTCCAGTTGGGAACAAAATCCGATTCGTAGAGAAAGTGGTGCCGTGTGTTAACAATTTTATTAAAACGATAGAAGGGATAGAACTCCTTTGGCAAGTGTTGTCTCGTAAATATAGACTCGATCACATGATGACCAGGAACTTTAATCAAGATCCTTTAGAAAATTTCTTTGGAAACATTAGGAGTTATGGAGCGAGAAATGTCGCGCCTAACACAGTAGGGTTTGAGGGCGCGTTTAAAGCGCTACTTTTAAATAACTTTAGCTCTCCTCATTCGGGGAGAGCTAATTGCGAAGAAGATTTCAATGAATGCCTAGAAAACTTAGACTTTTTTTTAAAAGAAAAAGTTGCAACTCCTAATGTTTCCGAAGAAAATAATAGGATCCATTTCAATAATGAAGTTTGCTTTGATCAACAACATGAAAGTGATGCTGGTCAAAGCAACTATGTATGTGGTTGGGTCTTAAGCAAATGCTTAAAAAATGTCGTCAAAGGTTGCAATATATGTAAAAGCACGTTATTAGACAACACTACCAATAAAAACAATCATTTTATAAAGGCTAAAGAATACAACAAAAAGCAATGGCTTTGCTATCCCAGTGAGGAAACAGAAAATTTATTTAAAGAAATACAAAATATGGCCATTTCTTTTCTAAAAAGAAATGTGCCCAATAAATGTATAAAATCGAATATAATTTTGATGACAGACCTGCTAGTCAGCAACCCAGTTAAATGTCCCAAACATGATAAATTTTATAAAATGTTTGCCACAACATTAAATATAATAATTTACAGTTGGTGTCGGTCTATCAATCGGATTTTGTCCGGGAAAATAAGTTATGTTGGAGATGACGAAACCAAATTGGCAGCACTTAATTATTTTAATAAACACAAAAATTATAAAAATAGATAATAAAGAAAATTTAATTTGAGTATGAAAAGTCGTTTTATTTAAATCTATTTCATTATCATTTTTTATGTTTTCTTGTACCGAATTATTTTGTTCTAATTTTCTTGATGTGATAACAAATGTTCCACAATAATGTTAGAACAAAATAGTTCGGTACTGGGAAAGGCAAGGCTCAATCCTATATAGGGTTTATATGTGTGCACAGGTCGTGCGTATGTGTGTGTGGGTCGGTAGTTATCGTTAACAAATGTAGATGGCGCTTCAAACATGTCATGGCAAAAAGTCACATGAGAGGGCTCTCTTTACCCGCTAAATTATTATACTCTTTGATGTCTACCATACACTATCTACTTATAATAAATGATTAGTGTTCATACCCAATGGCATAACTGTGTAATAAATTAATAAATAACTATTTATTAATTTATTACACAGTATGTACTATACTAATAAAAAAAATATAATTAAAAAAATTTAAAAACACGCCTGCCATGTCAAAAAAAATTAAAAACAAGTCAAATATTTGCAGTCGGGGTCGGTTATTTGGAACAATTCATTACAGGTCCCCCCGACTGCAAATATTTGACTTGTTTTTAATTTTTTTTGACATGGCAGGCGTGTTTTTTAATTTTTTTAATTATATTTTTTTTTATTTAATACCTTTTAGTGAACAACAAAAAAAAAACATGACACAACACAAAAAAAATATCGTACGGAACCTTTTGCAGGCGATTTCGACTCACACTTGACCATTTTTTAATGTCCACATAGCCTATGTCACTCGGGATAACTCAAAGCTTCTAATGATACCACAAACATTGAAATCGGTCAAGCCTTTTAGAAGTTATGGTGGAATAAAGAAACTCACAAACATACATACATACATACATACATGAACCCTGAAAACATAACACTCCTTTTTGGGCAGTCGTGTAAAAAATATAAATAAGTGCATGCTGTATAGGGACTATAGATGCGTTAATACAGTTCTTATTGGATGGCTCTAGTGAGACAGTTTCTGTCATAGTTCCAATGGTTCAAACTAGATGGCACTCTGATATAAATACATGTTTTAAAAACTGGCGGTAATAAGGATTCGGTGCGACCTATTAAATCGATTTCGAAATGTATTTGATTGTTATATCTTACTTTAAAATAATAAAACATACTTAAAGAAAAGCATTATTTTCATTGATCAATAATTATATTTGTTTTCTAGATCTATCTATATACCCGTATTTTTGTTATGTTTAACAAATAAAGTTTGATTTAATTTGATTTGATTTCGTAATTAGAAAAATCTAACCTAAATATAAAAAAATATATACAATTTTGTCGTCATCGCGGTAGCATTTTAGATATAAAATAGGTGTCTAATATTTTTCTTCCTGATAAATATAAAAAAAAAAACAGTTTTCGATGTTTTGATTATTGGAAATGCCTAATGTTATATTATTTTTGTTATCAGACCCCACCCACCCCAGCGTGCCTGCTACAGTGGAGGACATAGCTGACGCGGTGACCCACGCCCGCTTCGTCGGCACCGACCACTCCTCAGATGGAGTGGTCCTCATGAAGATATTTATTTATTTAATACAGCATGGAGGACTTACAGCTATACAAATATAGGATAGTTATAATCTAGTTTACAGAAAGCCAATTACAAGTCTTCACTTCTAGAATTAGTCTAGTTTGTTTAAGTGTGAACACAAGCGTTTGCATCTAAGTGATTGGAATTAAAAAAAAAAGAAACAAAACAAAACAAATTATCTAAAGAAATCTAAACTTAAGTGTCTTCTTGCAGAGGACACACTACACGCAAAAGGATCAATATCGCGATGCTTACAGATTTCATTAAAATTCCTACTTGCACGCACAATGTAACTATTTTGCCTGTAGTTGGTTGTTACACGCGGCATAGAATAAAGAGAGGGGAAGTAGGCTATCTCCGGCCCAATCCGCGATATAATTGCCTACTGTCTCAGGGTTGTCACTTTTAGCTTAATTTTATTCAAGATTCAGAGCAGTATTATTTATAAAAAAGGGATAAAATAAACCGGTGGGGCGTTATGGGCGCGACTGTCCGCGCTTCGTCTGATTCGGTTGTCGCATAAATCGCTAACAAATATTTATAGACTAAGAGCTTGTGTTTAAATTATTTGCTTAGTATATACTAGTCAGTTTTTTGTATTCTTTTAATCGGCATAATGTAGTATTTGTACACATAAAGGACCATATTTATTTTATATTTTTAATTAATACAAACATATTTATTGAGTCACACATTTATTACAAAATTACAAATTAGCTACAGAAAAATAGTTTTTTCGGTTTCGACTATTACGAAACGCCTTGTTATTAAACTTTAATGTGTAATATATCCGCATCCTTATAAATAACTTTTGCAAATATAATTTCGGAAAGCACGGGCAGGGGGGTGAAAACTGTAAATCTTTTATTTGTTCATAAACAGACATACCAATTTTGCAGTTTATGTAATCATTTTTAAATGCTCTTTGGAATATCTGCTCCATCCTCTTAATATTTTCTACAAAGTCGTCGGGTGGAACCACTAACAAAATTTGGTCTCTAGAATAATTTTTGTAGTGAAGGTACCTTGATTCGGCACTTAAATTGCAAACTTGCTGATTAGCGTTTAAATACGATTTAAGTTGTTCGCAATCCTCGTGACGATCCATGCATTTTTTCAACAAGGCTCCGCATACGTAAAATAAAGCATTTTTTTCGGGAATATCAAATTCTACATAGTCTGAACAATTAATATCACGCAAAACACTATTTGACTGCAATATTTCTGGTTGGTTAATATTGATAACGGGTGGAACGTTATTGATTTCAGTAGCGTCATTATCAGTATTTTTGTAATTACTTAAGTGAACGAGGGATTCTGTCAAATCTTCCGTACAATTGCCTTCTTTCGGAGGCCGGGTAATATTGGCAAAGAAAATTTTACGATATGCAGATATAAATTGTATGCTGGTTGGTTCTAGAGCATTTCCATTTTTCGATCTAATTTTACCAAAAAATTTCTCAATCACGTCCTGATTAAGACGTCTTGTTAGAATGTATTGATATCCTTCTTGCTTAAGATCTTCGTACAGATGCAAAATTGACTGGATTGTGATCTGAAACCCTTGAATAAATTTCACGTTTTGAGTAGCGTCGTTTCCAGTTCGGGGATCTCGTAATTTTAATGTTCGGAAAAAAATCAACATTTTATTGAAAAAATCAATCTGTGCTTTACGCCCACAAAACGCTCTTTTGTACTTATAGCTGTCACGGAGACTCGATGAATTCAACGCGTCAAATAAATCGTTCATCAACATTATTAATTCGACTGTGTGCCTTGCTGATTCATCTATAACATTAAAATCTATGTATGTTGACAAACCAGCTGCTACAGTTCTGCTTAAAAGTTGCGTTGCGTAACGAACTTTAATTTTTTCAAAGTTCGTAGTGTACATATGGCTGTTAGTCAATTTATGAGCTTGTCTAAAGCTCTTCTTCTTATCATGCTCATAGAATTTTTTTATGTGACAAAATTTTGCAACAGCCCCATTCTGGAAATGAAAATCATATGCCATCAAGTTGGTACGAACCAACTTTATCAAATGTGGTGCGTCAAAAATATAATAAATTTTATGACCATTAACAGTAAAATAAGTTTTGTTCACGCAAATTCCTCTTTCTTTAGCAGCTTTTAACAAATCTGGTCCCATATCTGAAACGCACACTCTGATTTTTAATCCGATCTCAAAGAGTTTAATTATAAGTTTATCAAACCATTTAGATATATTAGCATCGCTTGAACATTTCGATAATAAGGCGTAGCCAATTGGCTGGCTCCATTTCACAAAAATACCTCTCATTATTACCACTAAGGCATATTTTGCTGGTGTCGGCGATTGAACTCCATCGACTTCGTGGAAGCCTATTATTTTGTCGTTTTTTATATCATAAAAGACGTTCGTTTTTAAACTCATAGCGTCCATTACTAAAGTACAATGTTTTTCTCTCTCCGACATATTGTTTACTTTTAATTTTAGTGCTGTCATTAATTCTTCGTTTATTTGAGTAGTCATCGGAATGTATAACTTATTTAACGTACTTCTACATGGCAGACAAAGAGTTTTTTCTAATAAACGGTAAGCTTGTGGGCTGACGTAGTATAAGTTTAAGCAAAACATTTTGTAAGCGATAGTGTATCTGTTTCCTTTGTTAGCACATCTTAAGTATGTTTGAGCTTTAACAAGTTCGGCTAAGTCCTTAGATAAAAAACGATCACATAATGTATGAAACATATTATTATCTTGTGAAGAATTTGCTGATTCATTTTCTTGTAAACGCTTTTTACATTTTAATAACTCAGATTTTAGTTTCCTCTTGCGTGGAGTACTTGCAGAAAGACCAGCAGTAGTTTGAGTTAAGTTATCCATGGTGTTAATATCCGTTTGGCATGATGAAGTGGCAATAGTTAAATCAATTTCATTTGACCCTGAAGCACTAGTTGTTTCTGTTTGACTTGAATTATTATATGGAGTTGTTATGTCCACTTGTGTATGTTTGTCAACTTTTTTTAGATTAGGCAAATTTAAACTCGGCAAACAATTTTTTTTTAGTAATTTTCTAACACTGTTTTTAATTATGTCTTCTGGGTTGAAATGGGCTTCACAAACAACATGCTTGGGTTGAGATTTATTTATTAAATCCTCGCGGTCAATTAAGCGCAGCCACTGAAGGCGTCTGAAATGGAAAGCACATTTAATAAACATTAGGACTCTATAAAAAAAAATTAATTAAGTGACTAAAATATAATAAAAAAAAACATCGTAAAACAACATAAAAAAACTAACGCCTGCCTCTTAGACTATAATCAAATTTTTGTTCTGTTGTTATGATTCGAACTTTGCTCTATTTATCTAATTCACAATTAGTCAATTACTTAGTTTTAATTACGATTTAATAACTCTAAGCAGGTACTTAGTTACTATACCTACCTACAATACTGAGAAATCGGCAAGACTAAACGTAAACAAAGCAATAGCGGCGAATCAATTGACAGATCAAAAGTACCTAATACATTCTAGTGGGAAAGTAAGCCTACCTACTTCCTCTGTCTGATAGAAAACTAATACAACAAAAAATAATTAAGTAGGTATCTCTTCATAAAGTAAAAATTATATGCTAGAATAAGTGACTTGCTTACCTTTCCTGTTCAGTAGGTAATCTGAACAGAGACAATTCTGGAATCGATGAATAATTTAAACACCCAAACACACAGCAATACGTTCTCCTGCGATTATCAGTCATTTTTAATTCGTTTAGCGGTGCCGAAAAGCCGTGACGCGCGAACGTCGTGCGGTGTTAGCCCCGACTGGCGCACTGAGAAACGGGTCGAGATTTTGTTTAGTGTGCGTGCGGCGACGCGTAGGTACTATGGCGCACACATACAAGCCACGCGCGGTGCGTTTGTATGAAGATAACTTACTTCCCCTCTCTTTATACTATGCACGCGGTATATATAAAAGTGGGTTAAACCGTTTAGATCTAGATGGAACATTAAAATGGAATTTGCCTAACAGTTCGGGACTGTCAATATCAGACGACTTTAAAATTTTTAAAAGGAAAACAATGTCAGCAATGTCACGACGATTTGATAGTGGCAGCAGATGGAATTTTTTACATAATTGTAAATACAAATTAGAATGATAGGGAATTTTTTGATGGTAACAAAGAAATTTTAGAAAACGTTTTTGTATATTCTCTAATCGATCAATATATGTATGATAGCGGGGATTCCATATTTGCGACGCATACTCAAGGCTGCTTCTTACAAATGTGCAATACAACATTTTTAACGTTTTAGCCTGAGTAAAACATTTAGAGAGACGCATTATAAATCCTAATGATTTAGATGCCTTTTTAACTATTTTATCAATATGGGAATCAAAAAGTAACTTACTATCATGATGAACTCCTAGATCACGTATAATGTTACTTCTAGGGAGTGTTTGATCTCCTACCGTATAAAAAGTATCTAAGACCATCCGTTTTCTTGTATAAGTCACTACAGAGCATTTTGTAGGATTGAGATCAAGTTTATTCACTCTGCAATATTCTTCCAGTCTATATAAATCAGCTTGAAGAGCTCGCGTATCATCATCAGAAGAAATGGAAGAAAAAATTTTCATATCGTCTGCAAAGCACAGCAATTTGGATGTTTGAAAGCAGAGGTCAATGTCGTTAACATAGATAACAAAGAGCAATGGACCTAATAATGATCCCTGAGGAACTCCGCTGGGGATAGTAACCCAACTAGATGTGTAATTATGGAGTACTACAGCTTGCATTCTGTTATCTATATAGGAGGAAAACCACCTGAGCAAGTCTCCGTGTATCCCCATGTGATCTAACTTCCTGACAAGGATACTATGATCAATTCGGTCGAAGGCTTTGCTGTAGTCTGTGTAGACGACATCGACCTGCATGCCATCATCCATAGCATTTGTAATAAATTCATTAAATAAGATTAAATTTGTGGTTGTAGACCGGCCCTTAAGAAATCCGTGTTGAAAAGTGCTGAAAGAATTAGCAACCGCTGGATATAACTGGTTATAGATGACTTTTTCAAATACTTTTGCTATAATGCAGAGCTTAGATATCGGTTTGTAGTTAGTAATCTCTGATTTAGACCCTTTTTTGTAGATAGGTGTGATATAAACTGCCTTCCATAATTTAAAAAGTAATGCGATTGGTAAAGAGGCTGATATTGCACATTTTGAAAGTAATTTAGAAGATAAGTCGTCCGGACCTGCGCCTTTTGAAGTGTCTAGTTTTTGTAATAGACTGGTGATCTCATCTATTTTGACCTCAATACTACAAATATCAGAGAAATAATGCACTACATTAGAATTAGAAGGACCACCAGAAGTTAAAATATTATTGCTAGTATCTGGGTAAAGGAAGGTTGACTGAAAGTATTCAGAAAAAGCATCGCAAATAGACTCACCAGTCAGTAATATTTTGTCGTTATATTTGAGAGTACTAGGAATAGCATTAGAATTATTTCGTTGTTTTACAAATGTCCAAAAATACTTAGGATCTTTTTTTATCGAATTTTCTGTCAGTTTTAAATAGTTATTATAGCATATAGATTCCATTGTTTTAACTCGTTCACGCAAGAGTTTGTTTGAATGTCAATTCATCGCTTTTATTCCCGTACATTTTGTATTTTTTATTATACTTATATTTTTCTTTAATAGTCCTGATAAGCGATGAACTAAACCAAATAGGATAAGCATGAGGACGATTTGACTTCTGAGGAAGATATTTATTCTGTAACTTATGCAATGACTTATTAAAAAACTCAACCGACTCATCAAGTGATCGTTGTGAAAACTCTTGTTCCTAGTCAATGGCAAAAATATCATTATTTAAGGATTCGTAATCACCCTTATCATACATATAACGAATTCGTGGCGCGTATGCCAACGTGGGTACCTGAATGAAATCCAATTTAATTACCAATGGCGGATGGTAAGGGTCAGCGGGTACCAAAGGGTCCGGACACTTAGTAACAATGAGCGGATGGCCTGAAATCACCAGATCTAAAATTTTACCGTACTTGTTTACAACACCGTTATATTGAGAAAAATCAAGAACAGAAAATTCATCCGTGAGTAAACATTCGTCGCTGGTGGCGACATTTACCGGAGTTAAAAACGTGTGATTTGAAGACAGCCATGATATACCACTCATGTTAAAGTCGCCAATAACTAAAAACATGTCAGAGGAATTTTGTATAGCAGTTTGATTTAATTTATTCAGAAAGTTAGTCAACTGCGAAGAAAAAGATAAGCCATTGTTTTGTTTACACAGGTAAACAACGCAGATAAATAAATTAGTGAAATCACGCGATTTTGTTTTCTTAAAGCGTATTTTAAGCCATAAATCTTCTGCAGTTGAGTGAAGAAGTGGTTGTGCCATAGCTGGTAGTTCTCGACGCGTAGTGTTTGAGCCTAGAAGAGGTCGGCGATAGTTCACGTCCGCTGACTTATTGCTCAGACCACACCGAACAGGCGCTTTTAACTGTATTCTATCTACCGCCATGTTTTTACATTTTTTCTTATATTGTGCTCAGTCATTTTTTAATTATTACATTATTCGTTCTGGACAAGGAAGCCTGTTGTTTCATTTTCGCCGCTTTAAAAACCAAATCTTTACATGGTCCTGGATCGAACCGGATTGTTACAAATTAAAGCTAAATTCGAATAATAGTCAGTAGCGGCGGAATGATAATCATAAATATCGTTTACATTAAAAACAAAGAAATACGGACGTGATAGTGAACGTGAAGAAGTCTCATCAGCGACGACGGTGGACAGTTTGCACCAGTTACAAATGATATTTACGGTATTTAACCCAGTACTCATCAGGTAATCGATATTATTCCGAACGCTAAGGTCAGTACATAATAATTATTATTATATTCTTGTAGCAGTTCAGTGCCATTGCATTGTTAAAAGGTTTTATAATTAATTTGTGTAGCAATATTACTTAAATTGCCTTAGCCTGCTTACAGTTTTGTTAATATTTGATGTTTTCGAGTATTTGCAGTGCTTAGATAATAATATGTACCTGTAAGTTTACGGCACACCTACCCCTTTTAGTGAATCTAGTCATTGTTACAGTCAAATTATTATGTATTTTCAATAATCACCTATTAATGTAATCTTAATGTAAATATAATATTTTATTGCTATTTGTTACCTATTGATGAATTTATAAATAAATAAATCATTCAATTATAATTGATATATTTAAATAATCAGTTTAAATATTGTGATTTAAATGAACTTATTAAATTAAATTTGTTAATTTATACAAATTGTTATGTAATTGTTATCGTTTTTTAAATATCAGTGATCGTTAACTGTTTTTAAATCCTTTTTATTGGTTTGTATAGGTAGTTTTAATACTTTAATTCTTAAGTTTTTATTATATAAATTCCAGGTTGATTGACTTGCCTCTCAAAGAGCGAAGAGGAGATTAAGGAGCTGATTAGAAAGCGTGGTAGCTTCAAAGGTCGTATGACACTATTTTGGTCATATTTGAACAAATTGAAGGAACCATTGAACTCATCCGAGGTATGTGAACTTGAATTACGTATAAGGAAAGCTGAGTCGTTGTACGAACTGTATGATGAGGTGCAATTGAAATTAGAATGCCTAGTTGACGATGCAAATACTCAAATGTCAGAGCGTAATGAATTTGAAACATCTTATTACCAGTCATTGTCTAAAGCGCAAGGGCTACTGTTACATAGGAATAGTGATAATTCTAGTGAAGTGGGTACCTCAAAGGGCAGTAAGCATAAGTTTGTTAAATTACCAACGATAAAATTGCCTAAATTCAGCGGATCCTACGATGTTTGGTTGGAGTTTCATGACACTTTCTGTAGTCTCATCCACTCCAATGACGACATTGCCGACATTGATAAATTTCACTACCTTAGAGCCTCATTAGAAGGGACAGCTTCTTTGGTCATTCAATCAATCGAATTTTCTGCCAAGAACTACGATATAGCATGGAGATTGTTATGTGAACGATTCGAAAATAAGCGATTACTAATACAGAATCATGTGTCCGCGTTATTTAATATAGAACCTATTAGTAAGGAGTCTGCGAACAGTTTAAAGCGTGTAGTTGATGAACTTAACAAGAATTTACGATCGTTGGAATCCCTCGGTGAACCAACAAAACATTGGGATACACTTCTCATTTACATAATTGCTAACAAATTAGATAACAAAACATATCGTGAGTGGGAAGAGTTAAAGGGCGATTTCAAAAAGGATTCACTTATAACCTTAAAGGATTTTTCTGATTTCATGCGCCGCAGGGCTGACTTATTGGAAACATTGGAAATGACTCGTGCTTGTCATGCTCCGAGTAATAAAAGGGTTAAAAATAAAAGTTTAGTTTCAGTGACGAGCCCACAGCAACCAAGTAAAGGTCATAAAACCTACCCGTCACCAGTTACCCCATCTTGTCCTAAATGTAAGGGCGACCATTATTTGTATAACTGCTCTTCATTTCTAGCGCTTACCAATGAAGCGAGATTACAGTTATTATATGATTATAAGATATGTCGCAACTGTCTTAGATCAGGGCATTATGCTAATAATTGTAAACGAACTGGTTGTAAGCTGTGCCGTCGCAGACACCACACTCTTGTACATGTAGACACACACACAAGGTCAAGGTCAGAAACATTGACTCGTGATAGTAATAGTACACAACCAACACAGAGCGATACTGATGATAACAATGTTACACTATCGTGCGTTTCAACCTCCGTTTCACAAAACCGTGAGGTATTATTATCAACGGCGTTAGTTAAGCTTTACGATTATAATAATAAGCCACATATTGCTCGCGCGCTTCTTGACAGCGGCAGCACATCGTGCTTGTTATCCGAGAATATGTGCAATAAATTAAACTTACCAAGTTATAAGGTAAATAAATCTGTTATAGGTATTAACAACGCAACTTCTCACATACGTAAATCAGTGCGTGTATATATAAAATCTTTGAATGAAAGTTATTGTAATACATTAAGTTGTTTTGTTCTACCTTCAATAGCTAATATGATTCCTAGCAGACAGTTAGATTTATCATCATTAAATATACCGAATGTTGAGTTAGCAGATCCTAATTTCAACGTCCCAGCAGTAATTGATTTAATAATTGGCGCTGATGTTTTTTGGGACTTATTAGGTTCGAGAAAATTGACTTTAGGAGTTCACAATCCGGTGCTTTATGAAACTAGCCTCGGGTGGCTAGTTTCCGGCCCACTAGGTGTCAGCTGTGCGTCGGATTCTTCACATTTTGTCAATTGTCATTTTACTAACAACAATGATTCAGATGATAAGTCATGCTATGATAGTGTTGACATTCAGGATCAATTAAGTCGTTTCTGGCAGCTCGAAGAGGTAAGCCATAAAATGTCACATTATTCTGCAGAGGAACAACGTTGTGAACAACACTTTGTTGAGAATACGACTCGACTTAGTAATGGTCGTTTTTGTGTACGTATTCCAGTAAAACAGTCCCCTGCAGTTTTAGGAAATTCCCTACAAAGGGCAACTCATTGTTTATTATCTCTAGAAAAACGATTTAAAGCTCAGCCGTCATTAAAAGAAAACTATCTCGAATTTATGTCCGAATATTTAAAACTAGGTCATATGTCAGAGTGTAAATTCAAATCAAGTCAACTAGCGTATTTCATACCACATCACGGGGTTGTTAGAGAGAGTAGTATCACTACTAAGCTTCGTGTAGTATTCAATGCTAGTTCACTCACTAGTTCTGGCGTGTCCTTGAATAACATTCAGATGGTGGGCCCCACGATACAAGATGACTTGATGGCCATACTTTTAAGGTTTAGACAGCACAAGTATGTCTTGGTTGCTGATATTGAAAAAATGTATCGTCAGGTGATGGTACATCCCGACGATAGACACTTTCAACAGATAGTTTGGCGCGATGATCCCTGTAAGCCTATACAGACATATCAGCTAAGTACTGTTACATATGGAACGGCTAGTGCTCCCTTTTTAGCAATACGATGCCTTAAGCAGATTGGTATAGATTGTAAAGATCGTAAATTATCAAATATCATTCAACACGACTTTTATGTCGATGATTTGATGTCGGGTGGGGATTCTTTAGATGAGGTTTTAAAAATTAAAGATGGTGTTACTGCAGAGTTAGGTTCCGCTTGTATGAAATTAAGAAAATGGAAATCAAATGCAGCTGAATTAATGTCGTCACCATGTGCTCCGGTTGATTTAAATGTTGGAAATCAGGAGCCATCTTCAACGCTAGGTTTAGGCTGGCGTACCGATAGTGACGAGATATGTTTTTCCATGAAAGGTGAGACTGACACCACTTTATCTAAACGTAGCATCCTGTCATCAATTGCTAAGATCTTCGATCCACTTGGTCTTCTTTCCCCGTGTGTTATTTCTATGAAAATAATATTACAAAAGTTATGGTTGACAAAAGTGTCGTGGGATGATAAATTGCCACCTGAAATATGTACCATTTGGGAAAAGTTAGTTAATGGCTTACCCGCCTTGAACCACGTTCACGTCCCTCGTAGAGTGATTTGTGATTCCTATAATTTTGTAGATCTACACGTATTTTCTGATGCTTCTATCTCTGCGTACGGAGCTTGCGTGTATGTGAGGAGTTGCAATGAGGATGAAACATTAGTGCGTTTAATCTGTAGCAAAAGCAGAGTTGCTCCTATTAAACCCACCACGATTCCACGCCTCGAGTTATGTGGAGCGCTGGTGGGAGTACGTCTTTGTGAAAAGGTGAAGGACTCATTGCGTATTCACATTAGGCACATAACATTTTGGACTGATTCCACCATAGTTCTTGGTTGGTTAAAAATCCTTCCAATAAAACTACAAACTTTTGTTCGTAATCGTGTAGGAGAAATTCTCGACTTCGACCCTAATCTTTAATTCCTTTTATTTTTTTAATTCCCTAATTAATAAATACACAAGTTAAATTTTTAAAGGCTACTTAAATTTTAATACAAGTTTACTACAAACCATATACTGTGTGGACAACAAGAAACCTATGTTGTAAGTTAAGAAAATTGCACTTACTTGCCGGTGACTTCTAACCTACAACTTTCACAACAACATTATTACAAACTGCCAGTAAAATGACCACTATTGCTGATATTGCGGAGACCCAGCGCTTGGCATTGACATCCCTCAGCCAGCGTATGGCAGACTTTGAAGCTCATCTGAAAACATCATCTCCTGGAGCTGACTTGAGCAACCTCTACAAAGACTTCAGTAGTTTCAAGGATCATGTGTGGAGTGTCTTCAGTGTCCTTCAGCAACAACTTATGGAGGTCAGCAGAGGCATTGACTTAATCGAGATGCGGCACAGGAAGAAGTTTCTTTTGCTTGGTGGTGTCCCAGAGAAGACAGATGAGCGGCTGACAGATACTGTGCTATCTATAATGCAACGCAACCTGGGCCTAGGGGATCTTCAATCTTCCTCCCTCACTGTTTGTCACAGACTTGGTACAGCACCTGAGGGTCGGCCACGGCCTATATTGTTCCGGTTTTCTGATCTTGCGGTGAGGACTGAGGTTTGGAAGTCCAAAACCAAGCTGAAGGGCTCATCTTTTGTGCTGTCGGAGTTTCTCACTCGTCAGAGACAAGTGACTTTTACAACGGCCCGTAAGCTGTTCGGCGTAACAAATGTTTGGACGTTGGACGGCACTATATACATCAAGCTCCCCGATGGTAACCGTCGCCGTGTGTTTAGTCACGAAGAGGTGATGGCGCTGGGCAAGGAACATGGCAAGTCGCTTGAAACTGAGGCTCCGTCTGTACCCAAAGCTACTGCGAAGATTCCAAGTCCGTCGCCGGTGGTGCAGGTGTCGGTAAGGCCAAAACGCAATGTTCAGAAGAAGTGATGGCACTCCTTTTTGTAAACGTTTTCCTTTTTGCGGTCTACCGACTATTGATATTTATTTTTGTTACAATATTTTATTTCGTAGTGTTGACATTAATAATTACTGCATACTGACAGTGACAGTTGTCAAATGTCATCATTCATAGAGAAAAGTATTAATGTCATTTTGTAAAGGATGCGTTCGGATAATTTTAAGTTTTTTTTTGTTAAACAGTCGACCGGCAGGTTATGCAATTTTAATTTTAGTCAAGTTAGTTTTAGAAAATCTTTTTATTTTCCTTTTTATTCTATTATTAGTATTTATTATTTATATTTACACATATTTTTATTTAGTTATATTTTCATTGATGTCTGACGACTCATTTTATTCTGCTAGTGACAACTCGTATGACTCCTATACATCTCTTAATGATTCTATTTCAGTAAATAGTTACTTATTACAAGAATTTTAGAGGTACCCAAAGTTTTTAAATGTTTGTCATATTAATGCACAAAGTATTCCCCAACACCATTCGGAATTGTTGGATTTGTTCACTGGTGTTCCTTGTCACGCGATTTTGATTTCCGAAAGCTGGCTAAAACCCGAACTCCCTTCAACTTTTTATAGTCTACCGGGCTTTATTCTAATTCGCAACGATCGCACAGGGAAAAGGGCCGGTGGTGTTGCTATATATCTCCGTAGTGACATTCCATACAAAATTTTATTTTCTTCCCCCTCCCTCTATAACAGTAATCCGGAGTTCTTACTACTTGAGATAACTGTCAAAGGGGTTAAGGCCGTTCTGGGGGTTGTCTATTGCCCACCCACTATTGATTATTTCACCAGTTTAGAAAGTCTTTTGGAATCAGTTTCCTCAGAGTACAAACATCTCATAATCATGGGTGACTTTAATACCAACCTCGTAAAAGATACAGCTAGATCACGTGAGCTGAGGGCAATCTTTGAGTCGACTAATATCTCTTGCCTTGACCTCAATCCAACACA
Organism: Autographa pulchrina; assembly: GCA_905475315.1. NCBI lineage: Eukaryota > Metazoa > Arthropoda > Insecta > Lepidoptera > Noctuidae > Autographa > Autographa pulchrina. Next base: position 10,707,757 of record FR997761.1, on the reverse strand, counting down.
TCAGAATGATCATACTGACGACTCATAGCTTGACCTTATGCTCACCTCCTCCGTGGATTTAGTTGCCAATCACGGTCAGGTTGCAGCTCCGGGGCTTTCTAGACATGATTTAATTTTTCTTTCTTACAAAATTAAACCCCCGAAGCAGCGGCCGGCTATTATTTTCCTCCGGAATTTTGCGAGGTTGGATAGAGAACAACTCAACAGGGATGCACAATCTATAGATTGGACTAACGTTCTTGAGGCGCCGACAGTAGATGATAAGGTTGCTCTGTTGAATAATTATATATTAAAGCTTTTTGATTCACATGCACTTTTGAAAGCTGTGAGAGTTAAGCGTCCCCCTGCACCCTGGGTAACTTTGGGGGTTCGGATGGCAATGAGGCGGCGCGATAGGGCTTTCCGTAAATATAGAGGGGATCGCAGTGTGGAAAACTGGGGTCTGTACAAGTTAGCTAGAAATCGGTGTAATCAGATGGTGAGAGTAGCTAAACGCCGATACATTTGTGAGAATGTTTTCAACTCTTCACCGGCTAATATTTGGAAGTTTCTCAAATCACTTGGCATATCAAAGTCACCATCCAATGTTTTACCTTCGAATGTGTCTCTGAATAGCCTTAACTTGATTTTTCGGCAACTGCCAGTCTGGCTGATGATGTAAGAAGAGACACTATTCTTAAAATATCTTCCAAGCCATCACTTTCTCCAAACACTTTCTCGTTTTCCCCCGTGACTGAACTCGAAGTTCTCAATATCTTTAAGACCCTTAAGACAAATTCTGTCGGATGTGATGGAGTGAGCAGAAAGATGCTGACTTTAATCCTTGATAGTTTTATTCCCGTTCTCACACATATTGTTAACTTTTCTTTGTATTCAGGTGTTTTTCCTCTAATCTGGCGTAAAGCTTTTATAATTCCTCTTCCAAAAATTCCAAATCCCAGTTTAACAAGTCATTTTAGGCCGATCTCCATTCTCCCTTTCCTTTCTAAAATTCTAGAAGCTGTTGCTCACAAACAAATCTCTTCATTCATCTTAAAAAATAACTGTCTTTCCCAATTTCAATCTGGTTTTCGTCCAGGACATAGTACATCTACTGCTCTACTCAAAGTCACTGATGATATCAGGTCCGGCATGGAGAGTTCAAAGTTGACGGTTTTAATTTTAATTGACTTTTCCAACGCATTTAACACCGTTGACCATGACATTCTGCTTGCTATTTTGTCACAGATTGGGATTTCGGATTCATCACAGGAATGGTTCTCGTCTTATCTTCGTGGTCGCCAGCAGGCGGTTCGTGTTAAGCAGGCTTGTTCTGACTGGCATGATCTGCTTACTGGTGTTCCTCAAGGCGGTATACTCTCTCCTTTACTATTTTCGCTTTTTATTAATTCCATTACTGACGTCCTCAATTGCTCTTACCATCTATATGCTGATGACTTGCAACTTTACGCTCAAGCCGATGTCAACTGTTTGGATGACTGCATTTCCACCATAAACGATGACCTGCGTAGTATTAGTGACTGGTCCAGGCAGTTCGGGGTATCAGTTAACGTGAGCAAATGTCAAGCCATGGTAATAGGTAGCATCTACCATATGCGTAGCCTCAATGTTCATGGTCTAGTACCTATTACATTTAATAACACAATTATTCCTTTGTCTCCTCACGTTAAGGATTTGGGTTTACATATCGATGACCGACTTAGCTGGGAAAAGCAAATCAGTTTTGTAAGTCGGAACGTTGCCGCCACACTGCGATCTCTCTATAGATTTAAGCACTTTCTTCCATCTAGCACTAAACTACTACTTGTCCAGGCTCTTGTGCTCCCTATTATTGATTATGCGGATGTTTGTTACTCTGATGTATCCCAAAATCTTCTGAACAAATTGGATCGACTTTTGAATAACTGTATTCGCTTTGTATTTGGACTTCGAAAATTTGATCACATTTCCAGTTACCGTTCCCAGCTTAAATGGCTGCCTATTCGCCAGAGAAGATCCCTCAGGTCACTCTGCTTGCTTTTCTCTATTATTAACGATCCTTGTGCTCCTAATTATTTAAAAAGTTCTTTTCAGGTCCTGGGTAGCTCGCACGATCGTAACCTTCGTGCTGCTGAAAATTTGCTCCTTCAGATACCTTCTCACCGTACCGGTTTTATTTCCAATTCCTTCGTGGTTACGGCAATTAAACTCTGGAATGCGCTTCCCCTTGACATTAAAAAAGCTCCGAGTAAATTCTCTTTTAAACGACAAGTTCGGGAATACTTTTTGAAAACCCTCGTTCCTTAGGTTTTCTATTACTAAAATGGTCGTCGTCATGTCATATTATATATCCATATATTATATATTTTATTTATATTTATGTATATCTGTATAATTTATTTATCAAATATTATTTATCTATATAGGTAGGTATATTTATATAGGTATATATTTTCATATGTATTCGTATATTATTTATAAATAGCCATAGTTAGATGTAGTAGTTTTTAATTATTGTTTCGTATTGTACTGTTGTACCTATCCCAGCTGCTTCTCCATTTGACCCAAAGGTTGACTGGTAGATAATGCCTTGCGGCATTAAGTCCGCCTTATGTACCACAATTGTACATGGAAGTTTAAATAAATAAATAAATAAATAATCTGATTCAATCATCAGAACTGTGGTGGTGTGGTCCTCCATATTTATCTGAAGAACCATCTCTATGGCCTATTAACCCAATTTCTTCAGATAACCTTCCAGAAACAAAAACTGAGACAGTTTTCTTCGTTACATCGGAAACTAGTTCTGAACCAATCGATTTTACTCGATTTTCCAATTTTTCACGACTCAAAAGGTGTGTAGCGTACATGCTGAGATTTATTGCACGGTGTAAAAAGCAAGTTATTAATAAACAGTACCTTAGTGATAAAGAGCTTTCAAATGCCTTAAACTTATTAATTAAATTGTCACAAATGCAATCTTTTCCAGAATATGATTTACTTATAAAACATAAACCTTTGCCTGTTAAAAGTCCATTATTAAAATTCAACGTATTTCTAGACGATTTTAAGATAATTCGTGTGGGTGGTCGTTTAGAAAATTCTGAGTATTCATTTAACAAGAAACACCCAATATTGATACAGTCCACTCATTCGTTCACCAAATTACTATTTAATTATGAGCACAAGCGGCTTCTGCATGCTGCGCCACAATTGTTACTAGCGTGTGTTAAAGAAAATTATTGGCCTATCGGTGGTCGTAGTTTAGCTAGGAAGTGTTACTACAGTTGTGTTAAATGTAACCGCTTAAGGGGTAAAACTAACACTCCCATCATGGGAAACTTACCTAAACAACGTCTCGAACCAAGCTTTCCCTTTGAAAATGTCGGCATAGATTATGCAGGCCCTATATTGGCAGCTAGTCGTCAAGGGAGAGGATGTAGACTTATTAAAGTTTATATTGGCATTTTCGTTTGTTTTACAACAAAGGCCATCCATATAGAACTTGTAGGTGACTTGTCTAGTAACAATTTCTTAGCGGCATTAAAGAGATTCATGTCCCGCCGAGGAAAGCCCACTAATATTTATTCGGACAATGGCACCTCATTTGTTGGAGCGTACAACGACATCGGTAAGTTTTTAAAAACTTGTTCCTATACTATATCTGAAACCGTTCACAATGAAGGGATCAATTTTCACTTTAGTCCGCCTTACGCTCCTCATTTCGGTGGTCTTTGGGAGGCAGGAGTGAAATCAACAAAATTTCACTTAAAACGAGAACTGGGAAATTGTCATTTAAGTTACGAGGAATTAAACACGGTTCTGGTGCAGATTGAGGCTATATTGAATTCACGTCCGTTAACCGCTTTATCGACTGACCCAAACGACTTAACGCCGCTCACGCCAGCACATTTCCTCATTGGACGATCACTGACTTCTTTACCCACTCCAAATTATGGTGATTCCTCGGCATCTCATCTTAACCGTTACCAGAGGATTGAACAGTTACGACAACACTTCTGGTCTCGTTGGAGCAAAGAGTATGTTAGCGAGCTACAACAACGTGTAAGATGGAAGACTGGCTCTAATACTCTCAATATTGGTACGATGGTACTTTTGAAGGAGGAGAATCTACCCCCCTTGAAGTGGAAACTTGGTCGCATAGTAGCTGTTTACCCTGGTTCAGATGGAATCAACCGTGTCGCTGATATTAGAACCGCGACTGGGACAGTACGAAGAGCCTTTAGCAAGATTTGCTGCTTATTTGAAGAAGGTGGTTGAAAGGCAAGCTTCCAACGCCCGGGGGCATGTTTGAGCCTAGAAGAGGTCGGCGATAGTTCACGTCCGCTGACTTATTGCTCAGACCACACCGACAGGCGCTTTTAACTGTATTCTATCTACCGCCATGTTTTTACATTTTTTCTTATATTGTGCTCAGTCATTTTTTAATTATTACATTATTCGTTCTGGACAAGGAAGCCTGTTGTTTCATTTTCGCCGCTTTAAAAACCAAATCTTTACACGTGGCAATAAGTACTCCACCACCTCGAGATTGCCCAGTCATCGAATAGTCGCGATCTCGGCGCCACACTACATACCGACTGTCAAAAATCTCTGAGTCATGTATACCATCCGTTAGCCAGGTCTCGGTCAAAACAATAACATCGTAATTATTCATAAGTAAGTGATAACGAAACACATCAGTCTTAGTCCGGAGTCCCCGTACATTCTGATAAAAAACTTTTAATTTTGCAGCATTAGCCATCGCTGACTAATTCAATAGATAAAACATAGGTAGCTAAGTAATAGGTGAATATTATCCAAGCAGTATTTAAAACGTAGATGCGTGTGGATTTATGCAATGTAGGTAGAAATGAACACAACTTGCGAATGTGCAAATTAAGTAGTAAACAACTGTGCGAAGAAAAAGGCAATAGTATCCTGAGCGTTTGCGTGGCAAGCGTGAGCGAGATAAGTATGTTATTACTTGTTGCTTCGTTACGGTAAACAGCGCGAAAACTAATACAATAGCAGCGTTTATACACACAAAGAAAAGGTGTTAGGCTCATTAGCATAGCAGAGACGCCAAACAATTTAGCAATACAATGCAATATAAATTTATAAGCCAAAATTAAATAGTATATTTTAAATAGCAATATTAAGCAAGTAATAAAGTATATGAATGCAAATATTATACGATTTTGTTTAAGTCTGCTTCCTTCCTTACAATAAAAACCTTAGAATTAATATCTTTGCGAACGTGAATTTTACCGTGCTTTACCCATACGAAGTCGTACTGCTTATCCTTAGCAAGACCTTTTGCTTTATTCAATAGCTTTTTGGATTCAGCACTAAGATGGTCATTAACATAAACACGTTGCGAGTCGTCTTGAAAAATATTACAGGTAAGTTACTGTAATATAAATGTGTAAACTGTAATGATAGGGTAAATAACTTAAAGAAGATCTTGGTGGAGAGAAAGTCTAATATTTACAGGATGTTAAGATAACCCTGTCCGGCCCGAAGGGGCGATATAGGGTTCACAATCACATGCCCAAATAAAATATTAAATTTGGAATATTCATGTATTTCAGTTACTTTGACATGATAGTATCAATAATAATGAATTTTGAAAGTAGGTACCATTTTTTGCCGCAAAATTCTTTAAAATTGCGATTAAATAAAAAATTACAACACCATTTTCGCCGGTAGTATTGGCGGCCTTTTGTTTGATCATTTGGCCAGCACCTGTGACGACGCCGACACTCTCTCGCATTTGGAGAAAAAAAAAATAGTTTTTTTTTTTACATCAATGGAATCATATATCGATACCTAACAACACCTTCACGGATCGGACAGAGTTTTCTTAACACCCTGTATATAATTTTGTTTATAACAAACCCTTAAAATCCTAGGCTAGGGAGTGTAAGGTGTATCCTAGAACAGATGGACTAATATCTAATATAGTTATTTTTACATATAGATGTAAAAAAAAAACAAACTGATTTTCTTCTCCTTTTGAAGTAGGTTTAAAACATCAGTATAATTGCAGTAATCATGAGATATAAAACAAAAACAGTTATCTTAAAATTACATAATTGTGAAAGATAGAGGGCGATGTTTGTACTCTTATATAATTATTTGGATATCCGATAATTTCGGTTACAAATCTACGTACCATCCCTGCTAGTTACCAATAGCAACGAAACCCTCATTACATGAAGTACATATGTGTCTATTCTCGTTATTCTCCCCCGCGTTTTCCGCTAATTAATATGGCTATTGAGAGCATCTCCCTTTTGATATCAAAGCCAAAGGGATGGACAGATGTATGCTTTTAAGTACGGATTACGTTTATTAGTTGATAGCAAATGCTAGGGGGTACTAAAAAGGGTTGTTTTTGTATCCAATTTCGTTATAAGTACCTAGCTAGACATCTAGATTAATGTAGGGATTATTGCTAAAAAGTCAGTCGGGTAGTTTTATTTTGAATTGAATACGTATTTTTTTGATTATGTTAACAACAATTTACGTCAATACTTCGACTATAATAGATTTGAAATGTCGTATGACGTAACGAGTTTGTATAAATCGACTGGCCTGTTGGCAAAGAGAATAAAACCACTTGAGAGCCGATAGGCTTATTTCTTCTAAGAACACGACTCACCACAGCCACCCACAGCGGGTCGGGGAGTGAAGAAAAATGCGCGCTTGTAATTGGCTAATGCAACAATGTCAGTACGAATATTTCTGCAAAGTGCCGTTCCACAAAATTTTGCCAAATGAATCGATATCGATAAATCGACTTTATGATTCTTTTAATTCGACTATTACTGTGTCATACAAATAGTACTAAAAATACCCTATTTAAATGAAAGGTAATGATGGTAAAATAAATTAATGTATAAATGTGATTTTGTTAAAAACTTCACTATAATTGCCATGTGCAAAATGTACTAGAACGCCCCTTATTATTGAGGGTGTGTAATAGATATGCAACTTGATGTGTATGTATATGTAATTTGCACAGTATGTTCCCACAAATATATAGCTACTTATAGTTCCAAATTTATAGGTAAATGTTTATACACATTATTTTTAGTAAGTTTATTATTAGTAGTTTAGACACTTATAACAAAAACAATTATAAGTATTTTATATGTAGGTAATGTATTATTACTATAAGTAATTATAATGTGAATATAACTGCTTTTTTTGTAATTGTCTAAAGTAGTAACAGTAGGATAAAAAATAACACACCAAACAAAAATAAAATGTTTAATCAACTTTATCCAAGCGTAATTTTTTATGTTTAAAAACACAAACAAACACAAAACTTCACTAAAGTTAAATAATAGGATGAGGAAAAAGTTTCTTCGCCTTTTTAAAAAAAAATTTTTGATATAGTTTATTTACATATAACTAAGTACCATTTTGTTCGATAACTTTTTGCCATCTTGTAGTTAAGGGCATGATCCCATTGACTTCTGATCAAAATATCTAGCTTTTTTGTGTACCCAGTTTTTTTCAAATGCGCCAGAACTGTTTTGTGGTCAGTTCCCAGTTCTTCAGCTACGTCGTAACTACTGATATAAATAAGAACAAGCTCCTATCTTGCTCCACTTTAAAAAAAATGGCATCCATTTATCCATAATAGGGGGACCAGAGCGACGTGCATCTTTGACATCAAAATTTCCGGATTGAAAGCATTTTTACCTTCTTTGTAGTAAAATTTTAAAATGTATCGAATTTCAAAATCTAAATCAAAATATTTTTATTTATTATAAACCAAAAAAAAGGCGCTTAAGAAACGTTACGTTAAAAACTACTGATTCTAGTTGCTCGGATCCAAAGTGTCAATTTTATAGAGAAGAGCCGGCAAGAAACTCCATAGGTTACTCTTTTAAAAAAAAGTTTAACATCGATGTTAAGATTACATTGATTTTAAAATATGCGACAACAACGTAAACAGTTTTTTTTTATGAACTTGTAATAAAATCTCTTTGGCTATACTATTTGTATCTGGCTGGTTTTGGTATCATTGAAAGTTTCGTACCATCAAGATGAGAGAATCTAATGAAGAAATCTAGTTGAATGTTCGATTCTATTTTTCCTTCCATTTTGGATCTGTCTTAGTTTACACTAATCTAATGTTTAGATTAGTGTAAACTAATCTAATGTTTAGATTAGTGTAAACGATCTGTCTTAGTTTACACTAATCTAATGTTTAGATTAGTGTAAACTAAGACATCCAAAATGGAAGCAAAAATAGAATCGAACATTCAACTAGATTTCTTCATTAGATTCTCTCATCTTGACGGTACGAAACTTTCAATGATACCAAAACCAGCCAGATACAAATAGTATAGCCAAAGAGATTTTATTACAAGTTCATAAAAAAATACTCACAATTCTGACGCTCACAAAATGAAATAACAGTAAAGGCAGTGGTAACGAAAAACTAGAATTTAAATATTAATTAACAAACCGAAATAAGTTATTACTGATTTTTAAAATGAATAAGTTTAGTGTAAGTTTTGCGTATAAAAGCTTTAGGGTCCTGATTGTGCTTAGTTAAAAATGACAATCGAGCGTCTACGTACTTTTGGATTATGCATTTTGTTAAATCAATCAAGTGATTACTGCTTTCTACTTCAAATTGATGGAATAATATTTCCGGGAATATTTTTTTTCCGATGAACGATTTCATTACTAATCGAATGAAGTAATCTGTATTACATTTTGAGGGCAGTACTTTGGATCCGTTTTCTTTGATCGCCCTCTTTATGTACATTTCACAACGGCGACAAATTTCTATAACGGTGGTGGAACCATAAAGTAACTTGTTCTTATTTAGATCTTTTTGGTACTGTAAGGAGTTCACGTTCTCTAAGCCAATCAAAGCTCCAATACACGTTTAACATTTTAATTTCTTTATCAATGCATGGACGGTGTAGCCGGCCATGTATTCAATAACTCTTTCACCAAACTCTGAAACGAGTGTAAGATCTTCAAGTTCAGGAAAATCTACATTTTCGCTATCAATTGATTTCTCATTTGTGTCTGTAAGGTCTCTGTATCGTGTGGTTACATTGATACGATCCACTGGTGATGTACATTGCAAAATAGATATTTGATGTAAAGCAGAGCAATTACCATCGCCGCTATTTCTTATTTGTGCATAGGTGAGAAGCTTTTTATAAATACTCTCGAACTGCCGGGCACTGGGATTATTGTTTGAACCCCCATGACATCTTACACTTCCAAAAAAATGCTCCAAATGATCCTGGCTGATTTTGTGCAGTGGTAAGTATTTTAATGCGCAGTTTGGATTTACAACTAAGTCCTGGATAAGGTATATCGCACTTTCGATACATACACAAAATCCTAGAAATCCAGTATATCTTGGTGATTTTATCAGTAGAACAGTTTGTTCAGTATTTTTTATTTTTATCTGAGTAGACAAGCTTAATAAAGTATCTTTTGAAGACTTAAGTTTTACTAGCACATTGGTTGCATTTTCAACATTCACCGCTCTTTTCAGGCCGTAACCGTGGGTGTGCGAGTCCAGGATATCAAAAAGGTCATTTATCATGTCCAAAAAACGTGCTGTTGGTGTAACTCGCTCAAATTCCCGTAAATTGAGTTGTTCCTTACAAAACATGAGTGAATCTGACACACTCTTGCTAAAAATTTGGGTAGCCAAGCTCACTTTCATAATTTTACTTTTAAAAAATATGTGAGCTGCCCTGATACGATTAGCAAGATGAAAATTTTCTGCTTCTTGCAAATTATGTAAATTTACTAGATGTTGCCAGGAAATGGTCTCACCATGTTTGTCTTGAAAATTTTTATAGCACTCGAACGCATTTCTTATCAGCTTTATCATGTGCACCGGATCTAAAAATACTGCAATTTTATTATCATTGCAGGGATTTTTAAAGGTGGTATTGAAATTACTACCTTCAAAAGAACAGCCTAACTTTTTGGCCATCGTCAAATTCGCTGGACAACCGTCAAATGTGATAGCTTTAATACTAACACCAGCTTCTTCTACTAAATGAATGGCTTCCGTTAAAAGAGCCACTTTCTGCTCAGAGTTAACGCCATTTATTAAAAAATATCCAATGGGAATTTTCCAGGAAGCGTTGATCGGAACCAACAAAAAAACAAGTGCTTCCTTGGCTTCATCTTGGCAATCTGTTTCCAAGCTGGTACCGAAACTAACGTGGCCATAATACCTCCGTCCTTGGGGATGATATTCGACTCCGCTTCTTATAGCCATTTCATCAAATATAATAGTAGCGTAAAGTTTTTGTTTCGATTCTGTCGCTTTGATTTTAATGGTATCAATCGCCTCTTTCGTAAACCCTGGTTTACCATCAACCGACTGATACCAATTTCTGAGCGTGCTCGTGGCTGGTAAACATGTACTAAATGTTTTTCTTACAAAATTATATGCCTTTGGCGAATAGAAATGCAGTGTCAAAGCGAACGCTCGTAGTTCTGGAGAGTATTTTAGTTTTGGTATGTGTCCTGTTTTAGATTTAAGTATTTGACGTTTAACTAGTTCTCGATTTTGTACACCTATGCTGGATAAAATATTTTCATTTTCTTCAGTTATACAATAAGATTTTTTAGACAATGTATTTAAAATTTCTTTTAGATTCGCATTTTTTTTTACCAAAAATCTATTTTTGTCTTGAAGCCTCTTTACAACTTTTTTCTTGTTATTTAGAGAATATATTAGATGGTCTATTTGTCGTTTCATTTTGCGTTTGCGTGGAGTGAGCTCTCCAATTTCTGGGTCTACTATTACTTTGTTACTTATTGTTGAACTCTGAAAATACAATAAGAAATATTAATATTGAACTTTACAGAAATACTTAGTTATAAATGTGTGAAAAATTATAAAATTAAGCTTACGGGACTTTCATAAACATGGGAAGGCCTAAGAATGTTACTATCATCTAGTAGACCGCACGGCACAAGAATCTGGTCTTCAATTATTGTATTAACTTCAGAATGCACTTCTGTTTTTGATGATGAACTCTAAAATTGAAAATTTCGGGTAAAATAACCGCAGTTACATTAAATTTAACCCACGGACATATTATCATCAAAAAAATCAACTTACTTGGCCCGTATTGTGATGCGAAGGCCCAGGTACGTTAGCATTAGACTCAGTCAAACTATAAGGTGAAGCCTGTAATAAAATAATGTTTTATATTTATGATTTGACTTTTCTCAGCATTATAGCAATAACAACAAATCGTACCAAAATTGGCAGAAACATCGTTGGTATTGCTGAACTAAATAAACGGCGGCGTTGTTTTAAATACTCAAAACAATAAGGTGTGAAGTGCCTTGAACAGACAGCACTGTATTTCGTTGGGAACCAATTTTCCCTATTAATTTCATTTATCCACTTTTCTTTTAGTTCCGGAATCTTCGGAAATCTAAAATGAAATCATGTACTTACTTAATTAAGTAAAATAATAACATTCTTCATATCATTACAATTCAATAACATTTTTATTAAATTTTATTTTGTGATTTTCGATATTTGTTTGAATTGACTTCAGCTAAAAGTAACAGCACTATTTTTTACGATAAACCTTCAAATTGAAAGAAAGAGATACCCGTATTAGAATTATCTAATGAAAGAAAGAGACTTTTCCAAAAGACGTCACGTCACTGTCACCCGCAACCATTTTATCTTGACCCATGCATATCACTTATAACCTGATTAAATAAAATAAAAGAATCGTTCTGCTTACTTACCGATGAAAAGTTATGCCATCCTTTTTGTAACTCGATGTCTTGGAATGTTTCCCACACCACTTCACCGCACATGGAGGCATTTTAATGCGTTATAATTGCAAAACAATTTTAACAATTTACGTTAATTTAGCGTGCGCACAGATCTAACACTTGGACACAAACTAAAATGGTCACTCATACAGGTAGCTTATATAGGCGACAAAATACTAATAGTTTTCGAACGTCGAAGCACTGTATGCGCCGTCAAGTGGTTTTATAGTCTTTGCCTGTTGGTCTAGTGGTTAGTGACCCTGACTGCTATACCAGAGGTCGTGGGTTCGATTCTCACCCAGGACAAATGTTTGTGTGATGAGCACGATCATTTGTTCTGTGTCTGGGTGTAATTTATCTATAATATGTATGTATTTAGAAATATATAAGTATGTTTATCAGTTGTCTGGTTACCATAACACAAGCTCTGCTTAGCTTGGGATCAGATAACCGTGTGTGAGTTGTCCCGGAATATTATATTATATTACTAGCTGTACCCGCGACGATGTTCGCGTTCATATCAGTCATCTGTGCGAATAAATATAAATTAGACTGTGGTATAGAGGGTCACCATCACGAACTACCTAGACACCGGCTTCAGAATGTTCTTTTTATATATTTAAAAATTTACAAAACACATGAACACTTCAATATTATCTTGTTTGGCTAGATGAATGTTTCTAAGTAGTCTGCTATACGCAAAATGTATCAGATGTGGAACCTAGAGTTTTGTCACAAATATTGCTTGACACGTGCCAAAAAAAAACAATTTACCGCTTTTTTTCTTTTGCAATAGTATTTCGTTGGTACAGCAGTCCCTAGTAAGACTACCGAGATCGGGGTTTTGGTTCGAAACCCTGAAATTCGAAATACTGAACTACGCAGTAAAATTGAAAGTAGATATCAATATTATTTACGCTCCGCTCTTCTCATCTCTGCTTTGGTGAAGTCCGGTTTTAAGACTAAGGTAGTGTTCTCATCTTAGTTAATAGCTACCAGATGTCAGTGCGGTGCCTAAGCCTAGAGTATATGTGGAAATAAGTTAAGGAACTTAGCAGCTAGGAACTATGTGGTCTGGTAATGGTGGCTGCTAATGAAAGGCAAAAGAGTGTGCGAGTGTGTTGTTTTTAAAGGGATGAACGACTGAGATAAGCAGGCTCCATTTTAATAAGGTATTTACCTGAGACCCGTGAAACTGAAAGAAAACGTTGACAATAGAGAGGCGCAGGATCAGAACTACCAAAACTGTGGTTAAAATTATTTATGACTGGAAACTAAGTAATAGACCAAGGACAACCGCATTCTACCCTGATCAAAGCCTTGGACTGGGGCTGTATCCTTTACAATAAAGTCGCTTTATGCTGCCCAGACGAAATGACGGCAGGTGGACTAAGACGGTGACAGAATGGTGGCCAAGGCATGGCAAAAGAAGCGTCGGTCGTCCGGGAGCAAGATGGGTCGATGACATAGTTAAAGTCTCGGGTCGAGTCTGAATGAGGCTGGCACAGGACCGTAGAAAATGGCACGAAAAAGGGGAGAACTATGCCCAACAGTGGGAGGAAAAGTTCTGTGGATGATGATGATACTGCCCAGCATAAGGTGCTGAGCTCAAATGATGCAATATTAATTTTAAAATGTAGAGAATGCGATAGAAAGTTTATTTTATTTTAGTTTTTGGGCCAAACTTCCAGTAAATAGGTACACAAACTAAATGAAATTTGTAAACGAAAAAATAGAAGATTTATCTGGATCAACGCATTAAAACCCGTGTAGCAAGCTACCTTAAAATGAATATTAAAGAGTAAGTACTTACTAAAAAATTATATCATAAAAGATCATTGGGTTTTGAGTTAAAACAATAAAAATTTACAAATACAAAAAAAACTTGTCCATGGAATTCTATAGATGACCAACAGAAAACATTACACATTACTTTGATGAAATAATTTAAAAAAGTTACTCCTGAATTGAAAAATAAGATTCCTAAATGTCCGTGCCATAGATTTATATCTATGGTCAGGGCATTTACGCCAGACGTTCTTTACAGCATATGACATGCTTGATCTGCAATGAGCAACACACTTAAAATTTAAAATACAAACATAATAATTTTGAGCTTATGCATCGGTCTAGTAAAAAATGCACGACATAAAGTTGTTGCTCATTGCGAAAGAAACAACAAAATGATACAATGATTTAAACTAATAAAAGTTAACCTAATAGAACACAAAAAGTGTTAGCTCGACTGAGACTTGAACTTGAGTAACAAAACATTCAAACGTATGTAACAAAAAGGACTCAAGAACAAAAATACAATCATTAACAACTGGATTTGAACCTGCAGCATGGACATCCATTTCCAATCCTACAACCACCAAGCTGTTTACTACGACAGCTAGTTTTCCAAAAAGTATACTTCAATCACAATGAAGAATGGTCGCTATGGCTACCGTAGCCTGCCATAGTTACCTCTTGTTTATATGTCAATAATGCCAATTTACGTGTGCAGATGAGAAAATGAATTTGGAAATTTAAAGCTCCACCCCGTATTACCTAGATATAGTTGCGTGTTTAAAAATAGCTAACAACCGTCTACGATTTACCAAAAACATTCTCTCAATTTTTTACTGCTATCAATTCAGTAGTTCATAATTGATACTGTAACATGAAATCTGACCCCCGGCAAAAGAATGTTGTAATTTATTGTTTTATTAGATGTATAGAAGAAAATGCGCAACTCCATCTATGAATTTTAAAAACAACTATTAACCTCTATTAACCTCGCCAACATGATCAAATTTAAATTATTTATATCCTAAAAGGGCTTACACATATAGTACTAATAGAATTATCTATACTCCGTTAGAGCATTTTCTTTGTACTAAAACTTGTATTATATTATATTTTCATACCTTTTTACTATTTATTTACATTTTTCCGATGAATTTTCAGTACTGAATTGATGCCGACGCTTGACCAATAGATGGCGCTGTATGTCCGGAATAAATTTTATTTTTTATTTTATTTTTTGTAATAAAAACTATCCTATGTCCTTTCTCAAGTTCCAAACTATGTCTGTACCAAATTTCACACAAATCGGTTCAGTAGTTTAGGCGTGAAGAAAAGACAGACAGACAGACAGACAGAGTTACTTTCGCATTTATAATATTAGTTTGGATTTGGATTATTATTATTATTTTATATTTCGAAAATTGTGAGGAAGCCCACTACACTTCACTCATAAACTTTGTTAGCTTTGCGTAAGAAGCTTTTTCTTATTTCGACAAAGCAAAGGAAGTTTCTATACATTTTTTGTGGTAATGACGTAATAAATCACAATCCGATATCACAAATCGATAATTTGCGGAGACTTTAATATTAACATGTTAAAGAAAGATAAATCCACAACTACATTGAAGCGCCTTCTAAAAGAGTTTAACCTTAAAACTGAAATATCTGTGCCTACACGTCCACGTAGTGGCACTTGTATCGATAATATTTTTCATAATATGCGAGGATGCACAAGTGAGGTGTTAGATTTAGGTCTGTCGGACCATACGGCACAACTGATGAAGTTCCCTGTGCAACCAACATGTGTCTTAAAATACTATTACATAAAAAAACGTGACTACGACAAGTATAACATTAATGTCTTTAAGAAAAGCATTGCAAACTTAAGTTTCTCTGAAGTATGCAAAAATAGTGATCCCAACGAAAAATACGATCTTTTTTTTGACATATTCAAATTGTTCTATGACCTCTGTTTTCCAATAGTAAAAGTTAAAATCTCCACCATCAAGAAACCCAAATGGATAACGCGAGGCGTAAAAGCCTGTAGCAAAAACAGACGAAAATTATTATGGAAATATAGACTCACACCAAATGAGGAGACAAAAACAGCCTTTACAACCTTCTCTCAGAGATATCAAGAGGTGATTAAATTAACGCAAAAATCACAAAATAGCTACTTTATCGAAAATAGCATGAACAAATCTAAAGCTACTTGGAAAATAATTAATTCTATGAAATCGTCAATTTCTAAAATCCACGTAAGTGAAATTAACGTAGATGATAAACTAATTACAGACCCTCAAAATGATAGCCCAATATTTTAATGACTACTTTGTTGACCTAGTCCAACCAAATCCTTACTGTCAAAAATACACAAAACGGAGTACTTTACCAACATATAAGTCCATGTTTATGGAACCAACCACGCCTAAAGACATAGTTACCATAATAAATACTCTCAATAACTCAAACAGTACAGGATACGACGAAATTCACACTTGTGTAATTAAATTGGTAGGGCCTATCATAGCGCCCATACTTTGTGACATTATAAATAATTGTATTGAAAATGGAACTTTTCCAGATAAATTAAAAGTATCAATCATCAAACCCTTACATAAAAAAGCAGACAAAACAAAAATGTGCAACTATCGACCTGTAGCGTTAATTCCAATCTTCTCGAAAATCTTTGAGAAAGTAATATACAAGTCACTAAACAATTTCTTTGAAAAAAATAATATATTTTGTGAAGAGCAAATGGGCTTTAGAAAGAATAAAACCATTAATATGGCTATATATAACTTTCTACAACATATACACTACAATATGGATAACAATAAACCAGTAGCAGCGTTGTACATGGACATGACTCGTGCTTTTGATCATGTTATTCATGAAATACTGCTGGAAAAAAATGTATAGTTACGGCATTAGAGGCAATGTGCTAGACTTTATAAAATCATATTTAAAAAACCGTACCCAGCTTACTCAAATCAGTAGTGTGAACATTACATCCAAAACCGAAATGTTATACTCCTCCAGCAACAGAACTGTATCGTACGGTGTCCCACAGGGATCTGTTCTGGGACCACTTTTGTTTATCTGTTACATAAATGACCTCCCCAACGTAACCAGCCATCAGATGGCCTTATTTGCTGACGACAGCACAACTGTTTTTGACTCAGGAAGTATTCAACAAATCAGAGACGATGTATATACAAATATAGAAACAATAACTGACTGGTTAAATAATAATAATCTTAAAATCAATCTTAATAAAACTAAATCTATGAATTTCAAACTTAAGCAACCAAAACAGTCACAATTAGAAATTGATTATAAAGGGGACACAATACATGAAACAAACACGACAAACTTTTTAGGACTGCATATAGACAATGATATGTCATGGAGAACACAAATTGATCATATCTGTTCAAAACTTCATAAATTCTCATATGCCTTTAATATGCTAGCCAAAATAGCAATTAAGTTGACATTGTTAGTACCTTTTGACATTATTGAAATTTTAATTGAAACTATGTAGCTACTATTGCTGTAATTATTATTATTTGTAATTATTGAATTCATTGTATCAACTTTTATAAAATGCATCTGACTCATAGTCAGTCAGTAAATCGTGTAAACATTTTGCATGCCTGGTGGTGGGATATGGTGAAACTATTTTTATGTATTGTGACCTATGTACCCATATTCGCAAAATAAATGAATTGAATTGAATTGAATTGAATTGAAAATTGAATTGAAATATTTTTCCCTTTTCTTTCGTCATCGTTATTTTTCTTAAGTTTATGGACGTATTTCTGAAGTTTCTTTGTTTTGAAAATGCTTAGTACTCCATCGGTAGATAAATTTTCATAGTCAATTTAAGAACTTCACTGTTTCAGCAATCTGCAGTATAGGTACACAGTAAATAAATAATATTAATTCTGTATGCAGCTGAATCCGGTAAGACTGGAAGACTTTAACAAAGCTTAGGAAAAGGCTAGCCTAAAACTGAATTCCATATAATATAATAATATGTAGTAGTCATGAGACAGGAATTTAAATACCACTGGTCAATTTTTAATTATGTAAAAATAATGTTTTTGTGTGTGCCGCAACTAAGGCTAAGGTCTGCCTACATTCTGAGAAATAAATCTTTGCGCATACAGACGATTGATTGATATGGTATAAAAATAACATAATTAAGTTTATTTTAAATTATTTTTTAACTTAGCTGTCAAGGAATGATGATAATAATTATACAAAGTTTAAAAGCGACGTAAAAATGTGTAACACAAATTTAAATTAGCGATCTGGAAATAATACGTTAGTAAAATTAGCTTTTATTTATTTTATTTATTTATTTATTTATCAGAAAACAAACGGTCACACAGTTTTCATATTCTAAAGCTACACATTAACATAAACAGACCTATAGTTTCCTTAATGTAACAATATATATTAGTATGAACAGCTTAAAGTTATTACAATAACGAGAAAAAATTATACAAGCATTACAGAAGATGTTGATAACATATTTAAACTAATTTAATTAATTTAAATTTAATTTAATTTTAGTATAGTTGTAAGTGTTTGTTCTTGTATTAGATTTAAGTATTGAATTGTAAATAAATAGTTAAACTAACTAATTACATTTATCTGTAGAAAGCTTTTTTAATGGAATTTAATGTGCAACAGAAAATATCAATATCGGACAGTCTGTCACTATCATTATAAAGTTTACATGCACGCCTTATGAACATGTTTTTACAGTAGGATGTTTTACATTTGGGGATACAGAATAAATCTTTTTTACGACATCTACGCTCATGTCCTCGGGGCACTCTAAGTGATATGTTATGCAGAAGTAAGGGGACATCCAAAACATTATTGATAATTTTGTATAATAAGACCACGTCTACGCAATCTCGACGCACTTCCAGAGTTTTGAAGTTATGATATTTTAATGAATGTTCATAGTTAGAATAGTTAAAACCCATTCTGAAATCAAGGGCCTTTACAAATTTTTTTTGAATATTCTCAATTCTGTCTGTGTGTACCTTAAAGTTTGGTTTCCAGACAGCACAAGCGAATTCAATTCGACTACGAACGAAACTGTTGTACAAGATTTTGTACGTCAAAGGTTTTTTAAAGGGTTTACCAAGGCGCAGTATTAATCCTAATTGCTTATATGATTTTTTTAGCATAGTATCAATATGAGGAATAAAAGTCAGTTGTGAGTCCATGATAACACCAAGATCTCGGATTTGTGAAACTCTGCTAAGACACCTGCCATTTAGTTTGTAATCGTGGATTAGAACTTTACGTTTTCTGGAAAAGGTTATAACGTGACATTTATCAAGATTCAAAAACAGATTATTATCATTGCAGAACTTTTCAAAATTATTGAAATCTTGCTGTAGTAGCTCACTGTCTTTATTTTCACGAATAACCCTAAATATTTTTGTATCATCAGCATACAACAAAATGTCAGAGTGTGAAATATATTTATTTAAATCATTAATATATAATGTGAATAACAGAGGACCTAGATGGGATCCTTGTGGGACTCCTGAAGTGACATTTTTTTGTTCGGACTTAAAACCTGATAGAACGACACATTGATTTCGATTTTCGACGTACGACTTTATCCAGCGAAAAAGGTCACCGTGTATGCCGAGGTGCCAGAGCTTAATTAATAAGCTTTTATGACAAATTTTGTCGAAAGCTTTAGCAAAGTCAGCATAAACTGCATCAACGCTGTACCCATTGTCCATAGCATCAAGAATTTTGGTGGTAAAAACTAATAGATTACTATCAACTGAGCGACCCTTGTAAAAACCGTGTTGTTCATGTGCAATATGACGATGAACTACACTAAAAAGTTGTTCAGTAACAATTTTTTCACATATTTTACTAAATTGACATAGTTTAGATATAGGACGATACTTTTCAATGTCGCTACTAACTGGCCCTTTTGGTATGGGAGTTATCCATGCCAATTTCCAAATAGCCGGAAAACAGCCCTCTTTCATAGATTTTGTAAGGAGAATAGTAATTGGTTTTGCCAGCGAGATAGCACATCTATGAATTAACAGAGGGTGCACTCCATCAGGTCCAGCTCCCTTATGTATATTAACTGCTTTCAAATATTTAAGAACTGTGATTTCGTTAAATTCAATAGAATTGATATCAATTAACGCGTCTAGAGGAGGGGTTAAATTTTCAGCCTGATATGAGGTGAGGTTTGATTCTTCAAAGACAGAATGAAAATGGTTATTAAAGAGATTACAAATTTTTTCACCATCTGTTGTCAACTCACCCCTATAGTGCATCGATTGAGGTATACAATTATCAAAAAAGAAGGATTTAATATAAGACCAAAAGAAGTTAGGATTACTTTTAATTCTTTTCTCCGAGAATGATAAATAACTATTATAACACTCAGATTCTATTTTCTCAGATCTTTTTCGCAATATTTTAAAACTTTCGTAATCAAGAGGGTTCCTGTAACGCTTCCATAGTGAATAGTACTTACGCTTTTCATTTAAAACTTTTTTTAAAGATTTGCTATACCAAGCTGGAACTTTAGTTGATGACCGCAACTTACGTCGTGGAACGTTTAATTCAATTAAATTATTTAGAAAACTGTAAAATTTACTAGCACTAGATTCTGTGTTTAAATTTGAGAAGAAAGCAATCCAATCGACTTTTGTCAGTTTGTCATTGATTTCTTCATAATTAGCCAGATGGAAATTATAGCAAAAGTGAGAAGCTTTATGACCATGATGTTAGGCACCACACCCTAATCGAAGGTACCACGTTGGGCGCCATTAAAATGAGGAATTATAGCTTATGTTCAAATTATGATATTCACACAGCACACGATCTGTAATTTCCCCAAAAGAAATATGCTGTATCCTAATACCACGTGATATTAATATACCTCTGGTTTCAGGTCCTCCGAACTCTGATGCTGAGCCCTGAAGGCGCGATGCTGACCGATGAGAGCGTCTGCGAGATCATGCTCAGCTGCTTCCGGATATGCTTCGAGACCAGACTCACTGGTATGTACTCACAGTTAAGCTTAGGCCTTATAACGATTCATTTTTGTGCTGGAAATAGCAGAATATGACGGACCAAAATGTTCTGGCCATCTTAACTATACCATATTCTTATATTTTTTTTATCTCATAAAAATCAAATCAAGGTAGTACTCTATGTTTCACCACTTAATATACAAATATGGATGTCAAAATCACTACATCACTATCATCACTATCACTACATAGTATAGAGTCTGTCAAGCGAGTTGAGTCCACAACCCTTTTACTGATTTCTTATAATGGCAATACTATGATCTGTCAAACAGATTGTCACAAATTCTGTTGTAACCTCGGCCTCGTAATAATCCGGTTTTTGTTGAGTTTTTTAATGTTATAATGCCGAAACCTATTAAAAGTAGTGTCAGGAGCTTGTTGTTTACAATGATTAATAAATATAATCATGTACAGAGTGAATCTGACGACGTGTTATCGCAAAAACGACGACTTTTGGATGAAATCGTTTCAACATCAGGTAGGTTTTTTTTTTTTTTTTTTTTTTTTTTTTTTCTCGTACCTCCAACGTAATTGGAGCCTATACTAACTTGAGCCTGTTTCATTCCAGTTCTCGCATTTATTCCTCTCGCACTTCCATACCTCATACTACTCTTTCATACTTCGTCTTTTATGCTACTTTCGGGTGGGATGCCCGACTAATCAATTCGAGCTAACTACTTTATTCTTTATTTTATGTTTGTTTATTACTTTACTACTTATATTATTACTTAGGGTAGGTAAATGAGTAAACATATCTATTTTTATTCTTAGTTAAATTATTGTTTACATAGTCTTAAATT
The DNA here is from genome assembly GCA_905475315.1 of Autographa pulchrina. Classification (NCBI taxonomy): domain Eukaryota; kingdom Metazoa; phylum Arthropoda; class Insecta; order Lepidoptera; family Noctuidae; genus Autographa; species Autographa pulchrina. Next base: position 10,686,267 of record FR997761.1, on the reverse strand, counting down.
TATTATGCTTAGTCTAACATTTTCATCTTATGCTAATCTTATTTGTTATCTATTGGTCTTACTGGTTATTATTATTTGCTATAATTACATACATGCATATGGTGGAGTACAATATACACAATATTGTGCCACCATATTATTTGTTACTATTTCTCTTATTCACTAGGTTTACAATTTTTGTGCAGAATCTCATAAACTCAGTGTTGCCTTTTGAATTTATTATCGATGGCAAATTAGCTTTCGTTACCCTACTGTTAATGTACGACTCAACTTCTAATCTTTGCCTGCCAAATGCTGGACATTCGGTCAGTATATGTGGCACAGTTTCATTAACTTCAGGATCGCATTGACATGATGGACTCGCTCCACACCTGAATCGATGTAGATATTCCGCGAATCCACCATGCCCCGTCAGTATTTGAGTTCTTGCGTAATTTATTTCCATTTTTCGGATCATGCTGTACGCACGCGTTGCTGAAGGGAAGAACAGTTTTGTTATATTCGCGGTTTCGCCCTCACGGTACCTCAAGTCCCACTCCTGTACAGTTTTTTCTCGTAGTTTCCTCTTGACGTACGAGATCGGGCACAGGTCGTAGTTTGGTTTCTTTTTGGAGCCTACAGCGGCCTCCTTTGCCAAGAAATCTGCCCTCTCATTACCCTCCATTCCGGCGTGCGCCTTTATCCAGAATAATTGGATGCTCTTATTCTGTTGAGAAGCTTCTTTCATGTTTCTCCTAGTCTCAACCGCTAGTGGATGGAGGGAATTAAGGTTGGTAATGGTTTGGAGGGCTGACATGGAGTCGCTGTAGACCCCAAACGTGTCCGCCTTTGTAGCCATGATTTTTCTGCTTGCCTCACGCACCGCCAGTAGCTCTGCCTGATATACTGAGCAGTATGACGGCAGGCTAAGCTTGACTGGCCTGGCCTCTATTCCGTTTATCCATACGGCTAGTGCCGCTCCCACTCTGCCGTCAAGCTTGCTGCCGTCTGTAAATATTTTTACATCGAAGTTCGAGTTGGCCTGAAGTTGCTCTTCGTCTGCCAAACTCGCAAAACGAAGATCTATGTGCTCTGCGGGGTGAGGCACTTCCATCGCTGAAGCCATACGCTCGATCTCCCTATCACCCAGCCCAGGCAGCGGCGCCCCCCTCTTAGCCTCGTACAACGATGACACCTCCTGTATGCGAAGGTCGAGGGGTAGCAAACCAGCCAGCAACAGTGCTGAGTGCAGGGAAACCGTTCGATACGACTTGCAAATTTTCTGGGCGAAACCGCGTTGCACCGCGTTCAGTTTCTTTTTAATACACTGCTTTTTTGCTGCCGGTGCCCAAACGCTGGCTGCGTACAGCAAGACCGGTTCCACCGTCGCCACATATATGGTTCTAATGATTTCCGGGCTCAGGCCCCAACTTGCTCTTGCGGCTTTGGCGAGTCGTTTGTATATGCCGATTGCTTTTTGGCATTGGTTCGCTATGTGCTTGTTGAAAGTTAGCGTCCGATCAATGGTGACCCCCAACAGTTTAATGTCTTCCACCATCTGTATATTAATGCCGCCCATACTAAGCCGTGGATTGTCATATTTTAGTTTCCTGGTGATGGTCATGGCGTTTGTTTTTTGCGCTGCGAATTTGAGCTTATTCTTCCTTCCCCACATCTCCACTCTGTGAAGGGCTTCATTTGCTTTTATTTCAATTTCTAGGGCCTCGTCTCCCTCGAAGACAAGCACCACATCGTCCGCGAAAGCCTGGCAGTAGGTTCCATGCTGTTGTAGTTCTTTCAAGAGGGGATCGAGCAGGAGGTTCCACAGGGTGGGGCCTGCTATTGATCCTTGGATACAGCCCTTTGTGGTCTCCGTGCTGGCTTCTTCACCCCCATACCTGACCCTAACCCTCCTTCCCTCGAGGTAACTGTCGAAAACTTTCCGTATTTTAATGGGGCACTGCTCCTCATTAAGCCTCATTTTCAGCGCTGGCCACCAAGCGTTATCGAAGGCTCCCTCTATGTCCAGCGACACGACGGTAAGTATCTTCTTTTCATTTAACCCTTTTCTAATGTGTCGCATTAATGCATAGAGGGAGTCCTCGGTACTTCGCTGAGGCATGAATCCATACTGGTGGCCGTTAGTTCTCGGGAGAAGGTGATGCCGCAGTCTGTATACTAACATCTTCTCATATATTTTGCCCAGTATGGGAAGGAGCCCGATTGGCCGATGTGATTTAGGCTCAGTATATTTTGTTTTCCCAGGTTTTTTCAGGACTACTACTACGGCTTCTTTCCAGGCTTTCGGGAAGTGGTGCTTTTCGAAGCACTTGTTGTAAAGGGAAAGGAAGAATTTCCGCTCATTATTTATGGCTGCAAGGCATATGTCGGCTGTGAAGCCTTCCGCACCTGGGGCTTTCTTCGGGTTAAAAGACGCGCTTGCTCTCGTGAGTTCAGTCATCGTGAATGGGGGCTCGTTGGAGTCTTCTTCATCATTCGCATTCACCTCTTCCGCCATCTCCCGGACTCTTTTGTGGTAGTCGGTGTCCTCATTGACGGAGTCCTTCGGGAAGAATGACTCTGCCAGTAGCTTGGCCGACTCAGTGGCATCCAACGTTCTTCCCCCATTTTCGAGCAGCACGTCCTCTTCCCTTTTAGTGGTTCTGCCAATGACCCTGTATATCCCGTCCCACACGCTCTCTCTGTCCTGCTTCTTACAAAAGTCCTTCCAGCTTTGGACCTGTGCTTCTATTGCTTTTGTTTCATATTCTGTTTTCTTTTTCAGGTACTCTTCCACTACAGCCGGTCTGCGGATAGGCGCTGCACAGCGGATTCGGCGCTTCCTAGTCGCGACTTCGGACTTCATGACTGCGAGTTCCTCGGACCACCGTGGTAAGTTTGGTTTTTCTGTGTTCTTCTTTTTTGGAATGGCATGATTACATGCGTCTGTAATTATTTTAGTAAGTTTATTTACTATTATATCTATACTGTTACTATCGTTTAATTTATTAATTTCTTCCAACTCTAATTTATTATCTATTTTTAATTGGTCCAATTTAATATTAAACTGGGACCAATTCGCTTTTTTTGTGTTGTATTTTCTTGTCGTTCTTTGAATTTGAATACCTTTTGATTTTATTATGTTGATGCCAAAAGTAATACCATTGTGGTCCGAGCTCGTGAGGTCCTCAACGACTTTCCATTCTACTATGCGATCCATGATACCCACTGTGCAGGCCGTCACGTCTACGTGACTTTTGTAGTGTACTCTTCCCCTGATGGTGTCAAATGTAGGTAGCATTCCGTCATTGAGGACGTGCAGGTCCAGTTCATGCAGGGTCCCGGCAAGGTCTTCGCCCCTCTGGTCTGTAACTAAGCTGCCCCACCAGTTGCTCTTGGCGTTAGTATCACCACCCAATATGATGTCGGCCTCGAGAGCCTTGACTGTATGCGTTAATTGGTCCAGGTACGGTTCGATCGGGCTGTTGGGCTCGAAGTAAAAGGAGATTAGCGCTATCCTCCATGCCTCGGTCCGGATTTCGACCACCGCCACATTTGTGGTGGTCAACTCGGGGTGCTGAACTACGTTCAGGTCCGGGTTGAACACCACTATTGCAGCCTTTGCTGCTCCGTCTTCCGAGTCCGAGGCCTGGAAAACCCGCACTCCCCTGTAACTTCGCATCCGGTTCGAACTGCCCACGTAGGGCTCCTGGACCAATGCCGCCGCTATTCCCCGCTTTTCGGCTTCTACATCAGGTAGGTTGGCAACAACGTGTTGATACTTTTAGCACAATTGTCTAACTTTTTTTATTTTACTGTGATGTGATCACGATTTCCGTTTTGGTTTAGATCCAGACGTCGTGTTCATGACCTTGAAACTTACTGGGGCATCTTTAAGTGAAAACTACTATAAAGATTGTTGTCATTTTTTTTCAGCCACCTTGGATGATGACTTAATAAAAAGCACAATTCATAATTTAGTTAAGCAAGTCATAGCCATAGAAGACAATAAAAAATGAAATCAACGCCACTAGCTCTGCCGGTCCGGTGGTAACGCGGCCGCGCGCCATAGCCGTGCGCCTGGCGCGCCGCGACCTGCGCGACGAACTGCTGGTGAGCGCGCGCGTGCGGCGTGGAGCGACCACTGCCGATCTCGACATGCCCGGCCCGTCACAGCGCTTCTTCATCAACGAGCGCCTCACGAAGACAAATCGTCGGTTGTTTCGGTTGGCCCGAGATGCTGCTGGCCTCCACAATTGGAGATTTGTGTGGACCAAGCGCGGGCGCATACTCGCTAGGCGGAGCCCGAGTGATTCCACTCAAAGGATCCGCACTGATGAGGACATTGCAAGGATTTTTGGACCTGTTAATAATGAAACAACTTGATCACTCTTCTTTTTTTATATTATTGTTTGTAAATAACTATTTGTCTTGTATCAATGGAAGGGAAAATATGCGTCTTAACTATACACATCGCGGGGTTTACACGTTGGCTGGCGCGCATGATCCTACATAATCATACTACTTACCCTAACTATATACAAAACATTCACATAATAAAAAAAAAAAAAAAAAAATACATTTCATATCAATTACAACATCATACACATTTTACAAATTATATCTACATTATATACTACAACTACTACATTATATATACTATATACTACAAATTATATTTACATTATATATTACAACATTGTCTGTTAAAAAAAAAAAAAAAAAAACATGAATACAAATGACTCCAAACAAACATATTAGGTTTGGTTTGTTGAATGCGGGCTCCCTGGGGACTAACCAGGACGAGTTTTTGGTAGCAATGGGCAATCATTCAGTGGACATAATGGCTGTCAACGAAACCTGGCTGCGCAAGGATGAGGATGACCGGGCGCCTAGCGTACCTGGTTATAAACTTAAACACATCCCGCGACCATTGTCTATACGTGGAGGGCGCGGCGGAGGGATCGCTTTCTACATCAGAAATGGAATTCCTGCACGTGTCAGAGCACACCCTGAACACCTTAATGTCGAACAGCTTTGGTTAACTCTCACCATAAATAAAACTAAACTGCTCATTGGCACTGCATATCGCCCACCATGGCTGGAACTGGAGTCTTTTCTCGACGGACTAACATCAAGTATTGGTAGTTTGGCCCCCTTCGATAATCTAATACTGTTAGGGGACTTCAACGTCAATATGATAGACGTCAACAGCTCGAAATCCAAAGAACTTGCAGATTTCCTCAGCTATCTCAACTTGACTCAAGTGGTCACAACCCCCACGCATTTTATAGGTAATAGTAGCTCGCTCATTGACGTAATCTGCACTGATGCTCCAATCCGCAATGTTGTGGTGAATCATATAAGTGAGCTTAGCCATCATGCATTCATTACTTGCGAGACAGTCTTCAAGAAACCTAAATGCCAACCTAGATCAGTGGTATTTCGCCCTCTCAAAGACATCCTGGAGGATTATTTCGACAGGGATTTAAAAAGTATACCTTGGCCTACATTGGGTAACATGAATGATGTTGATTCAATGGTGCAAACTTTCAACTCATTCGTTATCCAACTGTTCGACCTCCACGCTCCCACTAGGTGTAAAACTTTTAGATCCCGTCCCACTCCATAGATCACTGATAACATCAGACTACTATCGAAACTGAGAGATGAGGCCAGGGACAAATTTCGAAAATCAAAGCTACCAGAACACAGGAGTAGTTACCTTGACCTCAAGCATCTAGCCATCACGGCGCTGGCTAACGAGAAGACCGCTTATTTCGCTAGTAGTATTAATAATAATATCAGGGACCCTAAATTTTTATGGCGCAACTTGAAGGCGGATGTGCTGCCTGACCACAAACAAAGACTGCTACCGGAATACTTTGATAACCCTGACGAAATCAATGCGGCGTTCCTGGATGTCCCCGGTAATTGTAGTCTTAATGATTTACAGTCATCTTTCTTTGAGTCGCATAGGTTTAGCGATGCTGCTTTCACTCTGTCAGCAACCAATTCCGAAGCAATCCTCAGGATAATTAGGAGCCTAGAGTCTAACGCACAGGGTGTCGATGGCATCAGTCTCGACATGATAAACCTCACATTACCAACTACCTTGCAAGCCATCACAGATATCATCAACTGTTCAATAATCACACACACATTCCCTGAACTCTGGCGATGCGCTATTGTGCGACCAATCCCCAAAATTAACAGTCCTACTAACACAAAGGACCTAAGGCCAATCAGTATACTGCCCTGCCTTTCTAAGATCTTGGAACGCGTGGTGCACTCACAGGTCATGGAATACCTTGAATCTAACAACATTCTTCCTGACCTACAATCGGGTTTTAGGCAGGGTAGGGGTACTGCAACGGCTCTGGCCGACGTAGTGGGGAATATACTTGAGGCACGGGACAGTGGGGAGGGTACAATTTTGGCTCTGCTAGATTTTTCCCGCGCTTTTGATGCAATTAACACTACTCTACTTCTGTCTAAGTTAGCTTATTATGGTTTTGATAGGGATACGGTGAAGTGGTTTAGAAGCTATCTTTCGGGCCGATCTCAATTTGTAGAGATGCAAAGAGAGGATGGGTCAAGAGTGTCATCCTCCCCCCTCAGCGTGTCCAGGGGTGTTCCCCAGGGATCGATTTTGGGGCCTTTGCTGTATATCTTATACAGCGCGGATATTGTAAAGTCTTTTGCCCATTGCAAGTATCATATGTACGCTGACGATATACAGCTGTACTTGTCGTTCAAGGTAAATGAAACATCTGAGGCGGTGCAGAAAATCAATGAGGATTTGCATAGGGTGGTTGTATGGTCAGAGTTGAATTCACTGGTCCTTAATCCGCTCAAATCCAAATTTATGGTTCTGGGCTCCAGAAATCAAGTTCAAGCTATTGTGTCAGCTAACCCTGAGATAGTGATCATGGGAGAGAGAATCGAGAGAGTTGAGCAAGCATGCAATCTGGGCCTAGTTATGGACCCTGAGCTGCGATTTGAGGCACATATAACAAGAACTATAGGTAATTGTTTTTACAGGTTAAAGGTGTTATATGGAATACGGAAATATCTGAGCATCCCTTTGCGCAAACAACTCGTTGACAGTCTCATCCTATCTAAGTTAAACTATTGTGATATAGTGTATGGACCATGCCTTCTCTCTAGAACCCAGCGCGTTATCCAACGTATACAAAATGCCTGTGTTCGTTTTTGCATAAATATTCCACGAAGAAGTCATGTTACCCCTACGTCCTCGCCGGCGAGGCCCGTCGCGTATTATAAATAATAGTAACGTAAATGTTATCCTCCCGTCCCTAGACCAAGCTGGCCCGAGCCGGCCAAACTAGCAATAAAAATATGTCCCTAAATAATAAAAACTTAGATCCAGCCATCCCTTGTTGTTTTCCTTTATTAAGATTGTTAGCAACGCACTAAGTCGAGGTCCGAACCCCGCAGGGTGTGCCCTTAGTGGACGTTGCTGACGTAGTTAGTTTTTCCTATTGCTCTGGCTGGAGGCCTTAAGGTCCTCGCCAAAAGTCCGGTGAAGCAGTCAAAGCCTGCGCTCAGGCTAACTGCAAAAATCTCTACCAAAAAAAAAAAAAAAAAAAAAAAAAATATTAGTTTTGCAGGCTTTCTGCTTTTCTTTTTAATGTTCTCCTCACTGTTCGCATAGAAAAGACAAATTGTTGATCAAAGGTCTTCGTTGGAGTAAAAGGTTCGCCTTCATAGGTTCTCAGCATCCGCTGTCGGTCTTCTTCGTCGATGAAAAATCGTGACCTCACTTCGCGCGGGCAGTTATTTAGTCTGCCATCCTCTTCCTACCGTCTTATCCACAGCCTTACTGTAAGAACGCTGCAAACAAAATGTTTAAACAATGAATCCATACATAACAAAATTCCAATAAGTTTACAAAAACATGACGATAACAAGATGTTTTATATTTTATTTTATACTTGGTTACTTATGTAGAATACAACAAGCAGGAAAAGTACTGCCTACTATAGAACAAACTATATTGTATCATATACCAAGTAGTAAGATAACGATTTACCGAACTAGATTGAAAGTTTTGACTTAATAGGTAATCAAGTGAAATTTTAAGTTTTTTGTGATTATCTGTCATCGCAAATAGATTTCTAAAAATCTGTCGAGTTGGGTTCGAACTCGAAACTTAAGTTTTAACGGGTCGCCGGTAATACTAGGCTATCGTTACTCTCTGCTAATGTGGTCATCTACCTATAGGGGCAATTACACGAGACAATTTCCAGTCAAGACTAGCTAGCCTGGCTGACAGACTAACTAGCATGCTCGTTATTACACCGGACTTAATATCGCATGCTACTCAATCGCCAGTGTGAAGTTTTTGGTGTTGGTCGTCAGGTAAACAAGGTGGACGATGTCGATATCGATATTTTTAGTAATGCGCTAATAAGTTATTATTTTTTAATAAATTTAGGTTTACCAACATTTTTACACATACTTAACGTATAGACAAAGATTTAGTTTTAAGTAATATTATGTTGTATTCGCATTATGAAAAATATAATTATTTGTTTTATAAACACATATAAAATTAAGTACAGAATATAAAATTAAGTACAGAAAATAAAATCAAATAAAAGGTACGCGAATAATAGATGTCTAGTCTAAAATCTACTGAATAGTTACAAATGTTTTTCAATAGTGGAGATGAATTGACAAGTTAAAAAAAATAACCATTAGAATTATAAAAATAATGAGTTTCGAAGGTGCAATCAACGCAAAATCCTAAATAGTGTATATTATATTTCATCCTATTTTTCCACATGTGAATTATTTTAGCAGTTTTGAAACTGCACATGTCTTACGTAAAGATTGTGCAACCCTAGGTGTATCCGTCGGGCGGTCGGTAGAGGTCAAATCGCGTGCTTACAAGGTTAAAAAGTGCGGCAGCGTGCTTGCTCGTCGCGAGAAAGTCTAGTCGAGACTTTCTGCGGGCTAGCTGCGTGGTGTAGGGTTGCCTCCTGCAATTTATTATATAGTATCGTACTATGTTCATTATAATACAGTAAATTGTAATATATATAATAGGAAAATAATATGGTACGAAAAATTGGTACTACATTTTCAACGGTAAATCAACTGTAGCACATTTTTATTTTCAAATATTTAAAAATATACTGGAATCTTTGCACTAAGGTAATATATTATAAGACATTCATGGCAATGCTTAGTTTCAATAAATTTAATTAATTACTTTTAGTTAACAAAATCATATAAAAGATAAGCAAATAATAGATATTTTAGTCTCAAAAAAAAACTACTGAATAGCGATAAATGCTTTTCAATAGCAGATATCAATCGAGAAGTTAAAACGAAGTACTAAAAAAATAATAAGTTTCAAAAGTCAAATCGCAAAATCCAAAATATGAAATAGCAAAGTAATCAAGGTATATTGTAATTTTATCCTATTATTAACAATTGCATGAAATAGTTTACTGCACTTGTCTTACGTAAAGATCGCAACCCTAGGTGTATTCGTCGGGCGGCCCGTAGAGGTCAAATCGCGTGCTTACAAGGTTAAACAGTGCGGCAGCGTGCTTGCTGGTTTTCGAGAAAGTCTACAGAGACTTTCTGCGTGCTAGCTGCGTGGTGTAGGGTTACCATTTATAAACCACTCCACATCTTTTTTTACACATTACTGTTGATACTAATATGATTAACAGGAAAGGGTTTTTTTTATACCAAGTTTAAAGGTTTCGATAGTACTGGAAATTCATTATTTGGTGTGCGCTGAGAAAACTATTAATGATATATAAAAAATATGTTCTACGTGATTAAAGTACTCATTCCTACCTACAAATAAGTCCGCGAGGTACTATATCTAGCTATCATAGTTAAGTCATAATAGTATCCTTCGTGTTCCTAAAATATGTAATTAGATCGCCGGTAGAAACAGAACTTTGATAAATTCGTATCTTAGTATTAAATCTTATTTAAATTAACAGTTTTGTTATAAAGAGCATAGTAGGTACTTACTTTCAAATAGGATATTATTATCACTATCACTACATAGTATAAAGCAAAGTCGCTTCCCGCTGTCTGTCTGTCCTTGTATGCTTAGATCTTTAAAACAACGAAACGGATTTTGATGCGGGGTTTTTTAATAGATAGAGTGATTCAAGAGGAAGGTTTATATTATATGTATAATATATGCATAATATAGTAGAGAAACACAGATAATCCTAGAGGTTTTTAATGTAAGGTCGTAACTAAACACATTTTTTTGCGCTTACATTGCAAACGCTGGCTGAACCCTACGAGTTAGATCAAAATAATGTACTACAATATTGTGCACCTTAAAAAGGTCTAAAAAAAAGTCCGCGATGGTATATGTCTATCTCTTGGGGTTAACCCACAATAACCATTTTTTTATCCTTTACTTATAAATTATTTACGAAAAAACGATTTAGAGCACTACAGCATTAATTCTTATCCAATTATTATATGGCCCTTTACAGCATGTAATTTAAATGAATATTTTCGAAGATTTAAAATGCAGGGACATGGCGGTTGCGGCGGTACCGGCCGGGGGGCCCCGCCGGGGGCCGCGGGGCGCGTGCCTATACCAAATAGTGCGTCGAAGGCCGCGCTTCGCGCTACAGCACTTTAAGTTTATGTAGTATATTTAGTATCAGCATTGCACCCGTGCAAAGCCGGAGCGGGTCGCTAGTATTAGATAATTAATTTCTTAGTAATCACGCGTATAAACATTCAATACGAGAACCGTTCGGCGCCGTGCGCCGCCGCAGCGCTATAAGCTTTCCTGTAAATATTTTAAGGGTATAATATGCTTTGTGTTGTTTGTATATATACTTTCACTACAGTATAGTATCGACAAAGCAAATATCGATAGTTGACGACACTAGACTGAACAAACCGGTGAGCTAGCGATCGCACTGAGGAAGCACGCTAGTTAGCGTGCTTGCTGGCTTACTCTTATTACACGTTGAGTTGTCTTATTAAGACAGACTGAAATCGTCTCGTCTAATAGCTGCTTATGTATTACTTTGCTCTTCGGTGGTCATAATCACCTGATACACGATTATAACAAGTTCTCTCTCTTTCGTTAAAATTAAAACGAGTGTTGTTTTATCTACTCCAGTGAAAATGTGTTTACTAGCGCGAGTGCACGACACATATATGTGCACTGATACATTGTAGTGGCCATACCGGCGGACTTTGATGTTATTACTTGCGCTAACCAAAATTCAAGTAAAATCATTTTTTTTTTCAATCCAGTAAATATAATTTTATTTAGATATAATTTGGTCATAACAACTAACATGCGCTTTGCGTAAACAAGTCCTCGCAAGCTCGGGTTTATGACTCTTTTGTTAAAAGTGAGCTGACTAGTTTTTTATCTATAGCAATTGAATTCTATTGTTATAGTGACGAGTAGGTTTGTGCACTGATACCTTGCTCCGGCCAAACCGGCCGGCTTTGCTAATTATTGTTTCATTTTTAAAATTCAAATTAAGACGTTTATTTAATTACTCTTTTAAAGATAGGTTTAATATTATGATAACCCTAAGGAATGAAATAAGATAAAAAAAACACCTAACAAAACACTATTATAAATAGATTATTCTTTAAAATAATGTGTATACCCTAAACAAGAAATAGATGAACTATCTTTTTAACTACAACTTTTTTTTATTTAACACTAGCGACCCGCCCCGGCTTCGCACGGGTGCAATGCTGATACTAAATACACTACAGAAAAACTGTGAACGTTGTATATAAAAACATAGCGGCCCGCTCCGGCTTCGCACGGGTATAAAATATATAGCCTATGTGATTAAAATCGATTCAGTAGTTTTGAGATACCTATTCTATTCAGTTCTTTTTTTTTTACTGAAATACCTCAACTTAAACAACGATTTTAATTAAATTAAAAGTACTTAAAAAATAATTTGCTATTCGTGCGACTAAAAACAAAAGATAATCAACAATCATCAACAACAAAAGATACCTATTCTATTAAGTACTTTTTCTGAACTTACATATCTCACCTTAAATCACGATTTTTGAAAATAATTTCCCTAATATTAAATTGATCTAACTGTAAATTTTAATCAAGATCTTAATAGAAAATTGCAATCCATAAATTATGGTTTTATTTAATCTAATCTTATCTCACCTTATGTAGGTACTTATAATTACTATAAGTGCGATTTAAAAATTAACCTTAGAATAGAATATTATTTATATTTTAAAACTACTATCATACAATTATTTATCGTAACTTACTTATAATTACTGATACGTTGTCGCGCTGAAAAGCACGTTTTTATAATAAACGCGTCCGATCGCTGCTAAATTCAAAGTGCTATAGGGAAATCCGCGGCCTCAGACGCGCTATTTATAGGCACGCTCTTGCCGCACCGGGCGGCCGGCCGGTACCGCCGCAAACGCTACGTCCCGCAATTTTTAAATCTGTAATATCTTCGAAAATATTCACTTAAATCATACGGTGTACAGGGCCATATAGATCTATATTAAATGAACAATGTATTCAAGGTATTTAATTGGTTAAGGATTAATGCTGTATTGGTTAAAATCGCTTCAAAAATTAGCCATTATTTGTCGTAAAAAGTAAATGACAAAAAAAAGTTATTGTGGGTTATCCATAAGAGATAGACATATACCATCACGGACTTTTCTGTAGACCTTTTCAATGAGTACAATACTTAGTACATTATTTTGATAAAACTCGTAGGGTGCAGCCTGCGTTTGCAATGTAAGCGGAAAAAATGTAATTATTTACGACATCACATTAGAAACCTCAAAAATAACAGTACTTCTCCACTATTTAATGGATGTTATTATACATATAAACCTTCCTCTTGAATCACTCTATCTATTAAAAAAAACCGCATCAAAATCCGTTGCGTAGTTTCAAAGATTTAAGCATACAAAGGGACATAGGGACAGAGAAAGCGACTTTGTTTTATACTATGTAGTGATATCACTCATTTGGTGAAGTTAAATAAATCCCAACAAAAGTATGAATGGAAATGCACTGACTTACTGTTACTTTATACAGTGCGTAAAAAAAGCTGTAAGAGTGTGTGTTCCTACAGGTGACGTGGAAATAATGAAGTTTGAATATAAAAAAACAAGTATTGGCCACAAAGATAACTTTAAAATTTGACACTAAATAGATTAAGATGTTAAAACATGAGACTAGTGTCAGATGACTCACACAATCAATAAAATTATAATTATCAATTCTGAAAACGTCCCTACTTAGCACAACAGGAATTTTTATACATTTGTATTAAAACCTTTAAAACACATTATTAAAATATCAACGTGAACAACACTTAATAAATCTATAATAAAAAGTATATGAAACAATTTTGACCAACTAGAATTTGGTATATGTAGTTCGCGTTACTAAAAATCTTTTTCTATCCCACTACCAGGCCTCCGTCACTCCATGTACTTACGCGCTATAATTACCTACCGCTCGGCCGAGCGGTCTCGGGCCGTTTGCGGACCAAATTCAGTGAGGTTTTCGCAAGCGAAGCGCACGCACGTTGTTAATTTTAATAGTTCCATTTGTTCGTACGCGTACCTACGATACCGTCTGGTGCCTTATGTGCTGTAGATGGGTGCAAATCAAGTAAAAGAAGGGATAAGATTTTTTTATTTTACCTACACGCTGATGCATGGTCAGAACCAATTTATAAAAAAAAATATTTTAGAAACGATACAATTTTAAGCTGCCACATATAAGTCAGAACATATTCACAGTCCTCAAAAACATGACACAAAAAGTTATAAAATTTAATTTTATCGAAGCGGCAGCCCTGCGATTACTGTGGGATCGCGCGGTGCAAAGCAATCACAACTGTACGCTTGGGCATTTAGGCACATTTTAGCATGCAGCGGTTGCTAACGCGACGGAGTAGGCTCTTATAGCAGTAGGTATTGGAAATTTTCTACTGAGTGAAGTATCTGTTACGTAGTAACTATTTAGTAATCTGTGCCACTACTATGCATATACACTTTATCTATCTGGTTTTCGGCTGACTGATAAAAAACATAATGCTTAAAATAAAATTAAAATGTTATACTTACAGATATTCTCAGGTCATTCGCAATTTGACTAATATATATTTTATTCGCTCTTCGATAGTCAATTTTCAATATCACATAAAATAAAAGTCCGGTAAACACGCGCGAGTGTTCGTAAACAGTAGTCAAAGTCACGGAGAAAACATCGAACGTCAACAATCAACAAACAGTGAGATGCGACTGACGTCCACAAAAATAGTCAAAATATATATTTCCATCTCGTTACTGCAATATCCTAATTGGTCAACGTCACAGGAGGGCGGAGCTTCCGCGCAAGTTGCCTGCGTCGAACGTCAAGCTAAATATTTTTAAAAGTGATAAGGCCTGGGTGTCCCCGATTGTACAAAACAAATTATGGTATAATTAACAACTAAACACTTTACAAGGTCTCTAAAGTTAAGTACGTTGTCGTGGCGGTACTGGCGGTTGAGTGCGGCGTGCAAAATGGACGAGGCTTCTGTCGTAGTGGGGCGCGCCGGCGTTGGTCGCGCTCCCTCTCCCGCGCATGCGCTCTCGCTCCACGCATGCGCACTCGTTCCGTGACGAGGCGCGTGATGTTGGCACCCCGGGTCGGCCTTGACGTCGAAGCCGGTAGCGGGGCGCGCCGGCGTCGGTCGCGCTCCCTCTCACGCGCATGCGCTCTCGCTCGGTGGCGAGGCGTGATGTTGGCACCCGCGCCGCAGTTGGTCGCGTGATGTTCCCCTCTCTCTTCGACGGCCATACGGAGTGGACTTGTTTTTAGTTGCGAGCTCAAGTTCTTATTTTATTTAATTTTATTAACTTAAATCAGTTTTAAATTATCACCTATTCTCGGACCCTCCTTTACTATCTTGAAGGGTTCCCATAAGGCACGGCGGCCATATTGGACGGTGTCGGAAGTCTCACTCTTTTGCTCAAGATTTGAAGCTGTGGTGGGGGACCCGAAGAGTATCGCGCCTCGAACATTGACGTGGTGAGTCTGACAATTGTAACAGGAAGTTTTTGACATCCACAAAGTCGCTGCATTGTGTTGCTGGGATTCGAACCATAGTCGACGTGTGCTGGGGTGCCGCATGCTAAGCCGCTGCGCCACGCTAACGTAGACGCCCGAGCGCCAAATTGCTGATCCCCTCCTTCCTTGTTGCTACTACGCACGACCTACGTCACACAGATGTGATAAGCGCCTAGTGTGCTACGAGTACGTTCCGCTTCATCTATTTGCACTACAACTTGTTGCTAATAAATTTACGTAAGGAGTAATTTCATCACCCGGGATTCAACACTAATATATACATACATTTCATCGCTTTCAACCGTTCGCACTAATTTGCAACAGCTGTTTATACTTAAACTACTACTATGCCTCAATGCAGACGTACGCCTCCGCCTGCCCCAACTGTAGAGGTACAACGGGCGTCATCAAACCCCAACATTACCGAGACACCGACTGAGTCGGAGTTTGTTAATCTCATACAACGTTCCAAACGACCCCGATCGGACTCTAGTCCTATTAATGAACTTAATAATTTTAAAGAAGAAATGAGGTCTATGCTTTTTAAGTGGCAAGCTGATCAGGAGATTATCCTTCAAAAATTTACCAGCAAAATAACTTCTGAGTTAGCTGCGATAAAGATACAGCATGAAACACTACAAGTATTGAAATCAGAAATCGATGAATCAGCAAATCTTATCAACATTAAGTATGAGGAAATTAAATTGAGAATGGAAAAAATTGAAAGCGAACGGGCTGAACAGCGTAAATACATAGATAAGTTGGAGAAACAATTAAACGATATGCAGGACAGTCGCCGATCTGCTTCAATTGAGATAAGAAACTTGCTACCCAAGGAAAATGAAACCTCTAATGATTTGTCTAATCTGGTCGTTGATATCACGAAAGTTTTGAGAGTACCCGTGGAACCAGCAGCGATTCGTGACGTGTACCGTGTTCAAAATAATCAAAGCCCTTCCAAACATATCGTGGTATAATTCCAGACCGTAACATCAAAAAACAACATACTTCAAGCCGCACGAGACTTTAAAAAAGGCAAACCTGTCACACAAAAACTGCACAGCGGACACATAAGCCTGACAAGCGCGACAGCTCCTATTTACATCGCAGATCGTCTTTCTCCGAGCTCAAGACAACTCTTCTTCGAAGCACGTAAATTTGCAAAAATGCATGCATTTCAATATTGTTGGGCTTCAAATTCAAAAATCTTTTACGTAAAAAAGAGGGTGATAAACCAATACGAATTTTGTCTAGTAACTGTTTTCAAAATTTACTTCAATCTGCAACAAACAACAATTAAACTGCTAATATCGCTATATTCAGTCTCTTCGAAAAATGTTTTAAACGATTTATCAACATCAAGTTTTTGTCATTATGTCTCTTTTATATACACACGTAATACACACAAAATCACACAAATACAACACTTTCAACACTATACAAACTTGCAACACAAATTATATTATATGTCGGAGACGGTCATTAGTACAGTTTCTAAACGAAGCGCGGCACGTGACCCGAGTGATGGCAACACTAACACTCGGCTAACTTCGTGCTACGACGGAGCCTAGCTAATGGAGGAGCGTGAGGGCGAGAGTTCAGTTGCCTTCCGTCCGTCCTACAGAACAGTACCTCCATTCTAGGAACTGTCCTACGTTTCGCTTAGCTATAAATTGTGATTACCGTGTATTAAGTGATTATTGTGTCAGACTATTATTAAAAGTGATTATTGTGAATTTACTGTTTTTCTTTGCTCGATCACCCTAATATCCGCCCACATAATGTCTAACGATGGTGCCAATAATGCTCCTGACCCGACATCAGAAGTGAGATCCGATCGAGCAGATGAAAGAACACGTGGTTCTCACCCCGAAACTGCACAATGGCGGATGATGCTCGAAATGCAAAACGAGCAAATGCGAGCACTTATACAAACCCTGAACGCGCCGCGACCCAACAACCACGTGGCCCTGCCGGAGTTCAATCCAGAAAATAGAGAAGCAGACCCTCAATCATGGTGCGCGACCGCCGACCTGTGCCTTTCTGATAAACCCCTGGAAGGATGCCAGCTAATCGTCGCGCTCAGCAAAGCCTTGAAAGGAACTGCATCAACGTGGCTGTCACAAGTTACTTACCCCGGAATCACTTGTCCACAATTCAAAGAGCTTTTTTCAGCAAGGTTTGTGCCCACAGAGACAATTCCGGCTACGTTTATTCATCTGAATTCTAGTGAGCCCAACGAGGGAGAAAACTACGCAGCGTACGCCAGTCGATTGATGTCATCCCTGATGAATCGCTGGAAAAATGCAAGTACTGAACAAATTGCTGTGTCCGTTGTGCTAGCCCATTTAGCCCAACTTGATACACGATTACAACGACTTGCTTTCACTACCGAGGTTAATTCGCGCCATAACCTGCAAAAGGAATTGCAAGCGTATTCCTATCTCAAACGTAAAGCACCACAAGACGCGAAAGATACTTCAGATAAATAATTTGATATTAATCTTGAGGGAACTGGCCGGATCTACATCAATGATCACCTTACTGTCCAAAATAAATTGTTATTAACTAAGACGAAAAAGTTAGCAAAGGATAATGATTTTCAATTTTCTTGGGTCAAAAACTCCAAAATTTTTGTCAGAAAAGACCAGACCTCAAAGTCTTTTGTTATAAAAAACGAGAAAGATCTATCAAAAATCTACTAGTTATAAAATTTTTAATTCCCATTAATTTATTTTGCCTTAGGGCAAAAACTTTGAGCATCACTTGTTGTTTACTAGTATTCTTTTGTGCGACACTCGGCCCGAGTTCTTCACTCATTGGATAGATCTTTTGTTTGTTAACTACTCACTATTATATTTTAACGACTGTTATGTTTATCAACGTGCTAAATGCTATCTTTTTTATGCTGAACGCTCTTTATGTATGGCGCGGAATTATGTATTTTGCAACATTGGCGCATTATCTGCATTTCTGTATGTACGAGTATAAATTAACTATTCTTTATGTATACATATTTATGGATTGTATTATCGGTTATTAATGCTTAATTTTTATTACCAGAATTGTAGGGGGCTCCGTACCAAGACATCTTCATTTTTCCGTAACCTTTGTATGAGTACATATGACATTATTTTGCTGACTGAGACCTGGCTAGTTGAGAGTATCAGTGACAGTGAGCTCTTCGATGACCGGTATGTGGTGTTTCGCCGTGATCGAGATTATACCCTCACAGGGCAAACCAAAGGGGGTGGGGTACTTATTGCTGTACTGCGTCATCTTCATGTCGTGCACAATCTGGATTGGAGGTCAAGTGCTGAAGATATTTGGATAACTTTGAGATCCCGCAATCCACAGAATAATTATATAAAAATACATAATAATATCTGCACGTTATATTTATGTCCACAGAATAAGGGTAATTCGTTTTATTTACAACTAAACAACTTTTTAAATGTTCTCACAAGTGTGACTGAAATTAATGCATCCGATTATGTTTTAGTGGTCGGTGATTTTAATATGAGCGACATACAGTGGGTACTGTGTGATGATGGCTTCCAAGCTTTATGCTCAAATAACGCGCATCATAACGATTTTGTTACTAGGCTGAGTGAATGTGGTCTAGTCCAACATAATTCGCACAATAATCATACTGGTGGATTATTGGACTAAGTTTTATGCAATGACCTTGTCTCCGTGTCGTCATGTTCAGACCCGCTAGTTAAAGAAGACCCCTATCATAAGAGCTTGGTAATTAAACCTTCATTTCTTTGCTCAGTCACACTCAAAGAACGTCCACGAACTAAATTTTGTTATCAGTTTGGGGACTACGTTAATATTCGTAGTGAACTTGATTATATCAATTGGGAGGTATTGCTCAGTGCAGAGTGCTTAGAAGACGCTGTGCATTCTTTTTATGATACACTGTACCGTCTTAGAGACAAATATATTCCTACGCGCCTAACGAAAATTACACATTACCCTCCCTGGTACAACAGTGCGCTGATAAAATGTATTAAAGAAAAATTTAAATATTTTAAAAAATACAAAACTTACAATAATAGATCTGATGGTTTCACATATAACTTGCTTCGCGATAGAGTATAGAAATTAGAAGATATATGCTACAAAACTTATATGAGGAGTATTGAGAATGCTATAACTGAAAACCCTAAGCGTTTTTGGTCTTATATTAAGGCAAAACGAGGTAACAGTAACTACCCAGGGTTAATGAATTACGCTAATACATCTAGCGACACTGGATCAGGCATCAGTAAGTTATTTTCTGATTATTTTTCATCTAATTTTCTTTCTAATGACAATTCCTCTTTGCCTTCATACCGCCTCACGTCAACTGGTAGTCAAGTCTCTGACATCTCCTCAGTTTGTATCAAAGTTGAGAAGGTACATGAACTATTAAAGGCACTTGACCCAAGTAAGTTGAGTGGCAGCACTGTGCTCTTGTTTACATCGTCTCCGTACATTTTAATTAAATATAAATCTTGTTAAGTGCTTATCGTTTCCTACTGATCATAGTTTTATGTAACATAAAGCAATTT
This sequence comes from Autographa pulchrina, assembly GCA_905475315.1. NCBI lineage: Eukaryota > Metazoa > Arthropoda > Insecta > Lepidoptera > Noctuidae > Autographa > Autographa pulchrina. The sequence goes on along the minus strand of FR997761.1, from coordinate 10,666,608 downwards.
CTATGTGCAACTGTTATCTCGTTAATTCAACACTGATTTTGGACGCAATCTTAGTGAATTCAAAGTGACATAGTTCAGGACTTTTCCATGTGTGTGAGCTGAAAAGGACTTAAATATCATTAGTAACGTGAGTTATTGACTTTAAATGACAATATTAATAACCATTCATCAACAACATCAGTGCATTAAGTGATTAATTTAAAAACTGTTATATTGTTGGTGTCAGAATTCGTTTATTTTCACAGTCTTTGAAATAAGCTCCGCCCTCTGGCCAATCAACGACTGGTTTATGCAGTGCATTTGTGACACCTAGTGACATCTAGTATTCCCAAATTGCGTTAAACAATAAGCGACATCTAGTGAACTGTTTTGTAACTCGTTGGTCTATACCATCAATAACATCGATCATCAATATGTCATCTAGTACCAAAACCAACAAAACTAGCCGCAAGATGCCGCTACTAGTCACAAACAACAAAAGTCAAAAGGAAATTAACAAAAAGTGCACAACTGAAACTACTGGGGGGCAAACTCTAACACCTACAGAGGAATTGAATGTTACACTAAGGAAAAAGCAGGTCGTGCATAAACCTGTAACGGAAAGAGCCCGATTAAGCAGTATTTCACCAGAAATCACTCCTTGGTCTACTCCTACGACCGCAATCCTTGAAATCCTTGAAATTCCAGACTTGGACACATCGCCGAATATCCTTGATGATGAGACTGTCACTACTGAACAAACATTATCAAGAAGCATGGATTGCACATTCAATAATTCCATATCTACTCAAGTCACAAACAAAACCATACTAGAGTTACAGATGGAACTTAGTTCTACACAAAATGAACTAGAAAGTATTATTCTTGAAAATAATGATTTCCGATTACAAGTTGCTAAGTTAACCAAAGAAAATAATACTCTCAAGGCCTTTCTTTCTAGAACACCACCAAGGAAAAATAAGTTATGTACTAGTACAATGAAAAAACACAGGCGTTCCTTGCAATATTCAGATCTCACTATCGCTACGCCGCCTAGATTATCTACTGCACACGAAACTTCGAATCTTGCCAACGAGACTGTCTCGAACCTGCAACTGAAGATCCTAGCGATGGAACAGCAACTGACGCAAGCCAAGAACCAAATATTGGTACTCAATAAAGAAATCCTCGTCTTACAGCAAGCCTTAGAAACAAAACAGAACGCGCATCTCTTATCCACTAGTAGTAACACAGACGTGGCTCCTCTAACCTACAGCGAGCGACGGAAGTTGTGTATCCTCACTAACAGTACTTTCTATGGTACATTGCAATATGTCGAAGATACTTTTGGCGAACAATTTGAATTTATTCGTTATGTAAAACCTAATTATGATATAAAACACCTTCTCAATGACATAGATGAGAAATTATGTAAATATAATATGAATGACTATTGTATAATCATGTTGGGTGAGAAAGAATTAAAAGGTTCTTGTAATTACAAAGGAATAATAGAAAATATAAGAAAAGCACTAGAGCATATCATACATACAAATATTGTTATCTGTACTCCCACATACGTGTGCGGGGCTCTAATATATAACTATAATGTAGAAATATTTAGTAATTTATTGTATGCAGAACTAAATAATAGTACATATGCCTATTTCTATAATACGAATATTCCTGTTTCTCTTGACATGTTCTCGTACAAGACCGGAAAACTTAATAAAAATGGAATAGTGTGTATCTATAAAAATATATTGGATAATATTAACTTTGATGATAGATACTATAACTGTCCCAAAACCAACCTACCTCAAATAAATGAGTTTTTTCTTGTGTAAGTTCAATAACAACGTAACTTCTAACATAGCATCTGTTTCTAAAAATAAGCAAAAACCAAAGACAAAAATAACACATAAAAAAATATTAATATATTACCAAAATGTAAGAGGTCTACGTTCTAAAACTACCATGTTTCGCAATAATATCAGTGCTTTATCCTGTGACATCATCACCCTAACTGAAACATTTCTTAACAGTTCTATCTTTGATGCTGAGTTATTTCCTCCTGGTTATGTAGTACTTCGTAAAGATCGAGCTGGTGATGTCGGATGGGGTGGTGTTCTGTTAGCAGTGAAGAACTGCTACACCGTCAAAAGAATTACAAATATTGACGATTTAACTGACGATAAGGAACTATTATTTGCTATGGTCACTTGGAAAAATGTCAAGTTGTTAATATGCGTTGTGTATATACCACCTAGCTATAGCGACAAGCGATACCTAGACGTTTTAACCTGTATAGAAAACTTATCAAATACATATTCTGAATACCAGCTTATTATTGTAGGTGATTTTAATTTAAAGTCTTGTAGTACCACTGTGCGAACGCAATTTGAAAACTTTTTACTCTACTGTAAGCTGACACAATGTAATAACAATAGCAATAAATATGGAAGCATCCTAGATCTGGTATTAACGAATCTCAACCCTAGAAGCATAACTGTAACCCCTGACGTTGAATCACTGGTCCCCATGGATGCGTACCACCCTCCACTTGAGGTAATCGTCACACTACCAAGAAATACACCAATAAATCAGTCACCGCCTAAATCAACTCAACAGTTAATGTATCCTCAATGGAATTTTAGAAAGGCTGACTTTCATGGTCTTTACTGTGATATTGCCAATGCTGACTGGACAGATATATTTCAACAGCAAGACACTAATGCTGCCGTAGACATTCTGTATAACAAACTTAATTATATACTTAGTAAACGAGTGCCAACTAAAAGAATTTCTAGTCAACGTAAATATATATACCCAATATGGTATACTACTGAAATTATAAATAATATAAAACTAAAATATTTCAACTTGAAAAAATATAAAGTTCATGGATACCAGTTTAATAGAGAACTATTTAAGTATTACCGGTCAAAAATAAAATACCTCATAGATATAGCGTTTAGGCAATATTTGGATAATGTTGAAAATAATATTAAAAATGATCCTTCTAATTTCTGGCAATATGTAAAGGATAAGCGCAGAAATAGACTGGATAATAAGGAGTTTATTTACCAAAACAAAACTGTAGAAGGACAGGACGCTGTTGATGCTTTTGCTCAATATTTCAGTTCTGTTTTTCACTCTAACACTCCACGTCTTGACCCAGTGGCAGCGGAGAGTGAAGCCACCGATAACGTCAACGTTTCCAGTATCAGTATTGATAATGTTACTGTAATCGAGTTGAGACGAGCAGTCCGCAAGCTAAAGGCATCATCTGCTTCTGGTCCTGATAACATACCACCTTTTTTAGTTAAGGATTGTTTGTCTGTTCTAGAAGAACCCCTATTATACATATTTAACCTTTCAATCCAACACAGTCTTTATCCTAGTAAATGGAAACTATCTAGAGTCGCACCAGTACCTAAAAGTGGGTCATCTACTGATGTGTCAAACTATAGGCCAATAGCCGTGCTGTCCGTTTTCGGAAAGATCTTCGAGTCTGTTCTCAACAACTCTATATTTGGACAAATTAAGGGGCGTCTAAGCAATTGTCAGCATGGTTTTCGTCCTGCTCGCTCAACATTGACAAATCATATACAGTTCGTCGACTACGTACGAGCTAATATGAAGTCTGGATGTCAAATTGATGCAGCATTTTTTGACTTTAAAAAAGCCTTGGACCTCGTTGATAATGATGTCCTTCTAGTCAAACTAGCTTATCTCGGATTCGATAAACAACTGTTGAGATTCATGGCAGACTATCTTAAGGATCGTAGGCAGTACGTTAGATTAGGAATCCATCAATCTCCAGAATATTACACTCGCTCAGGAGTAAGTCAGGGCAGCACTCTCGGGCCCACACAGTTCCTCCTTATGATAAATGATTTGCCAAGTGTAGTCACTAACGCACAATGTTTAATGTTTGCAGATGACTTAAAGTTGTTTCTCTCTGTTAGTAATAAAGAGGACTGTGTAGCATTACAAAATGACATCGATGCAGTGTTCAATTGGAGTGTTAAAAATAAACTGGATTTCAACGTTGCAAAATGTCAAACAATGACTTTTTCCTGGGCTCGGTCTCCAATCGTAAATAATTATATGTTGGCTGGTGAATCCCTGCAATGTGTATCCACGGTTCGTGACTTGGGGTTAACGCTAGACAAAAAATTAACATTTCACGAACACATATTAGGGATATGTAAAGACGCTAACAGGTCCCTTGGCTTTATAATTAGAACCTCTTTTCAATTTAAGAACCTCCAGGTATTAATATCACTACATAGTATAAAACAAAGTCGCTTTCTCTGTCCCTATGTCCCTTTGTATGCTTAAATCTTTGAAACTACGCAACGGATTTTGATGCGGTTTTTTTTAATAGATAGAGTGATTCAAGAGGAAGGTTTATATGTATAATACATGCATAATAAAGTAGAGAAACACTGATAATCTTAGAGTTTTTTATGTAAGGTCATAAATAAACACACTTTTTTGCGCTTACATTGCAAACGCTGGCTGAACCCTACAAGATAGATCAAAGTAATGTACTACAGTATTGTACACCTTAAAAAGGTCTACAAAAAAGTCTGCGATGGTATATGTCTATCACTTGAGGATAACCCACAATAACCATTTTTATCCTTTATTTATTACTTATTAACGTAAAAGCGATTTTAAGCAATACGGCATTAATCCTTATCCAATTAAGTACCTTAAATACATTGTGCATGTAATAAAGATCAATATGGCCCTTTACAGCATGTAATTTAAATGAATATTTTCGAAGATATTACAGATTTAAAATGCAGGGACATAGCGGTTGCGGCGGTACCGGCCGGGGGGCCGGGGAGCGCGTTTCTATACCAAATAGTGCGTTGAAGGCCGCGCTTCGCCCTACAACACTTTATGATTATGTAGTATATTTAGTATCAGCATTGCACCCGTGCAAAGCCGGGGCGGGTCGCTAGTTACTTTATAATTCGTACGTGCGCAGTAAACTAGAATATAACGCCATAGTCTGGAAACCTCATGAAAAATTATATTCACTCATGGTTGAAAGAGTTCAGCGTAAATTTGCAAGATTTATCTACAAGCGCCAATATGGATACTATCCGTTTTTATATCCGTCGATGTTTGTGTCCGGAATGGTCGGTTTGGATACCTTACAACTTCGGAGGGATTATGTACATTTAATACATTACTACCTTATGCTAGCTAATAAAGTGGACAATCCATCGGTACGTGAAACAATGTTCTTTTATGTGCCCGACCGCTACACACGGGGCAGTGGTCGGCGCCAGCACAGACTCTTCTGTTATCCCCCTGCACGGCACTCTCCTCACGCTAATTATTGCCCAACCGCCAAAGCAATCACTTTATTTAATGATTTATTAAACGCCAGACCGGATGTTGACATATTTTTTGATTCGCTGCTTGTTTTTGCAAAAAATGTTAAGTTATTTTTAGATAAAACATAGTTATAGGTTAAATTGGTTTGTTTAATGTTAGATATTATTTTTTATTTTATTTTTTGTATTGTTAGATCTAAGTATATTTCATGTATCCATATCTTATTTTCTTAGACATGTAAGCGTTTTGGTGTAAACTGTAAGCTTATATTGTTCTTCTTCTTAAATAAATAAATAAATAAGTCAGCTGGTCCTGACTCTATACCAGCGTCTTTTTTAATTCCATGTTCAAAAGAACTATCCAGGCCTATCACTTTGCTCTTCCAACGATCGCTGAATGAAGGCGTTGTGCCATCCCTGTGGAAATCAGCCTTCGTTACAGCTATTCATAAAAGCGGGTCAAGAAGCGCTGTTACAAATTATAGGCCAATATCAAAATTATGCTTGATTGCGAAAGTTCTCGAGCGTCTGGTTTACAGTCAACTTTATGACTCAGTTAAATCAGTGTTCATACCAGAGCAGCACGGTTTTCTGAGCGGTAGATCGACTGCCTCCAACCTGTTGGTATTTAATGAATACTTGACAAGTAGTATGGATTGTGGTAATCAGGTTGATGTGGTCTATACTGATTACAGCAAAGCTTTTGATCGTATAGACCACAAAATTCTACTTTTAAAGCTCCTAGATGTCGGTATTCACGGTAGACTCCATAACTGGTTCTCGTCTTATCTTCAGGACAGGTCTCAGTCAGTAGTTTTGGGCGGTTATGCCTCGCCTTGGGTTAAAATCCCTTCTGGAGTTCCACAGGGCTCTTTGTTGGGCCCCCTGCTATTCGTTATCTTTATTAATGACATTAGTTCATGTTTCATACATTCAAAATTTTTGCTCTTTGCTGATGATATGAAAATATACCGTACAGTTAATAATATTCAAGATGCTAAATTAATGCAAGATGACCTTCAACGTCTTGATTCATATTGTTGCTATAATAACTTAGATCTTAATGCATCCAAATGTTTCTCTGTAAGTTTTACACGTAAGCGTCAAGTATTCATATTTTACTATATAATGAAAAATTATAATTTAGAGAGGAAAGCTGTTTTCAAAGACTTGGGTGTAGTGCATGACAGCAAGCTTTTATTTGACCAGCATGTTACTCAATTAGTCAACAAAGCCTTTAGGGCTTTAGGTTTCCTGATTCGCTGTTGCAGTGACTTCAAAAATATGAAAACAATAAAAATATTATATTGCTCATATGTGCGAAGTCACTTGGAATACGCTTCTCAGATTTGGAATCCGTGCTACGCTTGCTATTGCAATGAAATCGAAAGGATTCAAAGAAAATTTATTCGTTATTTAGGTTTCAAATTTAAATTTTCTCACCTAGCCGATCTCACCTATGAGCAGCGCTGCGTTAAATTGCATATACTACCTTTGCAATTAAGACGAAAAATTTCTGACATAACTTATTTTCTTAATATTGCTCAAGGTAAGATCGACTGTCCCGAGCTTCTTTCAAAAATAAAGTTAAGAATTCCAGTAAAAAAATTACGTAAAAATATCTTGTTATGCAGACCTCCGTGCCACACCAATTTTAGAGCGAATAGCTTTCTGCCTAGAGTGTTTAATGAATTTAACGAATTGAATGCTGATAGTCGTTTTGATCTCTTTACTACTAGTAAACATTCTGCCAGGTCCTGTTTGATTAAGTGCTTTATTAATAATGCTTAATATTTTTGTCTTATTTTACTTTTTAAGATTTTGGATACCCATATATGCTTTTGTTTAACCATTTGCTAGATTGTTATGCTAACCATGATACCATTTTGTTTTTTTTTTTAAACTACTTGTGGAAGCTTGTTATTGGCATTTATTAATCTAAGTTGTGTAACTATTTGTATGTAGCTGTAAGCTCCCCTAATAAAATAAAAAATAAAATAACGCCAAGCAACCAAGGATGTCGGCGCCACCGTTTAAATGCTTCATATGCGGCAAGCCTGGCCACAAACAAATCGATTGCCGTTTTAAAGGAAAGGAAGTTAAAAAACACCCTATACCATCCACTGCACCTACACGTACAAGTCAGCAGCCAACAGCGAAAGGAAGTCTCATCTGCTTCAAGTGCGGGCAGCCCGGCCACATTGCCTCGCGCTGCAGCAGCGCCGGCCCTGCTGTTGCGGCAAGCGCAGGCGCCGCGCCCCGCGCTGAGCACCGTGTCGACTTGGCATGGTCGAGCCCCCTTCAGGATCATTAACGCATAAAGGTCAGTCGATAACATTTCACTTCGATTCAGGAGCAGAGTGCTCATTGGTTAAAGAGAGTTTTGCCAAAAAGTTGTCCGGTAAACGTTTTAATAATGTTATTTCACTCATAGGAATAGGCAATAAGAATGTAAATAGCACTGAACAGATTTTATGTATCGTAGAAATCAACGAATATTCCACCGAAATCTTATTCCATGTATTGCCCGACGTTTATTTACGCAGTAACGTAATGATAGGTCGAGAAATATTGTCTTCCGGTTTTGTTGCTAATATTAGTGCAAACGAGTTTATATTAACAAAGAGCAATTCTATTTTTTCCTGTGCCACAATTAGTTCTCAACAACTTATAAAGAATTCGGATGAGGTAGATACTGACATTTCATTAGAACGTAAACAATCACTTGTCAGTTTATTAAATAAATTCTCAGAATATTTCATCTTCGGTTTTCCAACTACCCGCGTTAACACTTATAAACTAGAAATTCGTTTGATAGACCCAAACAAGACGGTACAAAGACGGCCTTATCGTTGCTCGCCGATGGAACGAACAGTAATGCGCGAGCGAGTGAATGAATTATTAGATGCCAAAATAATAAGACCTAGCAATTCACCTTTTGCGAGTCCAGCGTTATTTGTAGAAAAATCCGACGGTACGAAACGTATGTGTATCGATTATCGTGAGTTAAACAAAAATACTGTCCCGGATAGATACCCGTTACCGTTGATTTCGGATCAGATTTCGCGTCTTAATGGAGCTAATTATTTTACAAAATTAGATTGCGCTAGTGGCTTTCATTTAATACCGGTTAGTGAGGAATCTATAGAGCGAACTGCGTTTGTAACACCCGAGGGACAGTACGAGTACGTAATGCTATCTCTGTTTTTCAGCGGGCAATAATAATTGCGTTAGGTGAATTAGCCTATACATATGTGATCGTGTACGTCGACGATTTGTTGATAATATCCGAGACCGAGGAACAGGGCTTAGAGAGGTTAAGTGCGGTTTTGGAGGTTTTATCTAAGGCAGGCTTTTCGCTCAATCTTAAAAAGTGTTCATTTTTAAAAACGCATGTACAGTTCCTGGGCTATGAAGTAGAGGCAGGTGATATTCGACCAAATAAAAAGAAAATTGAGGCACTCACTGTGCTACCTCCTCCCGAATCGGTGACTCAACTTGGGCAATTTATCGGTCTTGCTTCATATTTTAGGCAATTTATACCCCGTTTTTCTCGGTTAATGGCACCTTTACATAGACTGACTTCAAGTAAATGCCCGTTTGATTGGAAGGCGAATCACGAAGAGATACGTCAACAGGTAATTTCTATTTTAACAACAGAGCCGGTATTGATGATCTACGACCCCCGTTACCCGACAGAACTACATACGGACGCGAGCATGGAGGGCTATGGAGCTATCTTGTTGCAGATAGTAGAAGGTAAGAAACGTGTGGTTGGTTATTACAGCAAGCGCACAACAGCAGCTGAATCGAGGTATCATTCCTATGAGCTGGAGACGTTGGCCGTAGTGAATGGTGTAAAACACTTTCGTTCATATTTACATGGAAGGAAGTTTGTTGTGGTAACCGACTGCAATTCTTTAAAATCTTCTCGAGACAAGATAGATCTAACGCCGAGAGTACACCGTTGGTGGGCCTACCTGCAAGCGTTCGATTTCGACGTTATGTACAGGGCAGGTAAGAATATGACCCATGCTGACTTTTTCTCCCGCAATCATTTACCCCGTCACCAGGCAAAGCAGGTTATTCAAATGGAGCAGAAGCGTGTTGACATAACAGAGCTTTCCGGAAACTGGCTGTTAGCGGAACAACAACGGGACGAGGAGATACAAAAAGTCATGACTCATGTTTCGGGGGCGGACTACTATCGGACACCAATTAAGGTTATCCCGCAGTCTACCTGGGACGATCTCCCAATGTTTGTTGGTACGTGCGTCTTCGCTCGTTGCTGGTACACACGTACCCCACGCACCCCTCAATGCGTATTTCGGACGACACACACAGGGTACACCCCCACGTCTCTAACCCTAGGATATGACGTCGTAGAAACAATGAAACACTATTTAAATCTTCAATCTTGAGAGTTCGGGTTTTCGCCGTAATCTTGTAGTGTTCGTTACCGGAGCTGAGCTGCGACTGATTTTGCAACGGAAAGTGACGCTGTTTATATACAGCGAAACTTTACCGCCGCGTGCCCCACTCAAATTAGATTCTAATTGGAGTTGATTTTCACTTTGCGCGAAACCCTTTTCTCGTTTTATTTATTAAATTTGTATTACTTTATATACAAAACGTGTTTATATTTATTGTACATATGTCCCTTTATCCATATAAAGCTATAAAACTATCCTATCTTAACTTATTAATTATTTATAGCCCCAGAAATGCCAAACTTCCCTATTTATCTTACTGGATTTCACGTTTAGTTCCGTAACTCCTGAACCCGTTGTCTGATTTACTTAATTCAAACGGATTTGGCATTTCTGGGCGATTTCCCATATGATAGACATATTATACAATTAATTATTTCAATATCTAAAAACTTGATTTTCAAGTTACGTAATTTTAAAATAATTTACAATTTTACTTTAAATCTTTCCTTACTTGCTATTGTTTATGACACATACTTACTATTCTTATTATAAAAACATAAAAACAACAACATAATAAATCTAATAATAAAATTAATAAACAAAAAACAAAATATAAAAATAACTCAAAGAACAAGTGAGCGGCATGAGCGTGTGAGATTTAGATACATAACAAGGCAATTGAATTTATTTTTGAATTATTGAAATCTCACGAAATAAGTGAAGAAAGCAAAGAATAAAACATAAAGGTATAAATAATAAAATATATTAGTCATTTTTATCATTTTAATCATATTCAACAGCAATATCACACATAACACAAAATTGTTAAAACAAAATGAACCATTACATAAAAAAAGAGGAATCACTTAACTTACGTGTTGTTGTCTACTCCTCAACGTCCACCAAAAAAGTGCCATGACTCTATTTTACAATATTATTCCGAACAGTCATACTATCCCGCCAAAAATGACCAATCAGAGACAAGTAAGCTTTATAGACAAATAACTAAATTCACAATTGAAATAAACTAATTTAAACACACCAAATCTTATTTAAAACTTATAGCGATAATTTTAATATTTATTTTAATCATTAAACATGTAAGCTTTTAGATATCAAATTTAATAAACATAAAACAATTACATAATGGTAACCTCGTTTTCATGTGCGTTTACAGAGACAGTTAAGATTAAGAAATATTCAATAATTTGTCATTTAAAGTTCGTTTACAGAGATAGTTAAAATCAAGAAATATACAATAATATGTCACGGCCATACTGACCTGTACTTCGCTCTCGAAGTACCTCTTTATATTATACTGTATACAAACCATTGATAATGCATAAAACTTAAAAACTAATACAGTTTAACATTGTCACCGCCTCACTTTTCACATTAAGTAGACGAATAACAACGGTCAATTCGCTTCTCTTACTCTCGAAGTACCTCTTTATATTATACTGTATACAAACCATTGATAATGCATAAAACTTAAAAACTAATACAGTTTAACATTGTCACCGCCTCACTTTTCACATTAAGTAAACGAATAACAACAATCAATTTGCTTTTTTTTTTTTTTTTACATTTATTTATCTAGCCTCACACCTGCTGCACATGAGACAGACTAGATAAGCAAATTGACTTCAGCAGTTCTACATTCCAAACACTTACAGTATTTACCACACAGTATTTTGTCTACTATTTAATTATGTAATTACAATAAAAATTAAACCACACGTTAGTCGTTAATACAATGATTTTATATATAATTGATTTATTTTTTAGCAACTGACAAAATAAACAACAATCATTCCAAAAATATAATAATATAAATGTATACTAATCAGACTCATTATCATCAACCCATTCACCGGGCCATAATCTTAATTTATCCTTAGCAATAATAATATTTCGTGAGTTACCTAGACCCCTCAAAATATACCTGTCATTAGGAAGAATACCAATAATAGTATATGGACCCTTAAATCTAGGACTGAGTTTGTCATGACGCCTATGATCTTGATTGACATATACCGTATTTCCAATCTCAAAATTTGTAGTATTTCGCCTACAAGCATCAAAACAATTTTTTAATTTAATGGCCCCTGATTGCAACCGCTGTCGTGCTAATTCTCGATCTTCCCTGACATCAATACTAGTTTCAGAAACATTAACATCATTAAGGCGAGATTGAATGGATGGAATGTTGGCATTACAGCCAATAAGTAATCGAATTGGAGTAAAACCTGTTGATTTTTGAACAGTTGTATTAATAGACTGCTGAACCTTCCACAAGCCGCTTGGCCAGTCTGACGAACCATTACAAGCCGTATTCAACATATTAACCACTGTAGACACATAACGTTCAACTTGACCGTTTCCTCTTGGTGTTCCAGTGGCAATCATATGATGGTCTATTTGTAATTCTCATGTCGACTAGGTAACGAGCAAGTGTGTGAGGCCAGTTCACGGAATGAGGTATACTGGATAGATTTCTGGATTGGCTTATGACACACTTGTCGGAGTCGGCATATAGAGAGATATGTCGACTAGGTAACGAGCAAGTGTGTGGGGCCAGTTCATGAAATAAAGTATAGAATATGAAATGAAGAACAACATGAAAGTATAGAATATAGAACATAGCCAAGTTAAGGGCTTCACATTGTATTCACTTAATAATGTTTGTCAATCTAATTTTAATAGAGACATGTATTTTTTTATTCTTATTTTGTATTATTATTTTATTGCTTTGTATAATGATGTCTACAATTATGTTTAGTATAGTTTTAAGTAGATTATATCCGTACTATATGTAATGTAACTTGATAAACCTAAATATTTGTGTAAATCAGCTCTTATTTGTAAATGTAACTTTTACGAGAGGACTCGTAATAAATCAGATGGCCGAGTCAGCAAGAATACAAATAATATTAATTATAAATAGTCGTAAACCTAATCCCTTTTTTCTTTCTTTTTGAAATTTTTAACGAGAGGACTCGTTGTAAAACGGATGGCCGAGCTGTAAGAATCGAAGTAAAAACAGTATTAAGTACTATATTTCTTTACCTACTTAACTAAATGTGTAATAATTAATTATTGTTTATTTTACCAAAAACATATGTGGCGCCAACATTTGGCATTTGAAGTACCAGATAAAAACAACAGGTCCCTTTTGACCACTTAACTAAATGTTAACAATCTGTTGATACTTAAAGTACTGACGATAATAAAGGATCCTATTTCAACAGGACCTGTCACATATCTTATAATAAGTTACGGCACTTGCCTCAGGACCTGTCACATATTGTATAATAAATTATGGTGCTTACCTAATGACGAAAGATGGGATAACATGGAATTGTATAAATATGGGCATTCGCCCTTCGACGAGGGAACGACAACGACGTGTTACATAAACATTGTTATTATACAAGTAGTAGTATATTCGTAAGAGCTTTGTAATCCTGTACTTGTAATATTAGTATATTTGTGAAAGTATAAGTAATCAGTATTGTAAACCATTAAACTATAATATAATATAATAATGGAAGATAATCAAGAAGTATTATTTCACTGAGTTGTTTAGGTGAATCCTTTTACTCTTTCAATTGTATTAGTAAGAACATAAGGGAAATAGGACATATGATTACGTGAATAATGATACTAATATAGTAGAATCAAAACTGCATTGCGTTTTAGAACTAAATTAGCAAAAAAATACGTAGTACACAGTGATACAAGTCGCGCAGCTCTTACGCACCCCACTCCCTACTTCTCCGCGGGACGCATGGAAAGAGCGCAGGCGACGCGGGATTCTTAGTCTCGGGCGTGCGTCAGGACAGGTGCGTCGTGCGTTACAGCACACAACTACGATGCATAAGGTAAGACTTGTATCATTTTACACGAATTATGTAACAATTTTGTTTTTTAAATGTTTACAAAGAACATGTCTTCGATATTAATTTGAACTGATATTTTTACAGTCTATAATGAAAAAACGAATAGATAAGATTATGGAAGGCGTTCAGCTACAGAGGGATGAAGAAAATATGGTACATGAAGAAATAATAAGTGAAAAAAAAACTAATCAGCCCGGAGAGACAATAGAAATAGAATCCTGTAAAAAGACGGCCTTAAAAGAAGTGGATCAATGTGAAGAGGAGATAGAAGAAACCACACTTGAAAAAGACGATCAATATGGAGAAAATATTAGCAGTGGATCAAAGGGTAAGGAAACTGGACTATCACCTAGAATTTTAAATTTCAGCTCGGGTAGCAGTGATGATTTTATACCAAACAGTGAAACCGACTCAACTGAAACAAGCACGTCGACTGGTAAACCAAAGAAAAGATATACCAAAAAAATTATAATTCCTGAAAGCTTTGATGACTCAGATAGCACGACCACAGGACCAGAACCTGGATGCTCGCATTCAAATAAAAAACAACGAAAATCATTAAAGGAAAGAAGGGCAGATAGAGATTCTAGATTAATTTTACGCAATGCAGGCAAGAGTTATGTTACTAAACTGGGTAAAATGAAACCTGGAAGAAATTTGGGCCCACTAACGGACTGTCGCATGAAATGCAATAGTCGTATATCCCATGACATAAGAGAATTTATTTTTAAGGAGTACTGGGGTTTGGGTTCGTACGATGAGAGAGCTAAATATACTGAACGCTTTATTAAAATTAATAATAAAAAAACACATACAATCGGAGGCAAAGGAAAACGAGAATACAGCAATACATATAAAATAGTTTATTTTAATGAGGATTACAAAATATGTAAAAGTTGTCTTTTGAAAACTCTTGGTGAGAGTAATCGCTTTCTTCAGACCGTGTGTGAGAAAATAAAAAAGTATGGTCGTGTAACTAAAAGCGAAAGGGGGCGTGCTGCCAGCTACAAAAAAAATTCTAACGAGCGACTGAAAGAGGTAGAACAGCATATCAATAAATTCCCGGCGTACGAAAGCCATTACTCTCGATCCAAGACTGCTAAAAAGTACCTTAGCTCTGACCTTTCCCTCAATACTATGTATCAGCTTTATTGTAAAGAAAATAGTAACCCCGTCTGCAAAACTGTATATGGCAAATGTGCCAGACGGGCGTAGCTCGAAGCGTGTATGAGTATGTGGCTATTGCTAACGAGACGCTGACGTCCTGCACCTATAGGTTCCGGATGGACGAGTGATAATAGGTCCGATGAATCTTGTACATGTAGCGTGGAAAGGAACGTTGCCGTGGAAATAAAACACCTATTTATTCTTCATAGCTGTTCAGGAGGCGGCTTCTTGACTATTTGAAGCTTGAAGGAATATTCGCGGGTGCCGATGACTACGATTAGTCCTGCGACCTCGTGCGCTCAGGTACCACGGAACTTTACCGACACGAGAGCCGCGAAACCGTCTCCTGTTTTGCATTTTATTTGCGAACATTTTTACTATAAGATTTACATGTTTCTATGTTTTTCTCGGTGTTTACAAATTAAACTATATTACATCTATATATTGATAGAAAGCCCTTTTTATGCCCTATCTGGATATGTAATTAGTTTTACTCAATTATAATTTAATAAAAAGTTATTACAGTTAGAAGTCAAAAAATCTGATTATTTAATGTAAACAAACTTTTGTTTTTACTATATCTCCGAAACTATTTAATATATTTTAATGAAACAAATTGTGATATAAAGGGGAGATATGGTACTAACTAGATATACTATTTTAATTATTACATATTCAGTATATAAGGGCTATTTACCTCGAAATGATACACCGTAAAAAAATAATGTTTATTTTATCACTCTTATCGCTAATACACAAACTATTAACATGAAATATTAATAACAAGTTAGGTTTAGACTAAAACTAGGTGCCTATGCAACATTTATATAATATTTTAACGTTTTAACTAAGAAAATTAGGGTTTAAAGGATCGTACTTACATTTTACATTTTAAACTGTTATCTGGACTGTTACATAGACACTGTTTACTTATAAATATCACAAATCACTATAATCTTTGTTTATATCACCTAAATAGGTGGATATGTATATAAAACTCACCTAATTTCATTACGCCTACACATGTGGGTAATTATATAAAAACATATTTAACAACTTTTATCACTATGTATGTGGGTACACTTATAAAAACACTTTATAATATTTTTGGTGACGCTTTGTCGCGAACATTTCTCCCGCCGTGCGGCGTATCGACGACTCGGAGTAGGAGCCGCATCATGCCGGTGAGCGTCGTCTCGATGATCTCGTTCATTTTGGCAGGGGTATCAGCTTCTTCGTTGGACGTTTCAGCACGCCGCCGGCAGTGCGAACGTCGGCGGTGCGAATCTGACCGTCAGCTCCGGGATACACTGCTATTATACGGCCTCGCGGCCATGTGTTGCGGGGCATCTGGCCGTCGGCGATGAGGATAGGGTCACCGACCTGAAGTCCGGGGCCGCGCGCGTGCGGCTCCCGCCGGTGTTGCAGCTCGGGCAGGTATTCCCGCACCCAGCGACGCCAGAACATGTCGGCTAGTATTTGTGAGCGTCGCCAGTGTTTTCGGCTCTCCCAGTCCTCTTCATTGAACGTGCCGGGAACTGGTAGCCTTGCTGATCCTCCCAGTAAGAAGTGATTCGGTATGATGGCCTCCTCGTCTTCACTCTCCACAGAGACGTGGGTCAGCGGCCTGCTGTTGACGGTGTACTCGGCCTCACACAATAACGTAGCCAATACTTCTTCGTGCGGATGTTTTTCGTGTAGTACGGTGTACAAAGCAGTTTTCACGCAGCGCACCAGTCGCTCCCATGCTCCTCCCATGAACGGTGCGGACGGGGTGATGAATCTCCACGCGATGCCGCGGCGACTAGCTTCTTCTCTGAACGCTTCACGTAGTTCTTTATCAGCTCCGTGCATGTTGGTACCGTTGTCCGAGTATATTTCTGTGGGGCAGCCTCGCCGTGCGGCGAATCTGCGCAGAGCGAGTATGGCGGAGTCTGCGCTGAGGTTGGCAGCAACTTCGAGATGCACTGCCCTGGTCGTCAGACATGTGAACAGTGCGACGTACCTTTTGTGATGTTGTCGTCCGACGGTGACGGATAGCGGGCCAAAGTAATCGAGTCCAGTGTACGTGAACGGTCTCTGATGATGCGCGAGGCGCGTTTTCGGATGATCACCTGTGGCCGGCGTTGAAGGACGAGCCTTACGGATGCGACACATTAGGCACTGATTCACCACCTTCTTGGTAGTCGGTCGCAGCTTCACGATCCAGTAGTGCTGTCGTACTTCGTTGATTGTGAGCTCTGTCCCGCTATGCTGCAGGCTGCGGTGCGTCCAGTCGATATATAGCTGTGTGATGCGATGATCGCCGTCTAATATCGGTGGTCTCTTCGTTTCTTCGGGTATCTCGTCCACAGCTGCAATACGACTTCTCAGTACTATTCGTAGTTTTTCAGGCTTAATGGGGTTGAAGACGTCGAAATGAGGTAAATACCACGTCTTCCCTGGAGTGTTCGTCTTGGGAGCTCTCTCAGCGTATTCTTTCTGTATGAGAGAGTTTATCTGTTCGGTGTATCTGTCTTTTAGAGCAGGGTTGCGGTCGAGCTTCTTTTCTATTGAGATGAGCCTCTTGAGGGCTGTCTCGTAGCTATCTGGCATCTGTATGTCTTCGCTTCTCCATAGCAGCGATGTTTGTATGTGCCCATCTTCTAACTGTTCTGTATATCTGTTCAGAATGTCTTCAGCTTTCTTCTCGGGGTCGGAGTCTGGACGTCGAGGGTTGATGATCAGTGATTCCAATGCGAAGTATTCACGTAGCTGCGTTTCGAGGTTGTCATCGTTGGTCACCAGTTTGTTGACATAATGCACTTGTTGACCGAGTGTTCTTGTGTGCGCTCCGTGCAGGACCCAACCCAGCGTAGTGAGTGATGCTACTGGTTGGTGACTCGGTCCTCTTCTTATGTCGCTGGCTAATAACAGGTGCCAGTTGTCTTGCCCGATGAGAATCTTCGGCGTGCCCGTGCTGTAGATCAACTGTTCCTTCAGGTTCATGAGATGTTCACATTCTGCGATATCCTCTTCTCTGACGGTTTGCGGCGTAAGATGAAGTTTAGGTATGGTGCGCGCTCTGAGTGGAACTGTCTTCTTGTCACAACCGACTAGCGTGACGGCGACTCTTCGTGATCGGGGAGTGTCGATAGTTGTATTTCCTATCGCTCCTATCTTCAGCGGGTCTATCTTTCCTTCTGCGCCGACTTGCTCTGCTATTTCCTCGTCGATGAGCGATACGGTTGATCCGTCGTCCAGAAGCGCGTGCGTGTGAACTTCTCCCGCCGGTCCGATAACTCGCACCGGTACTATCTTCAAATATGCCAAGTTGGGGAACGTGCGCGAGCTGGCTACTGTTTCAGGTGATTCCTTCCTGACGTCTTCTATTCTTGGCTTCTTGTCGTAATGAAGGAGTCGATGATGCTTGGCGGTACATCCTTTCGTACCACATATCTTTGGCTTGCATGTATGTTCTCGATGTCTGTTTCGTAGACAGCGGAAGCACATCCCATGATTCTTCGCAAGCTCCCATCTCTTGTCATTGGAGGCTTCTTTAAATCTTGTGCAGTCAGATGCGTAGTGTCCCTCTTTGTCACAGATGCGGCACTTCGGGGCAGGTCTCTCTGTTGCTGTGTGAGTCCTCTGTATGTTGCGTCTTGCTGCCGTTGTTGTTGTTTCTGTTATGTTCTCTGGCGGTGCAAAGGCGCTGCAGAATCGGGCTTGTTCGGTAATGAAGTCGCTGAAGTAACTGAGATCAGGCATCGACTGGTGCTTCTCGGTGTATGTCTTGTACCAGTGCACACGTAGGGAGTTCGGCAGCTTCTCGGTCAGGGTTCTCAGCAGTTCTGCATTGATGAGATAGTGTTCTTTCTTCAGTGCACGTAGGGTTACAACTCCGCTTCTGACTCGGCTCGCGAACGTGCATATGTCTCTAGGGGTTTCACTGCAGCGTGGTAGTCCTCGTAGTCTTTCTGTCTCAGCTTGAGCTATTGAATCTGGACGGCCAAACTGCAGCTCCAGTTCCTTCATGATGTCATCTGGTCTAGCATGTCCGATGAGCTCCGAACTGACTGTGTCGAGTGCTCTTCCTCGCAGGCTCCTTCTCAATCTTGCAGTATTCTCCACGTCGTTGAAGTATCCTCGCGTTGTTTCATATATGGCACGAAACGACAACCATTCTGTATGCGACCCACTGAAGTTGGGTAGCGTCATGATGACCTTGGACGCAGCGGGGTTGTGCGGCGTCCACTTTTCTTCATTATTCTTCTTATTGGCAAGCGAAGCGATGGCTGAGGTGAGCTCCGTTATGAACGCTTGGAGCGAATCACCTTCTCTATTTTCATTTTTCTTGATTGACGTGACGTCATTCTTCGTTACGGTTTCATTATTCTTCTCATCCACTTGGTTGGATGACGGCGGTGCTTCTTGTTGGAGGTCCTCACTGTCTATATCCACAGGGGGAGGCGGTGGCGTGTTGCCCGTATGTCGGATGCCTCTCTCTGCGGCGTCGTCCTCCTTCGGCTGTGGTTCCGGTGCTTCTTCTAGCCAGGAACGCACATATTCATCGTTGGAGCCTCGCTCGTCCATATAATCGTCGTCCGATTCTTCCTCGGCCCTCTGAAGTGCTATCTGTGCGAGCTCCAACTTGACTTTCAATAACTCTTCACGAGCTTTTCTGATTTTTCTTGTCGATACCGTCGACGACGGCGGTCTTGTCTGTTCGGTACGGGCGTCACCCCGGGTAGTCATCGGTACGGCGCGGCGATCCGTTTTGTATGCTGTCTTCACTGTTCGATCCGAGTCGTCTTCTATGGTGCGGGTACCCCTCCTGTCGCTCGACGGCGCTGTGGCTTGTGTCTGTTTCGAGGTCGTCGCAGGGGTTTCTTCTTGCCTCCTTGTAGGCGGAGGCCGTGGCGGCTCGGCTTCATCCATGGTAGACGGTGACCGTGGTGGTAGTTGATGGCGGACAGCAGGCGCGCTGTGTTCTCCGCTGACATTGACTGTCCATGCTTCAGGCGCTCTTCCTTGCGATCTTGTAACCGGCATGCTTGAAACGATGTCTTCACTTAGTTAACAGTCTTCAATCTTGATATTATCACACGTAGATCCGGCTCGAAGGACCAGCGGATGTGCCAGACGGGCGTAGCTCGAAGCGTGTATGAGTATGTGGCTATTGCTAACGAGACGCTGACGTCCTGCACCTATAGGTTCCGGATGGACAAGTGATAATAGGTCCGATGAATCTTGTACATGTAGCGTGGAAAGGAACGTTGCCGTGGAAATAAAACACCTATTTATTCTTCATAGCTGTTCAGGAGGCGGCTTCTTGACTATTTGAAGCTTGAAGGAATATTCGCGGGTGCCGATGACTACGATTAGTCCTGCGACCTCGTGCGCTCAGGTACCACGGAACTTTACCGACACGAGAGCCGCGAAACCGTCTCCTGTTTTGCATTTTATTTGCGAACATTTTTACTATAAGATTTACATGTTTCTATGTTTTTCTCGGTGTTTACAAATTAAACTATATTACATCTATATATTGATAGAAAGCCCTTTTTATGCCCTATCTGGATATGTAATTAGTTTTACTCAATTATAATTTAATAAAAAGTTATTACAGTTAGAAGTCAAAAAATCTGATTATTTAATGTAAACAAACTTTTGTTTTTACTATATCTCCGAAACTATTTAATATATTTTAATGAAACAAATTGTGATATAAAGGGGAGATATGGTACTAACTAGATATACTATTTTAATTATTACATATTCAGTATATAAGGGCTATTTACCTCGAAATGATACACCGTAAAAAAATAATGTTTATTTTATCACTCTTATCGCTAATACACAAACTATTAACATGAAATATTAATAACAAGTTAGGTTTAGACTAAAACTAGGTGCCTATGCAACATTTATATAATATTTTAACGTTTTAACTAAGAAAATTAGGGTTTAAAGGATCGTACTTACATTTTACATTTTAAACTGTTATCTGGACTGTTACATAGACACTGTTTACTTATAAATATCACAAATCACTATAATCTTTGTTTATATCACCTAAATAGGTGGATATGTATATAAAACTCACCTAATTTCATTACGCCTACACATGTGGGTAATTATATAAAAACATATTTAACAACTTTTATCACTATGTATGTGGGTACACTTATAAAAACACTTTATAATATTTTTGGTGACGCTTTGTCGCGAACAGCAAAGTTTTTAAAGATATGAACTTATCATTTAAGAATCCTAGTATAGATACATGCAATAAATGTAACTTGTTACAAAATAAGCTCCAATATTTACAAGATGCTGAACAAATTGTACAAGTACGGGAGCAACTGAGACTACATCAGGAAAGCTACGAAAGTGCTTACACTGAAAAACGCAAAGATAAGGCTTTGGCTAAAATTAACTCGGATATTTGTGTTATTGCATTCGATTTACAACAATGTCTACCTACTCCTATGCTGAATACTCAATCAGCATTTTATAAAAGACAACTATGGGTCTTTAATCTGACAATCCACGATTTTACGACTGATTACGCATATTGCTACATGTGGCCAGAATGTAGTGGTGGTAGGGGAGCCAATCAAATAGCTTCGTGCTTGTACGAATTTATCACTGTGAGACTTCCGTTGCTTCACACAAATGCTAAAACCTTAATCATGTATTCAGATTCATGTTCGGGACAAAACAAAAATTCGATTATTTGCACAGCTTTATTATTTGCACTAAAAGACTCGCCTCAACTTTTGAACATAGAACATAAATTTCTCGTACCCGGCCATACACACATGGAAGTTGATAGTGACCATGCGCTCATTGAAAGAGCAAAAAAACGAACATCAATGAATATTCACCACCCACGCGATTGGTGTCAATTGGTAAGGAGTGCATCAACTAGAACTAATAAATTTTCAGTAATTGAAATGGCGGGGACAGATTTTTACGATTTTGCCATGTTTGCTAAAAATAATTTTACAGTTAAAAAAACTAATTCTACGGGTGAAAAGTTTATATGGTTGAATGTAAGAGTTATTAAATTTAGTAAAGAAAAATTTCCGGTTTTTGAATATAAAGAAAGTTACGTAGGTGATGATTATTATGTGATGTCTTACGACAAAAGGAATAAAGACTACAGTTTACTTAGTATTAATGCTGTTCCAAAATGTTACAATGGACCGATTCCTATAAGTGTTTTAAAGAAAAGGGATTTAATATCACTGTTAGAATACTGTGCAGGATACACATTTGCTATCACTGGGTTGGTGTAGAAATAAAATCACTGGGCTTCAATCTTGATGAGGTTTATTGTTCTGGAGATCTTTCTTCTATTAAGGCTGCTCGCTGACTGTGTCGGTACCGAAAACCGCCTCGATATTTATACTATTTTTGGGCAAAAAATGTAGGGCCTCTAATTGGTCGACATTTGTCGACCAATCAGAGCGCCGGATTTAAAATCAATCAGAAAAGGGGCGGTTCCGGCACAGTTACCTTAACTACGGCGAAACTTTACCGTGACGAGAGCCACGTTACAATTTCTATAATTATAAAACATGCTGTAGGGACACATGTAAGTATGTATGGCAGAGTGCAAGATAAGCAATAAAGTTATGAGAGCGTGAGGCATGCATGGAACGGACAGTTACTGCGCACTGGTCCGAGTGAACGGTTCTCTCTTGGGTTACGCGAAATATATTCGGTATACGAACGCCGTGTTTCAATTAAACCCTGAACCCGTGACCAGAAGAGGCAGAACTCAAATTAGGGATTTCCACCCACGATTAATTCCTAAAGTGGTGACCCCGAACGAATCCCTAAAGTGGTGACCCCGAACGCAAATATATATACACGTGTTGTGTGAATTGCGTGGACATTGTGTAGTGCTACGTAAGCGAGAACTTTGTACAATATGATGCAACCACAAGTGCCAGCTCAACCCACAGTGAAACGGGAAGATAGGGGCAGTGATTTAGCCCAAATTACCATCAAAACGCAGATTCCGGAATTCTGGACAGACCAGCCGCGACTATGGTTTGGCCAATTCGAGGTCATCGTGGCAGACCAGAAACTAGGTGAGAGGAAAAAGTTTAACCTAGTCGTCGCAAAACTGAGCAAAGACAGCGTTCAGCAGGTGTCTGATCTGATATTCGAACCGCCAGAAGATAAGCAATATACGGCGCTGAAAGAGCGATTGCTTAGCGTTTACGAAGAATCAGACACACGACGAATCCGGAAACTACTAAAGGAAATCGATCTAGGAGATCAGAAACCGTCACAGCTGCTCCGAAAAATGAAGGACCTTGGCGGGGGACGGTTCCCAGACGATACACTACGCATCCTGTGGATTGGACATTTACCAGCGGCAGCACGTACCGTGTTGACTATTAGCGAAGTTACCGACCTGAATAAGCTGGCGGAGCAGGCGGACAAAATTATGGAGACAGCAGAGCCAAGCGACGCTATTTCTGAAGTCGCCGCCAGCCCCTCAACATCGAGCACCGATGCATTAGTAGCGGAGATATCGAAACTCAGCAAGAGGATCGACGATATGCACAATCAGAGTTGGAAGAAGAACGCTACACGATCTCGCTCACCATCGCCTGGAGGACGGAGGTACAACCCGTCGCGACAGCGGGCCAGGAAGAGATCGACGGATTGGATGTGCTTCTACCACTTTCGGTTCGGCAAGAAAGCTACGAGGTGCGAACAACCATGCAGCTGGAAGGGCGACGCTGTAGGTAAAAGTCAGTCGGGAAACTAACAGCGGTGCAGTCTGCGGTGGAAGATTGCATCGACATGTCAAACCACCGGTTAAGCATCAAGGACGTCAACACGGGTATGTGTTTTTTAATAGATACTGGTGCTAATGTTTCCGTCTTACCTGTTACCAGAAAAACCTATAATGTAAACAATAGTTCTAACTTTAAATTATATGCAGCAAATGGCTCAGAAATTCAGACGTATGGTACTAGAAATTTAAAATTAAATCTTAACCTTAATAAATTGTATAAATGGACCTTTATTGTAGCAAATGTCAAACAACCAATAATAGGAGCAGATTTTTTACGGCATTATAATTTGCTAGTAGATTTGAACTCACAAAAACTATTAGATAAAGAGTCAAAGTTAATAACAAGCGGTAACATGATTCAATGCGCGGAACCCTCAGTCAGCATTGTAGACGGCAAGCACCCTTATCACGAGTTATTATCGGAGTTTTCAGACATCACTAAACCTAGGCCGTATAGGGATGACGACGCTGATACCGATAATAACAAAGTATTGCATCATATAGAAACTACGGGCCCACCCGTATACGCGCGCGCTAGACCTCTTCCGCCGAACAGGTACCAAAAGGTGAAGGAGGAGTTTAGGTCTATGCAGGAGATGGGTATTTGTAGGCCATCGAACAGCGCGTGGGCCAGTCCGCTACACGTAGTGGCGAAGAAAAATGGGGATATCCGGCCTTGTGGTGACTACAGGCGACTCAACGCTATCACCAAGCCGGACCGATACCCCGTACCGCGGCTGCACGATTTTACGTACGTGCTGGCAGGTAAGAAAGTTTTCTCGAAACTGGATATAAATAAGTCTTATCATTGTGTTAAAGTAGCAAAGGAAGACATCGAGAAAACTGCAATCATAACTCCCTTTGGTTTGTTCGAATTCCCGCGAATGACCTTCGGTCTACGAAACGCGAGTCAAACTTTCCAACGTTTTATGAATCATACGGTATTACAAGGGTTAGACTTCCTATTTAGTTTTGTTGATGACGTCATCATAGCTAGCGACTCTATAGAGGAAAACAAACGGCATCTCAGGCAGGTTTTTGAACGGTTTAGACAGTTTGGCATTACGATCAACTTGTCTAAATGCGAGTTCGGGAAAACTAACATCGAGTTTTTAGGGTACGAGGTCTCTACTAAGGGTATTCGACCACTTGAGGACAAAATCAAGGCCATCTTAGATTTTCCGCGCCCTAAAACTGTAGACCAGCTGAGACGGTTTTTAGGTATGATTAACTTCTATAGGGCAAGCATTCCATACGCCGCTAGTCATCAGTCGAGCCTCAATGAGTACATGAAAGGCGCTAAAAAGAACGATAAGACTGTAATTCAATGGAATAGCAAGTCGGAGGAAGCCTTTGAACAATGTAAACAAGGTCTGAAAAACGCGGTGATGTTATCTCACCCTAAAGCCAATGTGCCTTTAGCACTAATGACTGATGCCTCAGACAGCTGTGCAGGAGCTGTGCTGCAGCAAAAAATTGGTGGTGCATGGCAGCCATTAGGATACTTTTCTAAGAGGTTTACAAAAGCTCAACAAAAGTATTCTACCTATGATAGGGAATTGTTAGCTATTTTTATGGCTATTAAACACTTTCGTTATCTTTTCGAGGGCAATCAGTTAACCATCTTTACAGACCATAAACCCTTAATTTACGCGTTTACTAAACTACAAAGTAACTGTGAAACGCCAAAACGTACGCGACAGTTATTATTTATCAGCGAGTTTACAACGGATATTAGGTACATAGAAGGCGAAAATAATACGGTGGCGGACGCATTATCGCGCATAGAAACAATTCAGTGCCCCACTGTACTCGATTTCTCGGAACTTGCGACAGCGCAAGACGCTGACGCCGAGCTTGCGCAACTATTGAGCGCAGGGAATAACAACGTTTGTTTAAAGAAATATCATGTTCCGAGTAGCAACGCAGATATTTATTGCGAAACTTCTACAACCTTTTGTAGGCCGTATGTAACCGAACATTATAGGAAACTCGCATTTAATTCAGTACATGACGTCAGTCACCCAGGCATACGAGCAACGCGTAAACTGGTCGCACAACGTTTCTTTTGGCCAGGCTTGAATCGCGATGTCGGCAGATGGGCCAAGACGTGTATTCAATGTCAAAAGTCAAAAGTCAACAGACACACGATATCGGACGTGCAACATTTTCCAGCTTGTGACCGCTTTGAACATGTGCATATCGATATCGTAGGGCCCCTACCAACATCGCGAGAAGGGCACAAGTATCTTATCACCATGATCGACCGATGCACGCGTTGGCCCGAGGCCATTCCAGTAACGGATATCACTGCGGAGGTCGTAGCAAAAGTATTTTACGAGTCGTGGATAAGTAGATTCGGTTGTCCGGACAGACTGACAAGTGACCAAGGGCGTCAATTTGAGAGCTCGTTATTCGCGCAATTAATGAAATACATGGGTATAACGAAACTTCGCACCACACCATACCACCCTCAAAGTAATGGTATTGTAGAGCGTTGGCATAGATCCATGAAGTCAGCATTAACAGCTCGCCTCATTAACAACTCGTCCTGGCTCGAGGAGCTGCCTACAGTGCTACTAGGGTTACGTGCAGTAGGTAGAAGCGACAATGGCGTTAGTCCCGCAGAGTATGTATACGGCCAAACGCTTCGTTTACCGGGAGATTTTTACAGCCCCTCTCATAAACGAAACGACGACGATCAGGAGTTTTTAATGCAGTTAAAAAGTACAATTAATAACTTGAAACCGGTATCGCGAGACGCGCGGGACTCACGAACATTGTTTATACATCGCGACCTTAATAAACTTTGTAGGTAACAAATTAAGTATTTGTATCGCCAAACGGGATACCTTAAAGTCGGCCCCTGAAATATGGGTGACCGCACCCTGTAGTCTTCACTAGTATAGTTATTAAGCTGAGCATGTCATTAATAACAAACTAGGTGTTGCCTGTTAGTAATGTAAGCAATTGTGTAACAATGTAATCTATGTGTTTCTTTGTTGAAGTTAACATAAACATATTTTCTGCTGACATATAGTGTACCTACTTACCTCGCAATAACAAGGCATAAGCACTGAAAGTGACGAAATACGAGATCGGTTTCGCAGTCATGGCAACCGCAGTAGTTCTCATTGCAGTGTTAGTGTCGTGTCGTCACTTCCGAAGTCGCATTAAGAAATTGGTTCATAAAGAAGTAGTCAATACATCCGGTGTTGTGACTACGCTGCCTGGGCGCATAGAGGCTCGCACAATGTCGCAGCAGCCACCTCAAGCCAGTTATGCGTAGTCAGATCCGCCCACCGCGAAAGGTTATTGTTGTAATGTACAGTACTTATCGCAGTGTAACTGAATACTTACATTGTAAGCTTAGTGTGTAAACTTCTGTGTATCTTACTGCGTGTATACATATATTTTTTTGTAACTTGGTGTTTTAGCCAGTAAGATGTCTTAGTTTTTAAGAAAATTTGTGGCAAATTTTGGGGGGGAGTACTGTAGGGACACATGTAAGTATGTATGGCAGAGTGCAAGATAAGCAATAAAGTTATGAGAGCGTGAGGCATGCATGGAACGGACAGTTACTGCGCACTGGTCCGAGTGAACGGTTCTCTCTTGGGTTACGCGAAATATATTCGGTATACGAACGCCGTGTTTCAATTAAACCCTGAACCCGTGACCAGAAGAGGCAGAACTCAAATTAGGGATTTCCACCCACGATTAATTCCTAAAGTGGTGACCCCGAACGAATCCCTAAAATGCTATAAAACTATCTTATAACTATCTTAATATTAATCAACAAATAAAATTTAAACATATTCTTAACTAAGCATTAAAGACATCTACTATAAAAACACTATAACTGTTTATCTTGTCCCGCACATCACTGTCTATCTTGTCCCGCTCATCACTCCCGCCGTGCGACTGCGTCGCATCTCGTTCCGGTGCGGGCACGTCGTCCGTAGGTAGTGGCAGGATCACCAGCTTCCTCACCGGCCGGCGCAGGACACCTCCCTTGCTCTGCACGTCCACTGTCCGCACGATGCTGTCGGGTCCAGGATACACAGCGATGACTCGTCCTCGTATCCACACGTTGCGGGGCAGGTTTGGGTCGACGATCTGCACGAGGTCATTCACCTTGACTTCTTGACCTCGCCCGTGGGGCTCCTGCCGGTGTTGGAGCTCGGGTAGGTACTCCTTCACCCAGCGGAGCCAGAAAACGTCGGCGAGCCTCTGTGCAGCTCGCCAGCTTGACCGGGAGATGGTGTCTTGTTCGGAGAATGTGCCGGGCTGTGGCACGCGCCCAGGACCTCCCAGCAAAAAGTGATTGGGAGTCAGGGCCTCTGGATCTTCTGCGCTGACGGAGACGTGGGTCAGCGGGCGACTGTTTACAGTGTACTCTACCTCAGCTAGTAGAGTTGCGAGGACTTCTTCGGTGGGGTGGCGCTCGTGCAGTGTTGCTGCGAGTGCGGTCTTTACGGAGCGCACCATACGCTCCCAAGCGCCACCCATGAACGGAGCTCCAGGCGGGATATAACGCCAAGAGATGGTTCTCTTTGCTGCCTCTTCCGCTGTCGCCGTGTCGATTGCTTGTTGAAGTTCCTTGTCGGCGGCCTTCAAGTTGGTGCCGTTGTCCGACCAAATTTCAGCCGGGCAGCCACGTCGTGCGATCATACGTCGGACCGCCATTACCGCTGAGTCGGCGCTTAGTGAGCCGGCGACTTCTAGGTGGATGGCTCGCGTTGTGAGACACGTGAAGATGGCCACGTATCTCTTCTGTCTAGTGCGTCCGACGGTCACTGAGAGAGGCCCGAAGTAGTCGACATCGGTAGGCGTGCAGCAGCTAGTTCAACTTGGAGGCGGAGCAAATCTTCCTTTGCTTTGGCGATTTTCTTTATCTTTGTTCTGCTATGCGTCGATTCCCCCTCTCCCCCCTTCTTGCTAGGAGGGTGGAGGAGCTGTGGGCCGGTTGGTTTCGACGGACCGGCTTTCTTGACAACTCGTTTCACTGTCGAGGCGTCAGTATCACGGCGTTTTTCTATTGAAGTGACAGCTGCGGGCGGCTTCATCAGCTTCTTTGATTTCGCACCTGCGGTGAGCGTCGTCGTAGCGGAGGGGGCGACTGAAGGTGCGACGACGTCAGCAGGGTGCGAGGCGGAGGGCTAGCTAGCGGCGGAGAGGGCGGGCGCGGTGGCTGCCGGCGCGGCGATTGCGCTGGCGGCTGAGGCGGCGGTCGAGGCGGTGGTGACGGAAGTCACGGTGGTTGGGTCGGTCGTCGCGGAGGTGTAGGTCTGTCACTATTATTGTAATGTAAACAAAACTATTGATATAGTCACAAAATATTGATTTATTATTACAAATTAAGTTGAACAGGACTTGGCCCCTATGCGATCTCAAAACTTTTTACGATGGAAGAATTGCATAGAGAGACTTGGCTTTTTTTTACATTGAATGTTTTTGGTGGGATCTCATTTATTTTTTGTAGGTCTCTTTCTTTTCTTTTTATAAATAAACAAAATTGCTATAAAAAATATTTGCTTTCTGTACATAAACAAAGAACAAAGTTAACAATGCAGTCAAAATTCATATACCATGTTCTTGTAAAACCGCAAATATAAATTTGTTTCATATTATTTACTAAGGTATATAATTTATTACCGTTTTTATAATTTTCCCTTTACATGTAGCTAAAAACCTATCTTGGTGCCAAATTTGAAGGTTCTAAGTTTGCTAGAAGTACCTTAGATTTTTGATGATCGGTCAGTGAGTGAGTCAGTGAGTGACAAAATGGTTTAACTTTGATCGCTCATAACTCGTAAACTATTGGTTCAAATGTCATGTAATTTTGAGGCTAAGCTTGTTTTAATACTTACTCTAGGTCATCGAAAACCTAAACCCCTAGCTTTGTCCGTATCGATGATACAGGGTGGGTGAAATAGCCGCGAAACGCTTCGAGAAAAGAATGGTACGGCCGTGCCCGTTTTGCTCGAGACTTGGCTGGGGCACTGCCGTGCCCCCAGATATCTATTATTGTATGTTCTCTTACTTCCAGGTTTTATCATTGTATATTTAGGCTTGATAGGTTCAAAGTGTCTCACTAAAAACTCACGCTGTTTTGCAATATCTGATAGAGCCCAGTAACTCAAATGAATTTGTTGCCTCTCAATGTCGCTTACTTTTGATGAGCATTTAAGCCTACATGTTTCAGTACAGCTACTTTTCACTTTCCTAGCAGGAATCTCTATGTAAGTGATCGTGATCGTATGTAAGTGACCTGTGCTTTCGTAATACAGTGTTTAATATAAAGAGCTTCCTCACGGTAAGTAGTTTACAGTCATTGTACAATTGTGAAGTGCTGTAACGAAAATGTTTAAAGGTCATGACCTTGAGAACAGCTCTCTGTGCCCTTTCTAGATGGATTAAATTTGATTTAGGAGCCCCACCCCATATCGTTATGCCAAAGGTAAGTATCGACTGACATAGCGAGTAATAAACGATACGCAGAGTCTGTAAATCAGCACTGTGGCGAAGGTTTTTAAAGACTACTACGAGTTTTCTTACCCGGGCAGTTAGCACTCTTAATTGGGTGTTCCACGAAAGGAGGCTGTCTATAGTGATACCTAGATATTTTACGTCAGATTTTTTTTTCAAAGTACTGCAGACACACGAATTAAATAGTCCATTACAAGTATGTGCTTTTAAGGAAAACTGTTTGTCAGGTTGTGAAGACGATTTGAGAGAAAAAGTAATATAATTGGTTTTATCCACATTAAGGGTTAATAATAATAATAAGTTTATTGACCATAAGTTTAGGTTACAGTACACCGGTAATACATATTTCCATAGTACATAGTATAGGGTACATTCACTTACGTTCAACTACACTAAGTAAGAACTTATCTATAACAAAAATCAAGGGTAGTAGAAGAACAGTTAAATTATAATAATGCTATCACAAGTAAAGCAATGGTTCATAATAATATACTTGATAAAATATATAAATGCCTAATGACGGTATACAGAGAAAAGTTCTTTACCTCCCGTGCTAGTCAAGGACTGTGTTACGGCAAGGTAAGATTCTCGCTCATGGAATAGTAGTCATAATGTAAACACGTTAAGACACTTTTTACCAAGATACGTTTGTTTTGTTGTCAATCATAGATGACGATAACGAGTTACAAGCTTAGCGTAAACAAGTAGTATATGCAATGGAATCAGACAATGCAACTTAATGCGTTATTTAAAAGTAAACAAAGTATTTAAAAAAAAACAATATTTGTTTTGAATTTTCAAAATGACAATCGTTTTAATAATAAAATAAAATAATGAAAAGGTAATTCTAAAACTAAAATAATAAAATTAAAAGTAAAAGTTTTTTTTTTTTTTTTTTTTTTTTTTTTTTTAATAACTTGAAGAATATCTCTCTAGTGATAAGTAATGCATATGGTACTCATATATTAATATACAGTGTGGGGATGACAATATGACTTTAAATGAAAACACTGGCAGTACTGGTTTATAGAAACATTTGTCAACTATCAAATAAATCCGAACATCGAAATTAAAAAAACCATTTTTTTCTAACAAACTAAATAGCTTAAAACTGCAAACAAAATAAAACATCATGTATAAAATTGGTACACTTACCGGCGATAAGAACGGCAACGCAGCTTGGTTTCATTCATGATAAAGCTGTGGCCGACGGCGACGCAGCGAAGTAATGTTTGGCGCCATTATTGTTATTTTTTCAATTACACAAATCA
Organism: Autographa pulchrina; assembly: GCA_905475315.1. Classification (NCBI taxonomy): domain Eukaryota; kingdom Metazoa; phylum Arthropoda; class Insecta; order Lepidoptera; family Noctuidae; genus Autographa; species Autographa pulchrina. The sequence goes on along the minus strand of FR997761.1, from coordinate 10,635,204 downwards.
AATCACAGAATATTAACCAAATAGTCAGGCGTTCACGCGCGAGTTATTCACTAATCAATTTATTATTCATAATCACTTTTCGATCACATAATTATGTCGCCAGTCATTAAATTTTTTTATTTTCAATATGTCCGCCATTTTCTTCAATACATAAACTACACCGACGTATAATGTTATTTCTCACTCTTGATAATAGGTCACCATTAGCAGCCATTTCTTTCAATTTATTAAAAGATATTACTATTCTAGCTTTTAACTCCTCAACGGTGGTAACTTCTGTTGAATATACCTCATTCTTTATGTGACCCCACAGGAAGAAATCCAGGGGCGTGAGATCTGGTGACCTCGCTGGCCACCGCACTGGTCCAAAACGGCCAATCCACTGTCGACCTGCATTACGCAGACTGGACGTCGGATTGCGATCATAATAATTAATTACTCTTTCGTCTGAAATCACATTTGCACGTGGAGGAGCACCATCTACGTGCGGGATCAAGGATTGATTTTCCCGTATCCTCTGGACAGCTTGTACAATAGTACGCCCGTGGGTCGGACACATACGCGTGTTCTCATACCTCTCACGGTATGTCCGTACAGCTAAAGCGGCATTACCGTGACACTCCCCATAAATTAAAATCATATCGGTGTATTCCGAAGCGGTATAATTGTAACGAGGCATGATTATTTAATAATAACACTTGAAACACCTGAATAACCTTGAAACACCAAGTATTAAGCGTCTAATTTCGCAAAGTTTACTTCACTATTTAACTAAGTACCTATAATACGTTTATGTGTCCTGTCACTATTAAAACAAAGCGTCAAATTTCGCACAACACAACACAACAACAAAGATACGATAACACTCGCGCGGCGACTTCAAACGGGCGCGGGCGCATCCGAAATTCCAAAGGAAAACAAAACGCGTCACAGCAGGAAGGAGGTCCGGTGACACACTGACCGCGTGACCTAGACACGTCGACAAGTAAGCAAAGTAGAAACAAGCAAACTTACCTATCTCTTTCGCACATACATATTTTGCGATTGACATGAGTGCGTAACAGGAAAGTAATAACTTTCGCATGCATTTTTTATTATTTAGCTGTGACGACACGCTTTATGACTCTTATTTTGAGAAAATAGGTTTTTAAAGTAGCGAGCTGGCAACGTGTGTCGTTAACTTGTAGCGCGCTCAGCTGTTTACAATACATCATGTAGAAAATACTTAAACTGAAAAATAATTTCCTGTGGCTAAACTACTGGATATATTCATTTGATTTTTTGTGTGACGGTTGGGAATATCATGACTTATACGAAGTTTAATTTATGATCATATTGTCCTCCCCACCCTGTATAAATATATATATATTTTGTATTTTCAGCATAGAAATACAAGTTACAGGCAGAAAAGTCCTAATACAGTGAATACATTACGTATTCACTGTACGTGTGTATATGTAATTAATTATGTATATATTTATATACATATATTATATCTATCACTTACATATATTCATATAAAGTTTATTGTAAATATAAACTATTTAGTACTTATCGATATTCAATAAAATATATATATTTATAAATAATAATTACTGACATATTTGTAGAAGTTTTTCAGTCTGTTCATAATCCAGGTTACTCAGAAACTCATCCAGAGCGCTTCTACACGCAAAACTCGTCGTACCTTTAAGAGGTTTAATTTTACTTATGCGATTGTACAATAGAGGAGCCAAGAAATAAGAGAAACACTGTGCAAAAGTGGTTTTGCATGCTGGGACGTCATATACCTCATGCACTCTCCTGAAAGATTTGGAAACAGGTTTCTCGTGGAAATGTTGTCTCAGGACAATCTTTTTGATAAAGAGTTGCCGAATATTTAGGACTTCAAACTCTTTGTACAACGCAGTTGTAGGATATCTGAATTTTTTAAAATTAATCACTTTTAGAATACATCTATGGGCCCTTTCTATTTTTATAAGAGAACTTTTTCTAGCACCACCCCAGGCAGAGATACCATAAGTTAGTATCGATTGGCACAGTGCAAAATATACAGTTTTGTTCGTGGCTCTGTCTTTTAAGTGTCTTATTTTTTTAAAAATCGGTATAAGTTTACGAATGCGAGATTTTAGATTATAAATATGTTGTTTCCAATTTAAATTTTCATCAATCTCAACACCAAGGTATTTTATACTTTTACTAGGAAAAAGGACAGGGCACACGCAATTACTTGCAGCAGAACAATTAGAGAAGTGAGCTTTTAAATTAAAGTCGGCAGGTAGCAAATTATTTTTCATACCAAACGTTAAAATTTTTGTTTTTTTAAGATTTAATGTAAGCAGATTGCAATCAAGCCATTCAATTATTTTTTTAAGACCTCTCTCAGCTGACGATTTGACATCACTCCATGTTTTTCGTTGAAATAAAATTACAGTATCGTCAGCAAAAGTGATCACTTTTGAATCGGGTAATTCAATGTTACAAAGATTATTTACATAAATCAAGAATAATGTTGGTCCAAGTACTGATCCTTGCGGCACACCGAAGCCAACATTAAGCTTAACGCTAAGGTTATTACCAATTTTTACAGCCTGTGTTCTACTACTCAGATAGTTTTTAAAAAGATCAAGTGGTACACCTCGAATACCTATAGCTTCCAATTTGCAAATTAGCAGAGGGATTGAGACAGTATCAAAGGCTTTGGCTAAGTCTAGAAAAACACCAACACATTTATTCTTGTGGTCGAGATTACTAGCTACATTAGTAACTAGATGTTCAATCGCATCTATTGTTGATTTGTTCCTTCTAAAACCAAATTGATTATTAGAAAAAACATTATTTTTCTCCATATAATTTACAAGCCTAATGTTTATTAGCTTCTCCAGGATTTTAGCCATAGTAGGTAGAAGCGATATTGGACGATAATTAGCGATACTGTCTCTTTCCCCCGGCTTGAAAACTGGTATAACAATTGAGTCCTTTAGTACATCAGGAAACCTTCCACATGTAAAGCATAAGTTGAATATGTGTGTTAAAGGTTTACTAAGAAGGTTTACACTTCTCTTCAAAAACACAGAAGATATACCATCCCAACCAGTAGAATTGGTACTTTTTAAGGACATAACAATTTTATTAACTTCTGTTTCATCAGTTTCCAATAGCACAAAAGAGTTAATCGGGCTGTGTTTACATTTAAATTTTTGCACAAGATCACTTTCTGTAAGCTTTAACTTTTGTAAGATATCAGTTGATAGTTTGGATGCCATATTACAAAAAAAAACATTTACAAAATCGACCGATTCTTGAGGAGTTGATTTTATTTTTAACTAGCTGTACCCGGCATGCGTTGCAATGCAATTTTTTCTACCTACTACCTACCTACTACCTACCTACTACCTACCTACTACCTACCTACTACCTACCTACTACCTACCTACTACCTACCTACTACCTACCTACTACCTACCTACTACCTACCTACTACCTACCTACTACCTACCTACTACCTACCTACTACCTACCTACTACCTACCTACTACCTACCTACTACCTACCTACTACCTACCTACTACCTACCTACTACCTACCTACTACCTACCTACTACCTACCTACTACCTACCTACTACCTACCTACTACCTACCTACTACCTACCTACTACCTACCTACTACCTACCTACTACCTACCTACTACCTACCTACTACCTACCTACTACCTACCTACTACCTACCTACTACCTACCTACTACCTACCTACTACCTACCTACTACCTACCTACTACCTACCTACTACCTACCTACTACCTACCTACTACCTACCTACTACCTACCTACTACCTACCTACTACCTACCTACTACCTACCTACTACCTACCTACTACCTACCTACTACCTACCTACTACCTACCTACTACCTACCTACTACCTACCTACTACCTACCTACTACCTACCTACTACCTACCTACTACCTACCTACTACCTACCTACTACCTACCTACTACCTACCTACTACCTACCTACTACCTACCTACTACCTACCTACTACCTACCTACTACCTACCTACTACCTACCTACTACCTACCTACTACCTACCTACTACCTACCTACTACCTACCTACTACCTACCTACTACCTACCTACTACCTACCTACCTACTACCTACCTACCTACTACCTACCTACCTACTACCTACCTACCTACTACCTACCTACCTACTACCTACCTACCTACTACCTACCTACCTACTACCTACCTACCTACTACCTACCTACCTACTACCTACCTACTACCTAATTGTTTTTTTTTTTTTTAAATGTACAAAAGTATCCTATGTCCGTCTCCTGGCTCTAAGCTACCTCCCCACCAATTTTCAGCCATATCGGTCCAGCCGTTCTTTAGTTATAAATGGTGTAACTAACACGACTTTCTTTTATATATATAGATAGATAATTCCCAAGGCCCTTGAGATTTTTCAGGGTGATTTAGATTACATACACGCTTAATGACATTCCAGGTTTTTTTAATATCACTCTTAACAGCATTTAAATCAGCTTTTCGGTTAGGAGGTTACTAGAGAGCCAAGACAATACTATACTAAGTGCAAACTCCGCATGGTCACGCACTTCCTTCCAGCTTTGACCATGAACGAGAAGAGCCGTGTCGTCAGCATATGTATATATTAGTTAGAAAGCATCGGAATTAGGGGTGCTGCACTGGATTTATTTCGAAGCTACCTTACAGAACGGACACAGTGCGTCAAAATTGGCTCTCTCCTAAGTAATGAACATTCGATATCTTTCGGAGTTCCACAGGGCTCAATTTTAGGGCCCACGTTATTCTTAGTTTATGTTAACGGTCTATGTAATCTACTCCGCATGGTCACGCACTTCCTTCCAGCTTTGACCATGAACGAGAAGAGCCGTGTCGTCAGCATATGTATATATATTAACATAAGGAATAGATAGATTCTATCTATTCCTTATGTTATCTACTCCGCATGGTCACGCACTTCCTTCCAGCTTTCATCTCGTTCATGGTCAAAGCTGGAAGGAAGTGCGTATTGTTATGTAATCTACTCCGCATGGTCACGCATAGATAGATTCTATCTATTCCTTATGTTAATATATATACATATGCTGACGACACGGCTCTTCTCGTTCATGGTCAAAGCTGGAAGGAAGTGCGTGACCATGCGGAGTAGATTACATAGACCGTTAACATAAACTAAGAATAACGTGGGCCCTAAAATTGAGCCCTGTGGAACTCCGAAAGATATCGAATGTTCATTACTTAGGAGAGAGCCAATTTTGACGCACTGTGTCCGTTCTGTAAGGTAGCTTCGAAATAAATCCAGTGCAGCGCCCCTAATTCCGATGCTTTCTAACTTGGATACTAAAGCAGGGACAGAGACAGTGTCAAATGCCTTAGATAAGTCTAGGAATATGCCTAGGCATTTAGAATTCTTATCAAGTACCCGACAGCATCATCAATTAGAGCAGCAGAAGCGTCTTCACATGATATTCCCCTGCGGAAACCATATTGATTTGGCGATAAAATATTCTGTGCTTCTAGGTAATTCATAAGACGACTGTTTAACACTTTTTCAATAATTTTTGATACTGCCGGGAGGACTGATATAGGTCTGTAATTATTTACACTGTCCCTGTCTCCACACTTGTGGATGGGATGCACAATAGCTTTTTTCAAAACCCGGGGAAATACACCTTGGGTGAGACATAGATCACAAATATGTACGATAATTGGTGCCAGTATATGTTTGTTATTTTTTATAATGCCAGTGGTTATTCCATCCCATCCAGCTGAGGAGTCTTTACGGAGGTTCATTATTATTGTCTCTATTTCAGCTACGTCAGGTGTAAGCAGAACGAATGAGTTAAGCCGTCTATCATTCTGAACATATGGAACGTGTCTATCACTTAAGTGAGAGTTTGAATGTTTCATAGCTAAGTTTTGTCCAATGGTTGCAAAGTATTGGTTTAATAAATTTATAGAAGATACAGGGTCGCCAGAAATACTTGAAAGTTCATTGGGAAGGGATTTTGAATTTGATTTATTTAGAATATTGTTTATTATTTTCCAGGTGGCTTTGGGATTACTTTTAGCTTTAATTAATTCATTTTTCTCATGACAGCGTTTTAACCGGGATAACAGTTTGTTACAGAAATTACGATACCTAAAGTAAGTAATTTTTAAGACATAGTTTTTCGGAGATTTTTTATGTTTTTTATGCATGTTGTCACGATTTCTTATACATTTTAATAAGCCTGGAGTAATCCAGGGCTTGATTACTCTTAGCTTTGAAGAAATAGTGCAAACTGTAGTATTACTTAATATGATAGCAGAAATAATAGTTATTAGAAGTTCGGTAGCCTGGTTCGGATTTCTATTTAATAAAATAGGATTAAAGTCTACTTTGGCAATATCTAATGAAACGTTACTATAATTGATTTTTGATATTATTTTAGTGTTTTGTTGTGTCTTTGATAACATTTTTATACAAACTAAGACTGGGGCATGGTCTGTAGTATGACTATCCAGGACAAACGATGTTACAGGACTTGTGACCCTTATCATTGTGTGATCCAGACAATTATCTCCTCTGGTGGGGAAAGTGTAAGCCGGTAAGAGTCCATGTATTGAGATTAGATTCATATATTCATTAAAATGAGGGTCACTACTGATTGGAGTAATATTCATATCGCCCTTCAATAGTAGATTTTTATAAGTCGACATTGTCTCTAATAAATTGTTTAAACTAGTTAAAAAATTATCGATTTTTTTAAATGATGGTGGCCTATATATAGCAACTATAGCGGTATCGTTATTGAGAGTACAGACCAAACAATTAGCATCCATGAATTGAGGCTCCATAACACTGTGTGAGATGTTCGAATTAACATAAATAATAATACCATCGTTTTGGTTAAAGGTTTTACTAGAAGAATACGAGGAATAATTCTGGATGTTTGGAATATGATAAGATTTGCTTAACCAACATTCTGAGAAAATAAGGATGTCACAGCTAGTATGTAAAGTACTTAGGAGAACCAGTACGCTGTTAAAATTTCTGTTTATGCTACGTATGTTTAATTGTAAAATTTTCATAGAGTTGTTATTTTTCGTTTTTTCTATCAAATGAGTGCAACTGTCGGGGAGACAGTGATAAAATTCATTTTGCCCATAAGAGTCTATGTCTTCTATAATTTCATTTAAATTATTCATTATTTGTTAATTTTAACGTCGCAACTTTGATAGTACCCAGGTACGATCACTGTATAACTGGCAGATAATAATGTATCATACAATAGTTTTGTAAAAAATGAAAACTCACACTGGATGTAAATACAGAACAACATGAAGTCCCTTACATGAAGTTGTTTGAATAAATATATGTCGGGTCAGGAGCATTATTGGCGCCATCGTTAGACATTATGTGGGCGGATATTAGGGTGATCGAGCAAAGAAAAACAGTAAATTCACAATAATCACTTTTAATAATAGTCTGACACAATAATCACTTAATACACGGTAATCACAATTTATAGCTAAGCGAAACGTAGGACAGTTCCTAGAATGGAGGTACTGTTCTGTAGGACGGACGGAAGGCAACTGAACTCACGCTCCTCCATTAGCTAGGCTCCGTCGTAGCACGAAGTTAGCCGAGTGTTAGTGTTGCCATCACTCGGGTCACGTGCCGCGCTTCGTTTAGCAACTGTACTAATGACCGTCTCCGACACGGCCATCCTGCGCTAACACACGTCCTCGTGTGGTAATCCTGCAATAAGGAAAACATAGCACAGTACACTTCGTTCGGTCATTCCTAACGCAAAGCTAAACTAACAACTAGAAAATAAAAATAAACTACATCACAATGACTTTATTTCTTTACAAATAAGTCTCTATGTCTTAAGTTCTAAATAAAAATAAAAAAAAAACTAAGAATTAGATCAAACAATTAGGTCAGTTAAAATGCTAGAGCAACCAAGTAACTCTTCATCCATCTAATCACCAAAAAAGCGGGAATCTTATTCGTGGCCTATTGCCAACATTTAGGCCCTCCAACAAACCCCTGTTTGTTTTACTACGTTCCTCAAGAACGCCGAGTCCCAAAAGACTCTTCGGCCTCTACCAGACCCGACCTCCGCCAGAGCCACCCGCGCACCGCGCATCCACGGATTGCTACAAGCAGACACCGACTTCCACTGGACTACGGCTACGAAATGGCTACTGGTACGGTCCGACCATCCGAACTAATTTTCCACACTATCTCTTAACTCTAAATCCTCTACTTCAAACGGTACTTGGCCCTCGGGCATTCTCCTTAACCTATCATGTGCGTACTTGTAAGTACGCTTGCAATTTAATGCTTTCAATGTGTAGCGATCACCCTTTAACACTTCTACAACTCTGAATGGTCCCTTATATTTGGGGTCTAATTTAGTCTGGTTGCGTTCTTCGTTTTGAAGTCGCGCCTTAGTGCTATCAAACCGTTTTTTGTCATATAGCGCCGACTTTTCGATTAACCGAGTCGAGTTTTCCCTAGCTTGATCGAGATCTACGTAAGTATCATCGTCGTAAGCTATTAGACTAAGAGGGCGCGCGACTTTACCGACTAGTAATTCGAGTGGACTTGCTTTTGTTACCCTGTTGACGGTACAGTTTAGTGCCAGCTGCACGTCTCCTAACGCATCCTGCCATGACCTATCTTCGTTCACTTCGACCGCGGTAAGCATAGATTTTAGCGTACTCATTGTCCGCTCAACTTGACCGTTAGCTCGCGATGATCCCGTAGCTATTAAATGAAGCTTAATATTTTTACTATCACAAAATGTCCTAAATTCGTGACTTGCGAAACAACGACCTTGATCAGCAATAATCCGTACCGGTGCTTCAAACAATGATACGCTCCTTGTTACAGCTTTTATACTACTGGCGGTGTCAATGTGCATCGTATGATGTAAAAGGACAAACTTTGTAAATGCATCAATGAGTACGAACACATACTCCGTGTTATCGCGTTTTCCGCTGAGCTTACCTGTCGCATCGATGTGTACTGTGTGCCACGGTACCGCAACTTTTGGTATTGGGTGCAACTCTGCCTGTACCTTGCCTGAATGACATTTTGCTACTTTACATGTAACGCAATTATCCACGAACTTACGAACATAGCGACACATACCTTCAAACCAGTAGTGGTCGTAGAGCTTTTCTAGCGTCTTCTCCCAGCCCAGATGAACAATGGAATCGTGTATATTGTGAACGACTGACCATCTTATATTACGAGGCAGCACAGGTAGACACTTGGTCTTCCGGTCGCGTTGGATTTTACGGTAAATTAAACCAGAACGTACCTCATATGTCCGTGCAATTTCACCGCTCAACTCCCCATTGTTTAATTGAGTTGTCGGCGACCAACTTAAATTATAAAGTTTGTAGATTCCTGTTTTAGGTGTAACGTAGGTTGTAAGCATTCTCAGATACATAAGTTGTACATTAAGTAAAGAAAAATGCAAGGGTATCGCGCTAAGCGCCGATACAAACTGAACGGAACTCATAAGGTGGGGTACCGCGCTTGACATATTATTGTATACTAGCGGTCACCCGCGGCTCCGCCCGCGTGGATGTCGACCGCTGCAAAAAGCCCAACCCAGGAAAGACACGGTCAGCAAAATGATTCCCAGGTCAATTCACAGACACCGACACTAACATCGACGAAACTTTTCTGGTTGATTTTTACCTACCTTGTGTCTGAAAAACCCAAATATCTTACGGAACCCTATTTTTTTCCAAAATAAAATTTAACCTATGTTACTCGTGGATAATGTAGCTTTCGAATGGTGAAAGAATTTTTAAAATCGGTCCAGTAGTTTTTTAGCCTATTCATTACAAACAAACAAAGTTTTCCTCTTTATAATATTAATAATAATAATAATAATAATTAATAATTAATAATTAATAATATAATAATATAATAATATATAATATATATATAATATATAATATATATATATATATATATATAGTGTAGATTTCTTGATTTTAACTATCTCTGTAAACGAACTTTAAATGACAAATTATTGAATATTTCTTAATCTTAACTGTCTCTGTAAACGCACATGAAAACGAGGTTACCATTATGTAATTGTTTTATGTTTATTAAATTTGATATCTAAAAGCTTACATGTTTAATGATTAAAATAAATATTAAAATTATCGCTATAAGTTTTAAATAAGATTTGGTGTGTTTAAATTAGTTTATTTCAATTGTGAATTTAGTTATTTGTCTATAAAGCTTACTTGTCTCTGATTGGTCAATTTTGGCGGGATAGTATGACTGTTCGGAATAATATTGTAAAATAGAGTGATGGCACTTTTTTGGTGGACGTTGAGGAGTAGACAACAACACGTAAGTTAAGTGATTCCTCTTTTTTTTATGTAATGGTTCATTTTGTTTTAACAATTTTGTGTTATGTTAGAATACCGACAATACCAGAAGCTAGATTTTCAAATGTTTTCAGAGTAACTACAATCTTACGGGTAAAAACAATAAAACAAGCAGGTAATTTGAATATCAGGTTATATTGTGGAACATAAGACCAATAAAACATAGTGGTTTCTAAAAATATTAGGTTATAATCAACTAACACTTGCTTATCCGTTAATATACTAAAAAGATACAAAATTTACTAACACGGATTAAATACGCCACTTTAAAGTAAAATAACAGCCACAGTTCAATATGTAAGTAGTATGGTATTTAGAAGTCAAATCAAGAACAAATTATAACTGACTTACAGTAAGCTCCTTCTAAGTTACCCTCACACACACTTTCAGGAAGAGATGTTGTCGACTCGGTGGTTCACGTTCGAATCCCTCGACCGCCCCACCGCCCATCACTCGAGCGCGCGCGTTTCCGTCGCGGTTGAGTGACCAGTCAACAAAAAACTTTGACACTTGTCACGTGATCGAAAGGAGACTAATAAAATATTTTTATAAGTTTGAAATTAATTTCTTGTATTCAAAGTAATATTATTTAAAATGATTAACATATTTAAAAAAAGATTTAGTAAATATTTGAAATGTCTAACAGACGGCCGTCCTGAGAAAGGAATGACCTCATTTCTTTCCGGCCATTCGAACACGTTTGTGTGCCCCTATACAAAACCATAGAGTCGTAAGCTAGTAACATTAATTATTAATCTAATTCTTAATGTAGGTACTAGCATTCATAATTTTTTTTTTTTTTTTTTTTTTTTTTAATGAAGGTGAGTTAAACTATAGGTAACTTAATTAAATTACAATTCAAATAAGATCGTACTCTTGAATTAATTTAGAATTATTTTGATTAGCGTGTTTACGTGGTTACGTGGTTGCAGCAGGGAACTGAAACATACAAAATACATGATTAGCTGAGTTGTTTTGTGCTCCAAGAAAGGGTTATACCTAGGTACATTTTATAATCTGAATAAATGACAAAGAGAATCATCTAGTAGTCAGTATAGTTTGAGTTCGAGTATATAAAGATTAGCGAAGATTAAAAGTTTTCATTTTGAGATAGTTAACTGTAATGTTAGTTAATACTGTGATTATATGGGATCCAATTCAAAACCGCTATTATATTATGTACTATTAGAGCATAATATTGCTTAGTGAAAGAAAAGGTGAACACCGTTTGTGCTCCGGAATCTGTCACTGTTACTGACTACCGTTTGCACTCCGGTCTCGGTTCACTTTTATAGAAAAGGTGTGAACACCGCTTGTACTTCGGAATCCGTCATTGTTACTGACTACCGCTTGTACTTCGGTCTCGGTTCACTTAATTAGAAAAAAAAACGTAAGAACACCGCTTGTACTCCGGAATCTGCTACTGTTACTGGCTACCGTTTGTACTTCGGTCTCGGTTCATGTTATAAGATCACTTACTGGCGAATAATGCCCAGGATGTTCAGATATGGCTCGACAGTCACGCCAAGTCAGATCTGTAATGAAAACTGGGAGAGGTACGGGAAGGAAGATAAGGATTGTTATATTAAAAAGTCTAATAGATTGCCTAAACTGTTTTAATGATGAAGTTCATATACCTACGACCTGAAATTTTGATCATATGTAGGTATCTAAAAAATATATAATAATATATATAATATATCTAATTTAAGTCATTAGAGTCATCTCTGTTAACTGGGTCATTATTCATAATGTCATTTTCTTCGTCGTCAGTATCCTTATTCTTAACTGTAGTGTCATTGTCTTCGTCATCAGTATTATTAGTATTAAACGGAACGTCATCGTCTTCACCATCAGTCTCTTTACTAGGTGCAAAAGTTATCCAACGTTTTAGCTGGTCTGCTGGATAAATACTTTTGTATTTCCGTTTTGAGTGACCTTCAATGCTAGATACTTCGTAACGATCATTATCTAATACTGCCGTAATTTTAAGGGGACCCCTAAATTTTGGACATAACTTTTTGCTTTTGCCGTCAGCGGGATTGTCTTTTTATTGACAGTGTTATTTAAGCTCCACTGCAGTTTACCTACTCTAACATCCCAATCACGTTCATCTTGTTCAAAATTAGTTGCAGCTAAAGAGTCAAGGATTGTACGATTATATCGTTCAATCTGCCCGTTGGCTCGCGGTGTTGCCACAGCATTCAGTATGTGTCTAGCACCTATCGTTTTAACAAAATTAGTGAATGCCGCAGAAGTAAAACTAGTGCCGCGATCGGTAATGATAACATTAGGACTACCTATCATATCAAATATTTCTTGTAGTATTTTAATAGTAGTTTTAGTCTTTACATCTTTTACAGGTCGAATAAAAATAAATTTACTGAAGCCATCGATTATGCCGAGTATATACGAATTTCCCTTCTTACTTCTCACAAATGGTCCTAGATGATCCATGTGGAGAGTGTGGAATGGGATATTTCCTTTAGGTATTGGGTGTAGATAACCGGTAGGTTTATTAGAGGATGCCTTATTGTAAGCACAATTGATACATGCTTCCACATATTTGCGAACGAAACGTTTCATTTTCGGAAACCAGTAATCTTGTTTTACTTTATCAAGCGTCTTCTCTACCCCGAAGTGACCCATCTCGTCATGGCATAACTGGCAAATACGCCATCTAGCCCCATTAGGCACCACCCATTTCTTTTGATCTCCTATGACTCTATAAACTTTATCATCCTGGAGGACAAAGTTTGTAAAGATGTCTTTGATCTCCTTTTGGTTACTCTGCAAGATCAGCTTGATATGTTGCAGCTTTGGATCTGACATTTGAACTGTTTGTAGCCAATCAGTCGTACTAATATTCATTATTTCGTATTCCCGAGCGTCTAAGAGTTCCTGGGAATCTGGTTTATCGACAGGGTTACGGCTCAGCGCATCGACATGTCTCATGTTATCGCCTGGCCTATATTCTATAGTGTAGTCATACTCCTGCAAGAGTAACCACCACCGGGCTATGCGAGGTACGAGATCTCGTTTAGTTAGGGTGGTTCTAAGAGCGTTACAGTCCGTGTACACTTTGAAGGGTATGCCAATCAGATATATACGAAATTTTTTTAGAGATAGAACAACAGCAAGCGTCTCCAATTCATATGAATGTAAGTATTCTTCATCTTTAGAGGTCTGTTTGCTGAAGTATGCTACAGGTCTAGGTAGAGACCGTTCGTCTGGTCTTTGTAACAGAATGCCGCCTACTCCTAATTTGCTGGCATCGCAATGTACCTCCGTTATGTAGGTTGGATCGTACAGTGCCAATATGGGACGTTCGGTAAGTTTAGTTTTAATTATATTAAATGCTTCTTCTTGAGGACTGCCCCAAACCCAGGGAGTATTTGCTTTTGTCAGGTAAGTCAAGGGCTTAGCGATACTAGCAAAATTAGGGACAAATCGTCTGAAAAAACTAGCAAGACCAACAAATTGTCGGACTTGATGAACGTTACTAGGTGTCGGAAATAATGCCACGGCTTCGGTTTTCCTACTACCAGGCCTGAGGCCATCTTTAGAGATTTCGTAGCCTAAATAGTCTAGCTTGGTTTCAAAAAAATAACATTTTTCAATGTTCAAAGTTAAACCAGCTTTACGAAGGCAGTCTAAGATTTTTGATAATTTTTCCAGACCTTCATCTACATCAGTTGAGGCAGATAGTATGTCGTCCATGTAAGGTAAGGCTAAGTCAAATCTATCCTTCCCCAAAGCTTTATTGATCATATGTTGAAAAACTGCTGGTGCGTTAACCAGACCAAACGGCATTCGTGTATATTCGAAATGTCCGTCTGGAGTCACAAAAGCTGTCAAATGCATAGAGTCTTCTGCCATCGGAATTTGATAGTAGCCTGATTTTAGGTCTAAACTTGTAAATAGTCTTTTACCGTTAAGTCTATCCAATTGGTCATCTATAACTGGCATAGGGTAAGAATCTTTGACAGTCTTTTTATTAAGCGCCCTATAGTCCACACATAAGCGATAGTCACTGCTTTTCTTTTTAACTAAAACAATCGGACTCGCATAAGAGGAATTAGACTCTTTAACAATTTTATTATCAAGAAGCTCGTTAACAAGTTTCTGAACTACAATTCGTTCACTATATGGTAACCTATAAGGCTTATATGAGACTGGTGAGTCATCATTAAGTGTAATGTGCATCTCCGAAATAGTGGATGTCCCTAGTTCACAAACATTCAAAGCAAAACAGTCACGATATTTATTTACCAAGGTTAATAGTCGTTGTTTTTGTTCATCTGTAGTCTCAGAACCAATTTTTAGCATATCTAGTGTCAGGGGGGTAGGACTGTCTTTTATTGGTTTCTCAATAGTCAGTTTGTGAATCCCTAACTTTTCAGTCTTTTGGAAATCACCATACATGTCAAGCGAGATTGGAAATAAATTGGCTCTAGCTATAAGCTTTCCCTTATTCAACATATGTTTATTTCCGGAAAGATTAATAACTAATATTTTCCCTAAACCCTTAGTAACTGAATATAGACCTTGGGGAATTATTATCTCTTCATCAGTTTTGAAACTGGTGTTACCTGTTAAATATATTAAACCTGTATGATTGTTTCCTAAACAGATGTTAACACCTACTACTCCGCTAATCTCTATATCTGACTCCACATAGACTTCCGATTTTTCCGTTTCGGCCGTCTCTGAATAAAGCATCAAAGTATTACTAGTTTTGTAGGCCTTTACTTCGGATAACTCGGTAAGACTTTGACCAATAAGTACATCAGTATTAATAAACTCGTCGCTTACAATAAATGCTTCTACTACAGCAGTAACAAAATCCACGCTTATCTCAACAGACACTTTACCTAATGGAAATATCGCACCTGCTGCAAAACCCTTTAATAGAGGTAAACCCTCAGTTAACGTATCAAGTTTCAATTCTATTGCTGTACTCTGTTTTATAAGCGTGCATTCGCTACCGAAATCAACAAATGCAGTTTTTTGTGTGCTATTTAACATAATTTTCTTATTATAAATATTTTTACTAGGTTTACTTGACTCAATCAGCTGTACCTTGTTTACATTAGGGGTGTTTTTATTATCCTTGTCCTTCTCTGAATCACGCTTACAGTACTCTGTTAAATGCCCCATTCTATTACACTTTGCACACTTTTGTAATGGTTTCGTACATTTCGGAACAGTATGGCCTGGCTCAGAACAATTATAGCAATTTATTTTAAATGAAGGATTTTTATTGTTCCGTGTATTCTCTTTAGATTGTGCAGGAGTTTTCTTAACTTCTCTTACATTTTTACTTGAAACACTACGTAAATACTTAGGAGTCTACTCGGTCGTTTAAAATCAGAACCTAACGCATTAAGGCGAATATTATTATCATATATACCCTGCACAATACAGTCTACTGCATTTTTACCCTTAATTTCGCAATGGTTAACTAGCTTAGCTTTGTCATAGAAGTACTCTTCTAGAGTCTCGTCCCTTCTGCTCTTTCTGTCTAGCATTTCGGTAAGTTTGTCTGCATAATTTCGATTATCCGGGAAACCTTTTAAAACATTAAATTCTTTCAAATCTTCCAAATCCTCTGCATCCGAAAAATCAAACGCTACTAAATCCACTCTAGCCCCAATCACGGGCCTCCCAAAACCTGAAACAAAAAAAAACTTCATTTATGAAATCACTTCTAATTCTAGGAAAAGATACGTACCTCATGTCATCCTTAAGACTCCCTTAAATGACCGTAATCTCACCTTTCTAATCGACACAGGATCCTGCATAAGCCTAATAAAAAGAAAGTCAATAAAGTCGATGCCTACACTTCAAAATCAAATTATCCAGTTGAAGGGTATCCATAATACCAATGAGACCATACCTACTTTAGGGCATTTCCAATTACAACTATTCCCGGAATTCGATATTGCATATAGATTTCACGTAGTAGAAGAAATTGACATTGAGTACGATGCCATTATTGGTACAGATCTACTTAACGACTTAGACGGAATTATTGATTATAATTTTGACACATTACAAATAAAAAATATTACAATTAGATTAAAATATTGCCAACCAGTATACAAAATCGCACCCCGTACAGAAACCATTCTAGAATGCACAGTCAATAACCCTGAATATCGTGAAGGGATTATCCTTGATCAACATATCTCTGACTCCTTGCTAGTGGCAAACTGCATAGTTGCACTTAAGGATAATAACCGCATAAATATATCCGTACTTAACACCTCCGAGGAAACTATTACAATTAGTTCTGACATTAAATTAGAAATGCATCCCCTCGAGGTAAATTCTTTCCAAATCCAATCAAATCCTGATCCTTCTAAATCTTCTACGATCCGGAGAGAGCAAGTTCTAAATCTACTAAGAGCCAATCATCTCAATGATGAAGAAAAATCGTGCTTGTTTGATATTTGTTCTCAATATTCTGACATTTTTCATCTGCCCGATGATAAACTGTCAACCACTGATCTCTTGGAACATGAAATAAATACATCTCCTTCAGAACCTATTAACGTTAAATCCTATAGATTTCCCGAAGTCCATAAAAAGGAAGTCGAAACACAAATTTCCAAAATGCTTTCCCAGGATATCATTCAACCCTCTGTTTCACCCTGGTCATTTCCGATATGGGTCGTCCCTAAGAAAGTAGATTCCTCCGGCCAAAGAAAGTGGCGCATCGTTATCGACTATAGAAAACTCAATGATATCACAATCGGCGAAAGTTACCCTCTTCCACAAATAAATGAAATTCTAGACCAATTGGGACAAAGCAAATATTTTTCTACCCTCGATCTATGCTCGGGATTTCACCAGATCACAATCGCAAACAAAGATACCCCTAAAACAGCATTTACTGTCCCTCAAGGACACTTTGAATTCAAACGCATGCCGTTTGGGCTCAAAAATGCACCTGCCACGTTTCAGCGGCTTATGAACACCGCCCTTGCCGGTTTACAAGGTATCCATTGCTATGTCTATCTGGATGATATAGTTATCTATTCACACGACCTTTCATCACATTGCGATAAATTATTAAAAATTTTCGACAGACTACGTAAACATAACTTGAAACTACAACCCGACAAGTGCGAGTTCTTCCGGAAAGAAATTGGCTACCTTGGTCATGTCATAAGCGACAAAGGAGTAAGCCCAAACCCCGAAAAAGTTAAAGCCGTTTCTCAATTTCCAGTTCCTAAATGCCCCAAAGACGTTAAGTCATTTCTAGGTCTTGTGTCATATTATCGGCGTTTCATCCCCGATTTTTCTAAAATTGCGAAACCTCTTACTGTTTTACTAAAAAAAGACATCCCTTTTTCTTGGTTGAACGAACAACAGGTAGCTTTCGAAGAATTGAAAGAGAAATTAGTTTCCGCCCCTATCCTCATATATCCCAATTTTTCCGAACCTTTTGTGGTTACCTGCGATGCATCAAATTATGCAATATCAGCTATTTTATCCCAAGGCGAAATTGGAAAAGATCGCCCTATCGCCTACGCATCAAGAACGCTTAATAAAGCGGAAACAAATTACTCCACTACAGAAAAGGAGTGCTTAGCTATAGTGTTCGGTACTAAAATGTGTAGACCATACCTATATGGACATAAATTCACCATAGTAACAGACCATAGACCACTAAAATGGTTATTCAATTGTAAGGATCCTGGATCCCGATTAGTGAGATGGCGTTTAAAGTTAGAAGAATTCGACTATATGATAGAGTATAAAAAAGGTAAAATCAATAGTAATGCTGATGCGTTATCTCGTTTCCCCGTAAATCCTATTCAAGGTAATAACAATGACCCTACATCTTCTAATGCTGAGCAAAACCCCGAAAATCTGTCACCCGAATTTAGTCCATTAACCCTCGACGATCTCGACATCCAATTACCCTCCGTTCCTTTAGAATCTGATGAAGTTCCCTCAGTAGACTTACTTGACAATGACGATAGGCTTACTGACATCCTTAGTCCTGAAAATAGAGAAAACTCATCTGATGATTCCAATCCTCATAATCCTGTGGCCGACAACGTGCCCGCGTTATCTCCTTCTAGCCCCGATGAAAATTATTCTAAGTTCCTGAAAATAATGTCCGAAAAACAATTTAGTAGTAACGCTAAAATTTACGAACATAACGATAGTTTTTTTTTTTTTTGGCTTGTGGGTAGACACAGTGAAACACCTATTTTTTATTGCTCTCAGTTAATTTTATGTTATAAATCCTATTTTAAATTATTTTAATGAACTAAGTATCGCATTTGATTTTCAAACCCCCCTTTACTCACTAATAATTATTATCAAGAATCTGACACAAATATATTGATCATCACTATGGACGCTAAACTTGCAACAAACTTGGACGACTTGGAGACACTATTTAACACAAGGATGGCTGTTTATGAAGATAAGCTGGCGTTGGCAACATCTAGGTCTTCTTCAGCGTCAACTTCAACACCAAGTCTTTCATCTCTCCTTCAAGAATTCAAGGAATTTAAAAGTTTTGTTTGGCAGGCGCTGTCAAAACTTAAATCTCAAATGGAGTTACTTTCATTGGGTTTTGACAGGCATGAAACAGCTATGCGGCGCAAAGTGCTCCTGATCCACGGCATCGCTGAAGAAAAAGATGAGAAGGTACATGACATTGTATTAAAAGTTTTTAATCAAAAAATGAAGCTGACTGAGTTGAGCCGGGAGGACATACATGTTTGCCACCGTCTTGGTTCAGCGAAGCGCAATGCCAGGCCTATGCTAGTGAGATTCTTCACAACTGAGCACCGCCATCTTGTTTGGGACAGCAAAAAGTCTCTTAAGGGTACTGGCGTCACCATCTCCGAGTTTTTAACTCAATTGCGACACCAGACATTTGTTGCCGCTCGCAAACGGTTTGGCATGACCAATTGTTGGTCAGTTGAGGGCAAGATTGTGGTCATCACTCCAGACAAGTCACGCCACAAAATAGAATCGATGGACGAGTTGCAGAAACTATCTTGTAAATTTCCGGTCAACAACGACGGTTGTGTACAGACGGAAGACTGCGTTTCTTCAAAATCGCCGCCTGCTGACCCCACTACGCCCATTAGCAAGGCCCAAAGAAAAACTCGTCGTCGTAATTAAGTAATTGTGTTGCTTTGTGACTCGTAGGTATGATATTTTCTTAAACTATCTTTTAACCTTTGCACCGCTGCCTTTGAATTACGTTACGTCGGTACTTTACCAACTTTTTCTCGTTTAACCGTCTTTTACAGTCTTGCATGATGTCCTTTGTTTAGTAAAGTAATTTTATAGTTTTATGTTTTACTTTTAATGCTTGACGGTAATTCAGTACTTAACGTGTTTACATCGGTGACAGTGACATTGACAACTGTCAAATGTCCGTTGGGTTGTCAATTGTTATTAGTGTAAGGCTACGTTTTGTTATCTGACGTTCCATTTCAGGTATGCGTGTGATGGTTATGGTGTACTGCAGTAAATCATTACTATCACTATTATTTTTTGTGTCTGTCTTTTTGTACGAAATGCATATATTCTGTGCATTGTTGAATTATTTCTTGTGTTACTGTATGCATTTCTTGTGACTTGGGGAGGTTGTTTTGTATGCAACCCGTAATTTAAGTTAATTTAATTGATTTAGTTTAATATTTTAAATATTTTATTTATATAAGTAGATATATATGGATGACTTAGCTCTTAATGATAGTTTTTTCTCGTGTTCTTCTACGTCGAGTTTTGTTAGTGCGGACAGTCATGACTCGTCGGTCCCGCGTTCCCTGCATGAGAACCTTTCTGATCTTTTTTCCAATTACCCCAGTAACCTTCATATCGCCCATATCAACGCACAGAGTGTTCCTGGTCACTATTCAGATCTTCTGGCATCTTTTAGTGGCGTTCATCTTGACATTCTCCTCATCTCAGAATCATTTTTAAAGCCTTCCCTTCCTTCAACTCACTTTGCTCTTCCTGGTTTTGTGTTGCTTCGTAACGACAGGACGGGAAAGGGCGGTGGTGGAGTTGCTGTCTACTTACGCGCAGATTTACCTTATAAGATTATTTGTTCTTCTCCTTCACTTTATTCTGAATCGGCTGAATACATCTTCCTCGAAGTACTGGTCAATCATACTAAGATTTTAGTCGCTGTACTGTACAGTCCAAACTTACATGTTAACTATTTTGATGATTTTGACATGCAGCTGAATAATCTGTGTCCCCAGTATAGTCATATCATCATAATGGGTGACTTTAATACGTGTTTACTTAAGGATGATTCTCGTGCTCGTAGACTGCAGAGTCTCCTATCATCTGTTAATCTACACATTCTTCCCCTTTCTGCCACTCACCACTCACCGAACTGTTCTCCTTCTTTGCTCGACCTTATGATTGTCTCTTCTCCTTCTAATGTTTCTGATCATGGCCAACTTCCTGCATGCTTCTCCTATCATAATCTTCTCTATCTCTCCTATCGCATACGTACCCCCAAGCGTAAACCTAAGCTTCTACATTTACGTAGCTACAAGGGTATGAATCTGGAGGCATTACAGCGTGATGCGAGTTTTATCGACTGGAGCCCTGTGGCAGATACCAGCGATATTGACGAGAAAGTGTACCTTTTTAACAATATCGTACATAAACTTTACGATCGTCATGCCCCAGTGCGACTCGTCAAGGTAAAGCGCGAACCGGCGCCTTGGATCTCGCCTGAAATTCAGGATGCAATGGCTCGGAAGGACAGAGCAAAGCGGAAATATGAACGCAGACCTACAAGTGACAACCTTTCACTCTACAAGATCGCACGCAACCGCTGCAATCATCTTTGCCAGACCGCCAGAAGAAAACATTTTCACGACAACCTGGTTGACCGTAGCTCTGGCGATGTCTGGAAATTTCTTAGGTCTGTTGGCGTTGGCAAATCACCGGAGAATGCCTGTAAGGATATTGACCTTACGGCCTTAAATATTCATTTCTCCCTGCCTCCTATCACTCTGGATCCTTCTACCAAATCTTCTACACTCCTTGAACTTTCCTGTCTTCCTGCACCTCGCTGTCCCCCTTTCTATTTCTCTTCTGTAGCATTAGAGGACGTCAAAAAATCTGTCTTAGCCATCTCATCCTCTGCGATCGGTAACGACGGTTTGTGCTCCCGGATGATTTTTCCTATTCTTCCTCAACTACTTCCCATCTTATCTCATATCCTTAACTTTTCTTTGACTTCCTGCTCCTTTCCCTCAGCCTGGAAACTTGCAAACGTTATTCCTCTTCCAAAAACCTCAAATCCATCCTCATTTGCGCAGTACAGGCCTATTTCTATACTCCCATTTCTCTCCAAAGTCCTTGAGCACATTGTCCACCGACAAGTATCCGACTTCCTAACTTCCTATAATCTTATTTCCCCTTTCCAATCTGGTTTCCGTCCTGGCCACAGTACTGTAACTGCTCTTCTTAAAGTTACTGATGATATCCGCTGGGCTATGGAACACAAATCCCTCTCCATCCTTGTTCTACTTGATTTCAGTTCGGCATTCAATTCCGTGGATTTTGACATCCTCTTAGCTATTCTCCAAACAAACAATTTTTCCTCATCCTCTTTAGCTTGGTTTGGTTCCTACCTTCGGGGCCGCTCTCAGCGGGTCCGCCTTGATGAGTCTTTCTCTGAATGGTGCGATCTAGTTGCGGGCGTGCCTCAGGGTTGTGTCCTATCTCCTCTCCTTTTCTCCATCTTTATTAACTCTGTCTCCTCCGTTATTTCTTCTAACTTCCACCTCTATGCAGATGATTTGCAAATTTATAATCATTTTCCAGCGTCTGAAGCAGATTCTGCCATAATTAATATGAACCGCGACCTTGCTAGCATCAGTAGGTGGGCCAGATCTTATGGCCTGCAAATAAACCCTGCGAAGTCACAAGCCATGATAATTGGCAGTAGGCATTACCGGAACGCGCTTGATCTGTCCTCTCTGATGCCTCTCAGTCTTGACGGTGTTGTGATTCCTTTCACCGACACAGCTAAAAATGTCGGGGTAATGATGGATTCACATTTATCATGGCGTGATCATGTGAACGAGGTAAGTCGTAAGGTACACTTCTCTTTCCACTCGTTGAAATGTCTCTAGACATTCTTACCTTTGAAAACCAAAATTGTGCTAGCTCAATCCTTAATTCAGCCGATAATTGATTACGCCGATGCCTGCTACCTTGATGCCACAGAGGAGCTGCTAAATAAGCTTGAGAGATTGCAAAATATTTGTATTCGTTTTGTCTATGGTCTCAAAAAATACGATCATGTTTCTCACTTCCGCAAAGAACTCAAGTGGCTCCCGATCCGCCTTCGCAGGAACACTCGCATCCTATGTCTTTTATATAATATCCTTCATAACCCCCTCTATCCTTCCTACTTGCGTGAGCGCTTTTCCTATGTGCGTTCCCCTGATGTCCTTTGTAGATCCCACCTTAAATCGCAACTCAAATTCCAACCCCATACCACTGATTTTTATTCCTTCTCCTTCTCTGTTCATGCAGTCCGACTGTGGAATGCGCTGCCGCCTAACATACGGGATTCTCCTTCTATTTCTTCCTTCAAGCGTCGAGTAAGAGAGCACTTTCTTTCTTCTCAAAATTAATGTATATCCATATATATTATAATAGCTTTGTATTTATTTTGTTGTTTTTGTTATATTATTAGTTAAATTATTATTTATTTTATTACACACTGTGTCTACGTCTCTTTTAATTATATTCTTTCGCAGGGCTGCTGGAAGAAATTTCATTTGAAATAAGCAGTTCCTTTGTACCTATTTGTTCTGTATGTGTTAATAACTTTTGCTTGTCTGTTGTGTGTGTACATTAATTTATAAATAATAATAATAAATAAATAGTATTTTTAAAAGTAACTTTAAGCATATCGTTCTACCCACTTCCATTGACCTCGACATATCTAACCCTTATATAGAGGAAATCATAGGCGAAATAGAAAACTCCTCAGAGCTTCTAGGTAGAGAAAGGACATTACTCACCTGTTTATCTTTCGAACATATGTCAAAAACAATTTATTTCCTTTTCACCAAAGTCTATCATTTTGATAGTTGTTCCTACGAGGATATTTATAAAGGTTTGATTAACCTGAAAAATCTGATACTTTCGACATCAGTTGAAGAAATCGTAGATTTAGCCATTACCGATTTCCGTAATCCTTTCGATAAACACCACTGGCCAAAAATATACAACATGTTCTGCTATATTTTCAATAACTCGAACATATCTATTCATATATATCATAATTCATTAATCTTTCCAACTCCTTCCGAAATAAAAAGAATCCTTCGAGAAAACCATGATATACCTATTGCCGGACATCTAGGGACTACTCGCATGCTAAATAGAATAAAGGAAAGATATTTCTGGAAAAATATGCGTTCAGATATTGAATCATATATAAAAAATTGTTCACAATGTCAAAGTAATAAGGCATTAAGACAAGTCAATTGATCACCTATGCAGATAACTACTACGTCTACAAAACCTTTCGAGCGGCTTAGTATGGACCTAGTAGGGCCACTCCCGGAAGCCGGGTTAATAAAACTTAAATTTATACTTACCATGCAGGATGACCTCACAAAATTTTCCTTTGCATATCCAATCGCAAATGCTACCTCCGAAGACACATGTGAGTGTCTAGTTCATTTCATTTCCTTATTCGGAATTCCGAAAATGATCCTTACAGACCAAGGGACTAACTTCACCGCAGATATGTTTAAGCGGACTTGCGAATTTCTAAAAATCAAACAAATCTGGTCGTCCCCATATCATCCCCAGACTCAAGGCGCACTTGAGCGTAGCCATTCTACGCTCAAAGAATATCTTAAATCCTATGTTAATGAAAACCATACCAATTGGCATAAATACGTTTATACTGCGATGCTCGCGTATAACTATATATATAAACTAAACTATACATTAAGATTCATATGTAGTAACCATAATAATACAACGTTTATTGACATGAATTATTTGACAAATTTACCATATAGAACTAATAGGTTTACTCATATAAGTCGCTATTTATTGCAAGAAATTATCAGATTTGACTATAAATATAAAATGACGGAGTATCGGAAAACAATAAATACACAACAAAACGCATGTAAACTCATGGTAGAACAAAGTACACAAACTGATGATGACTTAAATGATTGTCAGCTTGCAACTGACATAACTGATGAAGAAACATTGAAAATCCAGAGCGAGGCTTTTTTTCGTTTATAATCACCTTTATTTAATGCATCAAAATATAAATGGACTTCTAAATAAATCCGATATTATTATGGAACAGTTAGATACTCTTACAAATAACGGTAAAAATGTGAATATTATTTGTTTTACTGAGCATAACATGTTGTCGAGCGACGTAGACTTTCTAAATTTTCCAAATTATAATTTAGCTACGTTTTTTGCTAGAAATAATCGAAACGGCGGTTGTTGTATATTAGTGCACAATAATTTGAAATTCTCTATTCTAGAGTCTATATCAGCCTACAATATCCCAAATATATTTGAATGCTGTGCTGTGGAGTTAACAGAGTTAAATATCTCAATAGTTTGTGTTTACAGAATTCCGAACCAAAGTAATATTAATATATTTTTTTCATGTTTAAGTAAAATATTAAGTTTGCTTCGCACGAGCACTAGATCAAAAACTGTAATTTGCGGTGATTTTAATATAGACATGTTAAAGAAAACTAAACATACAATACTGTTTGAGCGCATTGCTACAGAATTTAATTTTAAATTTGCCTTTAACAAACCTACACGTCCGAGTAGTGGTAGTTGTTTAGATAATATCCTTTATAATTTTAGGGGATGTCAAAGCGAGTTATTAGAACTTGGCGTATCGGATCATATGGCTCAATTGATTAAGTTTTCTGTTAAAAAAACATGCATGCTAAAGTACTGGTATTTATTTAAACGTGACTATAGTAACGACAACATGAATCTTTTTAAAAGATGTATTGAAAGTCTGAGCTTTTCTGAGGTATATGAGACGAGTGACGCAAACGAAAGTTTTGATGCTTTTTTAAATCTATTTAAAATGTTTTACGATCTTTGCTTCCCTACTATTAAATATAAAATATCTACGGTTAAAAAACAAAAATGGATAACGCGAGGTGTTAAATTATGTAGCAGGAAAAGACGACAATTACTCTGGGCATATAGAATAACAAAAAATGAGGACACAAAATTAGCCTTCAAAACTTATACTAGACGATATAAAAGAGTAATAAAATTAACTCAAAAAGCGCAAAATAGTTACTATATAAATACAAGTAAAAATAAATCTAAAGCAACCTGGTCAGTTATTAAATCTATAAAATCGAATACTCCCAGAGAAAATGTTGCCTCAATAATAATTGATGGTAAAATAATAACTGATCCAAAATTAATTGCTGAAAACTTTAACAACTACTACATTGACCAAGTTAATCCAGTAACAAGAAATAGTAGCCACTATCCCATCAACTGTTTAAAGTCACTTAAATCGATGTACATGAAACCTATCATTACAAGGGACATTTTAACAATAATAAATAATTTAAAAAATAGCAATAGCACTGGTTATGATGAAATCCAAACTAAAATAATTAAGTTTATAAATCCATTTATATCACCTGTCTTGTGTGACATCTTTAATAAATGTATAGAAAGTGGAGTATTTTCAGAAAGACTAAAGTTGTCAATTGTTAAACCGCTTTTTAAAAAAGGATCAAAAACAGATATCTCTAACTACAGGCCCGTAGCGTTATTACCAATTTTTTCTAAGATATTTGAAAAGATTATCTACAACAACATTAATAATTACATAGAAATGCATAGCATTATATGTAAAGAACAAATGGGATTCAGAAAGAATAAAAATATTAATATGGCTATTTATGAATTTCTCGATACTATACACAGTAACTTAGACAATCGGAAACCTGTTATTTCCATGTACATGGACCTAACAAAGGCCTTTGATTACGTGGACCACAGGATATTACTACATAAACTCTATTCATTTGGTATACGTGGAAATATATTCAATTTAATTCAGACATATTTAGAAGGCAGGCAACAAATAACACAGATTATTTCTTTTGACTTTAAAAGTAAAACCGAAATAGTATACTCGTCTCAGGTCAGAAAAATTAAATATGGCGTACCCCAAGGTAGCGTTTTAGGACCGCTGCTATTCCTTTGTTATATAAACGACTTTCCTAACTGTACTAAACACAAAATGTCCTTATTTGCTGATGACAGCACCATAATATTTAATAATGGTACTATTCAAAGCATTGAGAATGATATTAACACTAGTATTATACAAATAATAAGTTGGTTAAACGCTAATAACTTAAAGATAAATATATCTAAAACTAAGCTAATGAATTTTCAAATAAGACAAAAATGGACGCATAAAATGAATATTATATATAAAGGAGAAAACGTACGAGAAACTGACGTAACAAAATTTTTAGGCTTACATATTGATAGTGACATGTCATGGAAATCACATATTGAACATGTATGTACTAAATTAAATAAATTTTCTTACGCTTTATTTATGTTAGCAAAAATAGCCAATTTGAGTGCACTACTGACAGCTTATCATGGTTACGTCTCGTCTGCCTTGAGATTTGGGCTAATATTTTGGGGTAATGCTACTACTAATGAAGACGTGTTTATTGCACAGAAAAAGTGTGTTCGGGCGATTTGTAAGCTACAACGCACAGATACCTGTAAACCGCACTTTCAAAGATTAAGACTAATGACGTTGCCATCACTTTATATATTTGAGGTTAATATGTTTGTGAAAAATAATTTACATTTATACAGTTTCATAGAAAGTCAACGTCGATCTGATAAACTTCATTTAACTAAAACCAAAACCAATGTGTTATACAAGAGTATATATGCAATGGCACCAAAATTGTACAATCACTTGCCAAAGCATATTAAAGACTGTAAGAATGTTATCGACTTTAAACGTAGCCTCTCGAAGTTACTTATTGAAAAAGCATACTATTCTGTGACGGAATTTTTCAGTGATAAATTCTGAAATGTTATTTAATACTTAAATTCTATTTAATTGGTTTCTCGGTTTTGTGAATTAATATTTTTATACCTTGACATCTAATTGTAAATCTTATGAAACTGGTTTGACATTAATAATTGGATAATGTTTGAATTTGGCTAATGTAAAATTATAATCTGTATGACTATTTTGTATGCCGTTTGGCGAAACATGGCGATCCTATGTATTATAACTATAACCATCTCTGTAACCTGTGTTTACAAAATAAATAAATGAAATGAAATGAAATGAACACGTCTGTCCATTCCTCTACAAATTTCACCCCATATGAACTCCTTTTCGGACATAAAGCCTTTATCCCCGACTCCGTCTATGAACTACAACCTCAATTAACCTACCCTGAATATATTAAATTTCTAAATCATAGACTAAAACTATCACGGGAAAAAGCCGTCGAATATACCCAAAAGTCAAAAGAGAGGTCAAAAGGTTATTATGATGCCCATTCACGTCCCGTTCAATACAAGGTAGGCGACTACGTCTATCTAAAGAATCACGTAAGGCTACGTAAAGCCCTATCGCCAATATGGAAAGGACCATACAAGGTCGTCAAGATTAATGGCCGTAATACTTTGACGATATTGATAAATAGACGTCACGTCACTCATCACTATGATGAAGTTAAATTAGCCCCTAGGTCTCAAACATAAGGTCTATCACTAATTATAGTGAGTAGTTAAATTAGTTAGTTTAGTATATATAATTATTTTATACTAATTTAAATTTCTTTCCTTACAGTAATCCTATAATGGCCCAAGAATTCGTCGAACCCCTGACGAATAGTTCCGGGATTTATTTCGATCCTGTAGGCTCTTTAAGTTTAGTCGATAGTTATCTTAGCGTAGTTATTCCTCTAGACATATCGTTTATAGATCCACATGTTACTAATCTGCATTATATATTAGAAAAATCTATATCCCTATGTGACGACAGCAAAGCTCTCGATCATGTAGAATGTAATAATCTTTTCCAACCCCTTATAACTCGTTATGAAGATATTAAACGCGATAACGAAGCCATTTCTTATTTAATGTCTCATCAAGCTAAAAGATCCGCACTTCTAGGCGTTATCGGAACCCTATCTAAAAAACTATTCGGCACCATGGATGAGGACGACGCCATCCGTTACGATAACGCTATTCAAGAAATCAAATCCGATAGCAGTAAAATAGCATCATTATTAAAGGAAAACATACTTATTATCACTTCTACCCTTGAATCTTACAATAGAACGTTAAAGGTCATAAAGTCCAATGAGCATGAATTGAATGTAGCCATCGACGCTTTATACGAGGACGTCAAAAATTTAACTTATATCTCCAGAGAATTGGGGATAAGATCCCGTATTTTGGAGTTAACTTCTATGATAGAAAATAGTTTATTAGGGCTATCATTCAAGGTCGAGGATATTGTGAACTCAGTTATGTTCGGTAAATCTAATATTTTATATCCATCAATTCTCACCCCAATAGAACTCTTTACCCAACTAGTAGATAACTACAGGTTTATCTCGAATTCCAAACAATTACCTGTACTTTTAAGTTTAAATAATATACATACAATTTTGAATATATCTTCTATATCTAGTTATTATAGCAAGGACCAAATAGTGTTCGTCCTCGAAATTCCTTTGGTTAAACCGCAATATTACTCATTGTATCATAACTTACCTTGCCCAGTGGCTTATGATGTCAACAATCCTGTATCTTATACAACTATTATTCCATCCTCTAAATATGTCGGTATAACCAAAGATAAGTCATTATATTGTAAACTAGATGATTTAAGAGATTGTAAAACTGTAAACGATAATCATTATCTCTGCGATATGTCCATATCTTATTCTGTAGCCGCAACCCCTTCCTGTGAAACAGAAATAATCAGTAAAGTACTTACCTCAATTCCAGAAACATGTAACACTAAATTTTTCCAAGGTAAGATTAATATCTGGCAGCCTCTGCGAAATAACAAATGGTTATATGTGATTTCTGAAAAGTCTAAATTAAACATTGAATGTAATAATGTAACCCAAATTACCGAATTAGATATAAGCGGAAGCGGCATATTATACTTACCCACGGGATGTGAGGCGTATTGCAAAGATATACAATTAATTTCAAGAAACATTGTAAATATCCAAATAAAACCAATTAAAACTAAGTTAAATATAATTTCGGTCTCTTGTTGTAATATGTTAAATTTTTCCAACGTTGTTCCACATTTACCTCTTGTAACCCTGAAGGATGTTAACTTAGATTCTGTGGCTTATAATCCTGAATTGTTAAGAAATTTAGATAAAATCATTGAAAAACCTGAAAAAACCCATATTGTCAAATACGGTAATTACTATTCCGGTTTAACCATTGTCATTATAATCTTAATATTAGCTTGTATTTTGTATAAATTATATAGATCTGTAATGCATAAGAAACTATGTCTCCGTGACAAAAACTATAACGACCCTGAACCCGAAATTGATATTGAAATTCCCCAAATTACTCCAGCTCCTGCTCTTCGAATTGGTTGATCCCAATATTTCTAACTTTCCCGTAAACCACATTTTAAAATATATAGTTTACTCTAAATCGGGGGGCTGTTACGATTGCCCGATGTACCTAAAAACGCCTAAATTGTCTTAATCCTAAAAACTCAGCTATAATCCCATCTGTTTCACAAAAGTGCCTAATCAGCACTTTTGTCACTGTTGCTATTCAGTGTTCTCGCTCACCAGTCCACTCCTATATCCCGTCGCGACACATCGTTTCTTGTGTACTCTGTGTTTATATGTAACCATTAAGAAAAGGAATAAAATATTCTTTTTTTTAAAAAGTGTTTTCTATGTTCCCGTGTAACAGTTCGTATCGCTGTAGTCTGCCCATGTTGACGTCAGTGAGTGGTGAATGCGGAACTGATAAGAGAGTTCGTCCAATAAGGAACTGAGAAGTTGTAAGGCAGGACAGGTCTGTAGGGTCTGTAGATAGAGGATGAAGGGGTCGAGAGTTTAGAACAGCCTCTATTTGTGCTAGGCAAGTTGACATTTCCTCATATGTGAGATGTGTTAATCCTAAGATGCGTTTTAAGTGATGTTTAACCGATTTTACAGCAGATTCCCATAGCCCACCAAAGTGCGGAGTGTAGGGTGGTATGAACTTAAAGTCTATGCCCTGATTAGACATCTGTGTTTGGATGTCACCTGAATATGTTTGAAAGAATGAGTGAAGATCGTTGCTTGCCCCAACAAAGGTAGTGGCATTGTCTGATGAGATAGACTGTGGCCTGCCACGGCGACTCATGAAACGATGAAGAGCAGCAAGGAATGCCTCCTTGGTAAGGTCCGTGACAAGATCAAGGTGAACTGCCTTTACTGCAAAACACACAAAGACACACTCATAAGATTTCATGAGCTTGCTACCTCTGCCCTTTCGACCTGCAATCAACACTGGCCCAGCATAGTCAATTCCTGTGTGTAGGAAAGGAAACTTCAAGACTAAGTGCGTTCTGTCAAGCGGTAAGTTACCCATTATGATTGACGGGCCTGTTGGTCTAGTAGTTAGTGACCCTGACTGCTATACCGGAGGTCGTGGGTTCGATTCCCACCCAGTACAAATGTTTGTGTGATGAGCACGATCATTTGTTCTGGTTGTCTGGGTGTAATTTATCTATAATATGTATGTATTTTAGTGATGCAACTCGAGTGGAATTTTGCCACTCGATTCATTCGAGTCATTTTATAATGTCACTCGAACACCACTCGAGTCATCGAGTCACTCGAGTGGTGCCCGATTGACTCGACCACTAACGTTCATCGAGTCACCTGTGACAATTAATCTGAAGTTAAAAGCAGACACAACTACGTTTAACAGCAAAACCGATATTTTTAACACTAGTAATCAGATCAAAAACAATAAAATAACGGCAACGCGAGCATGTACAAACCTGTTTGTCTAGGCGAGTGATAAGCGAGTGACTTGAGTTTACTCGAGTCCGAGTCAACTCGAGTCGCCTATTTCTTCACTCGAACACGATTATTTTAGGTATCACTCGAGTCACTCGAGTAAAAGTGGAATCGCAGTGCAGTCGCATCACTAATGTATTTAGAAATATATAAGGTGTTAATAAATCAACTTTAAAAAATTTACGAGGATGCTCGGTGTCGATAAATAAACATAACTAAAAAAAAAAATTTTTTTTGAGCGATTTTATTTTTTCACTAAAATAAAGTAATTTTAAAACAATTTTTATGCACACTGTACGCGGGGCTGCGCCCGCGCGCGTGTCGGTGGTGGAACCGACTCGGATCTCTCCCCAGCGCTACCCTTTACCGAACGACGAACGTCAGTCGTTTGATATCTGCCGCGCGGGATGGGTGTGTCGCTCAGTGTCAGCCGAAACTTTCGTGCGCTCGCATTTTCAATAATGCCGTTTATGTACACTAACCGCGAGTACTTGGATATGATATTGTGTTACATTAGGAGTGATGAAAATGTTTCCGCAGCACGTAACTTGTACCGGGAACTGTATGGTGACCAACGACGTGTGCCAGCTTTGCAAACCGTCCTGGGGGCTTACCAGCGTCTATTAGATTATGGTCAGTTTCGCCCTCCTCAAGCAGATGCTGGCAGGCCGCGGCTCTCCGGTGACATTGAAGAGCAAGTCTTAGATTACTTCCACGACAACCCACACGCGAGCACACGTGACGCAGGTCGGGACTTAGGAATAAGTCACGTTACCGCCTGGAAAACGCTACGTGAAGATGGCCAGCATCCGTACCACTTTTTGCGAGTACAGGAGATCATACCTACCGACTATGAACCACGGCGACGATTCTGTGAGTGGTTGGTGGAAAACCCTGCTCATAACATTTTATGGACAGACGAGTCCACTTTTACAAGGGTGGGTTTATTTAATATCCACAACGCTCACTGGTGGGCGTCCGAAAACCCGAAGGCCGTTATTCCTGACCACTTTCAGCACCGGTTCTCGGTCAACGTGTGGGCTGGAATTATGGGGCACACGGTACTCGGTCCTGTGTTCCTAGAACGCCTTAACGGAGGAACATATCTAAAGTTGCTCCTCTCTGTCGATGAGATGCTGGAAGACGTTCCTCTCAATGAAATAGCGGGCCATTACTTTCAGCATGATGGAGCGCCCGCACACTACCACAGACAGGTCCGTTCGTACTTGGACGCCACCTATCCGAATCACTGGATAGGCCGTGGTGGACCGATTGCCTGGCCTCCCCGATCGCCAGACCTCACTCCCCTAGATTTTTATCTTTGGGGTCGTGTTAAGGACTTAGTTTATGGACATAGTGGAAATAATATTAGAAACGTGGACGAATTAGAAACCCGTATCATAAGTGCATTCGACATTATTAAAAGTGACCGAGACACATTAATGAGAGTGAAAAACAATGTGATACGTCGTGCAAACTTATGCATTGAACAAGGTGGAAGACATTTCCAGCACCTTTTGTAAATAAGTGTTAGAAATTATACTAGAAATTACAAGAATGTATTTTATTTATTATAAGATGTAAAACTGATAAATCAAACGGAAGTTGTGTAATTACTAGTTGTTAGGAACTAATCAAATGTATTTCTTTTAAGTTGGTACACCGATTTATTAAACGGAAGTCGGGTAAATCGGATAATTATTTTTTGTGTATGGCGGCTAGACGTGACAAAACACAGTCGAACCGGGAGCGTTGAGCCGATCAGACGTTGTTTAACAGTTGGTGTGATTGTATAGTTTTTGCCAAAACATCTACCTAAAGGTATGTAAAATGTGCTATTTAAGTGATTATTATATTTCAAAGCATAACCATTATTATGATTAAATGTTAATAAATGTTATTATTGCTATTCTGTTTAAAATGTGTGTATTTGCTACGTAAAGTAATAAAAATTGTGAGAATCAGTCTGAAGTTTTATTACAATTAGTACCCACCTTACAACTCAGAAGTGGGATTGACGGGTTTTCGTTTTTTTTTTTTTTTTCTATACTAGAAACGAACTACTCGTTAATCCCTGCCCACAAATAAATTAAAACTTTGCTTTTAAAAACAAAAAAAAAGGTTCAGACTGACTCTCGGTAAACAAAGATAAAGTTTTAGGTTAGACAGTTCCTAGAATAATTCTGATGCCGATACTTGGCAACTGATATCGCAATATTCGACAAGGGTAAAATAATATTATGAAGTCTTTAATACATTACGTATTTAATAACAATCCACGTGTCTTGTGCGTGTGCTGCATGTAGGCTTGGCCAGGGGGTCAGTGGGTCATCTTAGGGGCAGAGTGTAGGAGTTGGAGTATACGCTTAGGGGCACTATGAAAAGCAAAGAAAACCAAAAAAAAAAAATTTTGGTTAAAAAAAAATTTTTGGACTCAATTTTTCGAAGTTTTTTTTTTTTCGGAATTTTTCCGATTTTTTTGCAGTATCGGGTTGACCTTGTCTGTAGCAACCATTTAGGGTCTGAGAAGCATGGCCCTACGACGCACCGTTTCCGAGATATCAGCCTTCTACCGGTTTATTATTTTATATAAAACAATTTATATTTCCAAAATGGTAGCTCGTATGAGATTGTTTTCGGGAAAGAAATTGTTGCTCTACTCAAAAGCCATGAGGTCATGTAAAAAAATTAGCAAAAACTTCGAAAAAAAATAATGATCAAAATTTTCTAAGTGTCGGTCGTCGATTCAGCTAGAGTATTCTTAGGGCCAAAGGACAGTCAAATTTTCGAAGTTTTTTTTTTTTTTCGGAATCTGTCCGATTTTTTTGCAGTATCGGGTTGACCTTGTCTGTAGCAACCATTTAAGCTCTGAGAAGCATGGCCCTACGACGCACCGTTTCCGACTTATGGGCCGTTTACGTTAAAATGCCGTTTAAGGAAAAGGCTCATAACTCCTTTGGCCCTAAGAATACTCTAGCTGAATCGACGACCGACACAGAAAATTTTGATCATTATTTTTTTTCGAAGTTTTTGCTATTTTTTTTACATGACCTCATGGCTTTTGAGTAGAGCAACAATTTCTTTCCCGAAAACAATCTCATACGAGCTACCATTTTGGAAATATAAATTGTTTTATATAAAATAATAAACCGGTAGAAGGCTGATATCTCGGAAACGGTGCGTCGTAGGGCCATGCTTCTCAGACCCTAAATGGTTGCTACAGACAAGGTCAACCCGATACTGCAAAAAATCGGAAAAATTCCGAAAAAAAAAAACTTCGAAAAATTGACTAAGTCCTTGCTCCATAGCGCCCCTAAGGCTACACTCCAACCGGCCAGGGCACTCCCTGGTAGCTTGCTATCAGCCGGTGCTGTATCTCTTGTGGGATAAATACCGCAGGGGGTATAAAAGCTTCATGGATTGGAATACTGTGTAATATGTCTCTGCTAGAGAGAACTAAATTTGATCGGGGCACTCCCCGATAATTTTTCTCTTTGCGTGGAGCGTATTTAACGGGGCTACTCTCCGGAAATGCGTTCCCTATCACGCAGCATTCTTGTATTATTAGTATAAAAGGTTCATGGATTGGAATACTGTGTGATACTAGCTGAGAACTAAATTTGATCGGGGCACTCCCCGATAATTTTTCTCTTTGAAAAGAGCGTATTTAACGGGGCTACTCTCCGTAAATGCGTTCCTTATCACGCAGCATTCATATATTTTTACTATTTATTTAAAAGTTTCTTTTTACTTTTTTTTTTACTCCTTAAATCTTGACGAATGTTGCGGTAGTCACATACACATAATGTGCATCACATTAATGAAGTTGCATGAAATAAAGAGGTTTTCTAATATAATTTATCCTGGTACATAGTAATTATAATTCATACTTCAACTTAATCATGTTAAACCCGAATAGTTTCGGAAATACAAGCGATGCTGATAAGTTTCAGATTAATGGGTGACTCCGGGTCCGACCGTGTATCGGTCAATGAGCCTGCTGACAGCAATCGCAGCGATACAGGCAGACAAAGGCGGACTACGGAAAGATGTCATAGTGGTCATGCGGATGGGAGTCGTCGAGAGAGGCAAGTCCGTGATCTTTCTGAATCGAGCCAGAGCGAGGGAGTGGAAGGGAGCCGGCGAGAGAGGCAAGTCCACAAACGTTCTTATTACTCTAAACCCAGAAGCCCGAGTAGGGAGGTGTCGCGGCAATGCAAAAATTACAGGGAGTCGCGACATCAAGACTCGGCACCATTCAAATCACGGAACATCTATTCACGCGGTAGTACCGATGGAGACTCTGATCATAGTTTGAGAAGGTCTCAAATAACACGGAGATCCAAAAGGTTACGCCGTCTTGCTAGGACGCGTAGATCCTGTAGTAGCTCATCGGATGAGGAAGAGCGACGGACAAGGCGAAAGCGCAGTCTGTCCTATTCCAATAATGATGGTGACTTACCACATAAGATAAAACGGCGACATCGTACCTTGTCCCGTCGCTCGAACCTCAATAATCATATTTCATTAAATAATTTAGGCGATCTGAAAGCTATGTCTGTTGGCGACAAGGATATTTTAACTAAGCTCTTAAATTTATTAAATAATGTTAAAGGACAATCGACCTCTAAGCTTTCTCTTACAAACGTACTGCCAGAGTTTGACCCAATCTCTAAAGACCAAACTATAATTACATGGCTTACTAAAGTAGAAGAATGCGCGGAAATTTACGGATGGAACGAACGCGAAATCATACATTTTGCACTGCCAAAATTATCAGGCATTGCAAAAACGTAGTATCAGGGGCTTGATACAGTTCTTTACAGTTGGAATGAATGGAAGAGAAAGCTTATAGAGTCGTTTCCATGTAGGACTGATTATGCTGAACTATTGACAGAGATGTTGGCCAGGCGTGCACGTTACGGCGAGTCACTTGAGCAATACTACTACTCCAAAATAAATTTACTTAATCGTTGCGGTATTCGGGGTAGGAAAGCAGTTGACTGTCTAATACATGGCATCGAAGACCGTGCTATAAAAGTAGGTGCGCAAGCTGCTCAGTTTAAAGGACCGGAAGATGTCTTGAAATATTTAAAAACCGTAAAAGTAGGTCACAATAGAGAGCCCGATAAGACAAAACCGGAACGAAAATTCCCAAACCAAACTATTGCAAGTAAAAAGACGGACATCCTCAGTAAAATAAAGTGCCATAATTGTAACGAAGAAGGTCATAAAAGTTACAAATGCAACAAACCTTCCAGCAAATGCACGTTTTGCGGTAGAGTCGGACATTTAGACATATATTGTAGAACTAAACAAAATACCGAGCCCAGCGAGAGAAAAGCAGGTACTGACACTAGACAAGAAAAGCAAGTTGCTTTCTTAGATGAATCTGAGAAAACGAACGCAAAGTACCTTATTCAAGTAGAAATAAAAGGCAAACCGTTAATTTCATATGTGGACTTAGGTAGCCAGTGTACTCTAATTAAAGAGTCTGTAGCCAAGGAATTAGATTTACACTATTATTTTGATAGAATGCCAGTTCTGAGAGGTATAGGGGGGCATCACGTCCAACCATTAGGGAAAGCCCACGTTGATATTTCAGTGCAAGGTATAAAGGAGAATGTTGAAGTATATGTAGTTAGCGACTCCGTCATAAAGTATCCAGTCTTACTTTTACCGAAAAACCAAATATCACTATAACGAAAACCCCAGATCAGATTATTTTCGATAAGTATTCTAATAGTAAGATCTACCTATTATTGAGCGACGACACAATAATAAAACCAAACGAGGTAGGAGCTATACCTGTCAAATCCGGTTCTAAATTTACAGGGCCAATCTTTGTTAATGGGACTATCCGTGGACAGGTTAACAATGAGCATTATTTGCTGCCGGGTGCGTATAATCTTGAGAATGGTTTAGGTCGGGTCCTCATTTATAACTTGTGTGGCACCGAGATCAAATTGCAGAAAGAATCTCTTGTAACACGTGCCGTCCCGTTAGCCCAAAGTTTTGATTTGCTGCCGGTATCTTTCGATGATAATAATAATAATAATAATAAGTTTATTGGCCAAAGAAAAGAAAATACATGAAAAGTTTGTTGTTACATACATATGTCTTGAGTTCTTTTTATACATTTTATTTGTGAAAAATGTCCCCTATGCTAGGAAAGTCCTGTGTTATAGGAGACATCCGTTCGTCCATTATGAAAGT
This sequence comes from Autographa pulchrina, assembly GCA_905475315.1. Taxonomy (NCBI): domain Eukaryota; kingdom Metazoa; phylum Arthropoda; class Insecta; order Lepidoptera; family Noctuidae; genus Autographa; species Autographa pulchrina. Next base: position 10,597,407 of record FR997761.1, on the reverse strand, counting down.
TACAAGAATTCGATGAACTAAATGTGTAACAATAACGATAATTTAGGTACGTATGAGCACGCATGCGTGAGTGGTGTGTGTGTGTGTGTGTCAGGGTGTGTATGTGTGTGTGAGGGTGTGAGGGTGTGTGTGTGTGTGTGTGTGTGTGTGTGTGTGTGAGAGGGTGTGTGTGTGATAGTGTGTGTGTGTAAGTGGGTTATGGTGTCTGCAGGTTGGCTGGTGTATGAGTGTGAGGGTTTATGAAGGTGAGGGTTTTATCAGTGCTTCTGTCTCGTCATAATCTAGAGTAAGTAAAAAGGATTTAACTATATTTTTACATTTGTATCTATTTTGGGAGTGGATGTCTAGTTTTTGGTGCAATTTGTTGTAGATTCGGGCACTTAGGTAAGTGAAGTGTCGCCTAGCAAAAGTGGTGTTTGTTTGTGTTGTGGGGCATGGTGGTTTAGATCTTCTTCTGGGTGTTGGGCTGTTATTAATGGTGAGCGGAAGGGTTGCATGCTTTCTCGTTACTGTGCGGAGGATGTAGAGTTGACGGACCGTAAGTGTTTCAAACTCTGCGTATAGTCGCCGAGTTGGGAATCTAAAAGGCTTTTTTAAGGTAACTTTTATGAGTGCTCTTTGTGCTCGCTCTACCTGAATAATATCGGTCTTGGCAGCCCCTCCCCACACAGTGATGCAATAGTTTAAAATTGATTCGCACAGCGCCGAGTAAACGATCTTAAGGATGTTGCTATTTGCAGATACTCTGAGTTTTTTAAATAGGAAAATTAGTTTTCGCACTCGCGCTGACATTGCTTGTAGATGTGATTTCCAGGATAAACAGGAGTCCAATAGGATACCGAGATATCGTATTACGGATGCTCTGGAAACGGTGGGGCACGAACAACCGGTGGAGAGGTTGGTACAATTGTGGGCTTTTATTGATAAATAACCATCGGAGGGAAGGGTAGAGGGTCTTAAGCCAAAGGTAATGAAATTGGTTTTTTTTATGTTAAGGACGAGGTTGTTTTTTCCTAACCATAGCATCACTTCGCGAAGTACCCTTTCGGCAATCTCTTTTGTTGAGGTCCAATCGTGGTGATATGATAGAATTGCCGTGTCATCTGCATAAGCTATTATTTTTGTGGAGGGGAGGGATAGCTGACACAGTTCGTTGATGTAGATTTGGAAAAGAAGGGGACTAAGAAGACTTCCCTGTGGCAAGCCGACAACCACATTAATTGCGTCGCTAATATATTCTCCAATCCTAACGCACTGCAACCTATCGGTGAGAAAATTGCCGAATAGAGTCAGAGCGATACCTCGAACTCCGATGGTCTCCAGTTTAGAGAGAAGTAGAGGGACAGAGACCGTGTCAAACGCCTTTGAAAGGTCTAGAAAAACTCCTATACATTTGAGTTTATTATCAATTCTTTTTACTACAAAGTCGAGTAGGGATGCCACTGCATCTTCAGTTGACAATCCACGTCTGAATCCGAATTGGTTTTGGGAGATAGTTTTGTGTTTGTCGAGGAAATTATTCAGGCGTTTGTACATTATCCTTTCCAGGACCTTGGAGATCGCTGGGAGAACCGATATTGGGCGGTAGTTAGTGACCTTGTCTCTGTCCCCAGACTTGAAGATTGGGTATACAATTGCCTTTTTCAAGACCTTCGGGAATGTACCTGTAGATATTGCCAGGTTGCATATATGTGTGATAGGTGGAACTAGGAAGTGACTAGCTTGTATTAGGAAATTTGATGGAATTCCGTCCCATCCGGTAGCACTATTGGTTCGGAGATTGCTTATTATCGATCTGACCTCTTCCTCATCTGTTTCCAGAAGCACCATTGAGTTAGCCGTGCCTTGTTGATCGTTATTGGCTGCTTGGAGGGGATTCTGGGGAGAGGTATTGTTGGTTACATTTATACCCACGTTTGCGAAGAACGCGTTAACTGAATTGACGGATTTAGTAGGGCAATTTTCGATTGTTAAAAGGTCTGTTGATGTCGGGCGTATGCATTTGGAGTCAGTTACGTTGCGGATTACTTCCCACATTTTTTTGGGGTTGTTTTTAGCCTTTTCAAGTTCCTTTTCTTCATATTCTTTTTTTATCTTTTTTAATAAGTTATTGCAGAAATTGCGGTATCTTAAATAGGTTAGTTTTAGGATCTGATTGGTTGGCTCTTTATTGGTTTTAATGTGCATTTTGTCTCTATTGTGTATGCATCTCAAAAGACCGATGGTAATCCAAGGTTTTATAATTCTTTGTTTGCATGGGATTAATTTGTGGATGGTATTTTTAGATAAAATCGGGGAGATGATGTTTAATAATTCGTTGGTGGCGTGGTTAGCATCAGTTATTGTGTATATAGTAGAGAAATCACAGTTTATAATATCCGAGACAGCATTTGAGATATTGAGGTTAGATGTTTGAAATTTGGTATTCCTAAGTTTATGTTTGCTGATCTCGAGGTTTAGAAGGACTGCTGCATGGTCTGTGACCGACGTTTCCAGTATTATGGTGATCGCTTTGTTGTTGGTTTTAAGTAGTATATGATCTATACAGCTGTGTAAGCGAGTAGGTAGAAGATAAGCTGGGAGAAATCCGTGAGATGCAGTCAGGTTTAGGTACTGTTGTGAACGTGGGTCTTTGCAATCCGGACTGATATTGATGTTCGTATCTCCAATAATTGCAATGTGATTATGATTTTTGAGGTCCAGTATGACGTTGTTTAAGTTTTCTAAGAAGGGGTCAATGTTTCTTTGAGACGGTGGTCTATATATGGCGATAATAGTTAAGTTGTTTTCAAGGTTGCAGATTAGACAGCTGGCGTCATTAAAAGTAGGTTCAATAACCGAGTGGCGTAGGTTATTTCTGATATATATGACCACACCGTCATTTTGATTAATTAAATTCTGGGTTTGGTGGGATGAGTATCCGTCTAAGGTAGGTATATTTCCTGATGTTTTGAGCCAGCATTCTGATAAGACTAACAGATCGCATGTTATGTTCATTGTGACCAAAAGACATCTAAATTCGTCAAAATTTTTACTAATGCTTCTAATGTTTAGGTGTAGAACATTTAGTGCGTTTGAGGCTTGTATATAATCCGTGCAATGGTTTGGTAGACACCTATATGATGATGAAACTTGCATATCGTCTAAGTCGTTAACTATGATAATTTAATAATGGAGTCTCTACACTGCGGAGAACAATTATTGCCTGAAGAAAAACTCTGTTTACAGCAGTTGCTCGCAAAATACTCAGATTGTTTTTCTTCAGGAATGAAAGACCTGGGCTTCACAACTGCTGGTGAAATGAAGATAGAACTGTTCAATTCCGACCCAGTGGTATATAGACCATACCGTCTATCGTATGGCGAAAGAATCCAAGTCCGTGACATGGTCCAAGAAATGCTCGATGCCGGAATTGTCAGGGAATCTTCATCGTCATACGCTAGCCCAATTGTGTTGGTCAAAAAGAAAACTGGCGAAAAACGGCTATGCGTCGATTACAGGGCCCTTAATCGACGGACTAAGAAGGACCATTACCCGCTTCCCCTTATTGAGGATCAATTAGATAGACTCTCTGGTAACACCTTGTTCATCTCTTTGGATTTGGCATCTGGTTATTACCAGATCCCCATAGAAAAGAATTCGCAGGATAAGACCGCTTTTGTAACACCTGATGGCCAATATGAGTATACCAGGATGCCCTTCGGGTTGGTTAATGCTCCATCAGCGTTTCAACGAACTATCAATAAAATCCTGTCAGACGCCAAATCCAAATTTGCCCTCGTATATATGGACGACGTATTAATACCAGCTCGTACTTTCGAGGAAGGAATAGCCAGACTCGAGGAAGTGTTGTCTCTGTTAAGGAACGGTGGTCTTACTCTTAAACTGGCCAAATGCAAGTTCTTCCTTGAATCTATTGAGTTTTTAGGATTTCAGATAGGAGCGGGTGGTATCCAACCCGGTGCTAGAAAAACTGAGGCAATATCCCAATTCCCTATACCCAAATCACAACACGAATTGCGCCAGTTTCTCGGACTCGCTAGTTTCTTTAGGAGGTTCGTTCAGGGTTTTGCTATCATGGTAGCTCCACTTACGGATCTCCTCAAGAAATATGTTAAGTGGACTTGGGGACCGCAGCAAAGCGAATCATTTCAAGCACTAAAAGCGGTATTAGTAGAAAGACCAGTGCTAGCATTGTACGACCCTAAAAGGGAGACACAGGTCCATACTGATGCCAGCAAACATGGGGTAGCGGGAATTCTACTGCAAAAAGGCGACGATGGTTTACTGAGGCCAGTGTCCTATTTCAGTAGAAAGACCACCCCTGATGAACAGAAGTATCACTCGTTTGAGTTAGAGACACTCGCGGTGGTATCTTCACTAAACAGATTTAGAGTTTACTTGATTGGTATGCCTTTTAAAGTACTTACCGATTGTAATGCCCTTAGAACTACGTTAACAAAGAAAGACCTTGTTCCCCGCATAGCTCGGTGGTGGGTACAACTCCAGGAATTTGATTGCGAGATAGAGTACCGCCCAGGCACTAGCATGAAACACGTGGATGCTCTAAGCCGAAACCCGGTCGGGGACGCAATCGAAGATTCTCACATATTAGACATCCTTAATGTTGGAACGGAAGACTGGATATCCACTGTTCAGTCGAGTGATAGTGAAGTTGTCCGCATCGGAGACATACTGAACGACCCCGAGGCTATAAAAGTCACCGAAACTTTGAAAAACTATAAACTCAAAAATGGCAAAGTATATCGTATTATAGGAGAAGGAGAGAACGATATTCGTTGGTTGGTACCTAAAGGTGTTCGCTGGCAGCTTGCAAAAATAAATCATGACGACGTAGGGCATTTTAGTTTCGATAAAACTCTCGCTAGAGTACAACAGTCGTTTTGGTTCCCAAAGATGCGGAAATTCTTGAAGAAATACGTCAGTTCATGTTTGGAGTGCGCATATCATAAGGGTATTTCAGGCAAACAACAGGGTGAATTGCACCCAATACCGAAAGTCGAAGTGCCTTTCCACACAATTCATGCAGACCACCTTGGACCTTTCATCAAAAGCAAGAAAGGGAACTGCTATCTCCTAGTTATTGTAGATGGTTTTACTAAATTTATTAATATTACAGCAGTCCGTAACACTAAAAGTGCTACCTCAATCAAAGTCTTACGCGAACATATAAGCTATTTTGGAGCTCCTACGAGACTCGTGACAGATCAGGGGACGTCATTTACCAGTAATAGTTTCCGTGCATTTGTGAAGTCGATTGGCATCAAACACATTCTGAATGCAGTGGCTACCCCGCGTGCCAACGGGCAGGTCGAAATATTTAATAGAACAATCTTAGATGCTTTGTCCGCCAAAACTCATGATAAGGACGACAGAAACTGGGACGAATATATTTCAGACATACAAATAGGACTTAACACAACGATACATAAGACAACTGGTAAAACGCCCTCCGAACTTTTATTCGGTTTTAAAATTCACAATAGTTCCGAAAATGTACTTAACGAAATTTTGGATGATACTAGGGACGCGTCTTGTAATAACCTAAAAGAAATAAGGGAGGAAGCAGGCAAGCGCATTACAGAACAACAAGTAAAAGACAAAGTCAACTTTGATTCCAAAAGAAAAAGTAAACATAACTATGCCGTCGGTGAGTTGGTAAGCGTAAAACGTGAAGTTCCTAGCGACGGTAGGTCTAAAAAGTTAGTAAATAAATATCAAGGACCGTACCGTTTAATTAAATTACTACCTTGTGTATGGCGGCTAGACGTGACAAAACACAGTCGAACCGGGAGCGTTGAGCCGATCAGACGTTGTTTAACAGTTGGTGTGATTGTATAGTTTTTGCCAAAACATCTACCTAAAGGTATGTAAAATGTGCTATTTAAGTGATTATTATATTTCAAAGCATAACCATTATTATGATTAAATGTTAATAAATGTTATTATTGCTATTCTGTTTAAAATGTGTGTATTTGCTACGTAAAGTAATAAAAATTGTGAGAATCAGTCTGAAGTTTTATTACAATTAGTACCCACCTTACATAAGGTAAAAACTTTGTGTAAATACTTGTGTTATTATTATTATTAATCATTGTAAATAGGCTGATTCAAATTTTTTAAGCATACCAATTTATTAAATTTAATTTATTTAAAAGTAGTCGTTAGTAATAACTAACGACTACTTCATTTTATTGAACGTAATAATGTTCAATAAAATGAAGCATTTTTCATCCAAGAAATGAATTATGACATGAATAAATTGCCAGTCCAAAGTCTGAGAAATGTGATGGGAAAATGTGAATCAGCACTAGCAGTTTGTTTACAATAAGCGGCACATCATACGTTATTTAGAATTATGTTTGATCTGCTAAAATAAAATAAAAACACCTGCGGTCGTAAACATTTGTTTACAGTTAGTTGCACATCGTGCGTTATCTATCAGTTAACAAAAGGTTTCGAATTTCCCTTTGTGGTGCCGAAATTTCTAAAAAACAAGTCGTAAAATAGCCGCCTTGCTTTTGTTATTGTTAATGAAGAATGTTAACTAATTTTGATTATTAGCACTCCATATTCTCTGTCAAAAATAAAAAATACTAGTGAAAAAATTACTTCGATACGTCAATTAGTTTCCGATTTAGAAGTAAAACAAGTTGTAAACGCCCGGTGATGGTGTGACGTCACACCACAACACGCTCAATCTGGCTCACTCAGTCCGCTAGCGATCGCGTGCCCGTGCCGTCGAAATTATAATTAAATACTTTTAAAAATGTCCAATCCAAATACCAGAAAATCATGTGTTGTGCCTAAATGTAAAAATACAACTACCAATTCGCCGGATAAGTTGTTTTTTATAGTTCCAAAGGACGTTAAAATGAGAAAAAAATGGATAAAAGCCATTTTATTAAACGAATAATAATTACTATTATTGGACTATTAACGTAATTCGCGGACGAAAACCCATCAAAATACTGCGCAAGCTATTACACCTACTACAGCGCTGCCGTCTTGATACTAAGCGCGGGGGCGCGGCCGCGCGGCCCGCGCGGCGCGTTGTGACGTGACGTCACAAGCGGTCACGTGACTAAGCGGGACTCGATATTTTTCGAAACTTTGAATGCGTAAAAAATCAAAACTACTTGGTATTTTTGACTACGACAAAAACTAGTGTATTTGTATACATACAGGCTTTACTGAGACACAATTTCAAGGGATTTGGCATACCTAGTAACATTCTTCATTGCTTAGAACACGTGTGCCATTAACCTTGAATTGCATTGTCTTTAGGAAATGTTGCTCACTGTTACTTGTAGTAAACACCTTTTGTATCTATACTTATAATATTATAAAGCTGAAGAGTTTGTTTGTTTGTTTGTTTGGTTGAACGCGCTAATCTCAGGAAGTACTGGTTAGAATTGAAAAAATATTTTTGTGTTAGATAGTCCATTTATCGAGGAAGGCTTTAGGATATATAACATCACGCTGCGACCAATAGGAGCGAAGCAGCAGTGAAAAATGTCACAAAAACGGGGGAAAATATTCATACTTGAAAGCTTCCGTTGCGTGCGCTGCGTAAACGGTTCGAGTTACCCAAAATATATGTATGAAAGAATTGTTCCTCTTTGAATGATCTAAAAAAATGTCTGCGACAGTATATGTCTATCTTTTAAAATTGACTCACTATAACCTTTTTTAAGGTAATCATTTGGTCGAAATTAATGCATTATCTATACTAATATTATAAAGCTGAAGAGTTTGTTTGTTTGTTTGTTTGGTTGAACGCGCTAATCTCAGGAAGTACTGGTTAGAATTGAAAAAATCTTTTTGTGTTAGATAGTCCATTTATCGAGGAAGGCTTTAGGATATATAACATCACGCTGCGACCAATAGGAGCGAAGCAGCAGTGAAAAATGTCACAAAAACGGGGGAAAATATTCATACTTGAAAGCTTCCGTTGCGTGCGCTGCGTAAACGGTTCGAGTTACCCAAAATATATGTATGAAAGAATTGTTCCGCTTTGAATGATCTAAAAAAATGTCTGCGACAGTATATGTCTATCTTTTAAAATTGACTCACTATAACCTTTTTTAAGGTAATCATTTGGTCGAAATTAATGCATTATCTATACTATATCTATACTAATATTATAAAGCTGAAGAGTTTGTTTGTTTGTTTGTTTGTTTGTTTGGTTGAACGCGCTAATCTCAGGAAGTACTGGTTAGAATTGAAAAAATCTTTTTGTGTTAGATAGTCCATTTATCGAGGAAGGCTTTAGGATATATAACATCACGCTGCGACCAATAGGAGCGAAGCAGCAGTGAAAAATGTCACAAAAACGGGGGAAAATATTCATACTTGAAAGCTTCCGTTGCGTGCGCTGCGTAAACGGTTCGAGTTACCCAAAATATATGTATGAAAGAATTGTTCCTCTTTGAATGATCTAAAAAAATGTCTGCGACAGTATATGTCTATCTTTTAAAATTGACTCACTATAACCTTTTTTAAGGTAATCATTTGGTCGAAATTAATGCATTATCTATACTTATTAATATTATAAAGCTGAAGAGTTTGTTTGTTTGTTTGTTTGGTTGAACGCGCTAATCTCAGGAAGTACTGGTTAGAATTGAAAAAATCTTTTTGTGTTAGATAGTCCATTTATCGAGGAAGGCTTTAGGATATATAACATCACGCTGCGACCAATAGGAGCGAAGCAGCAGTGAAAAATGTCACAAAAACGGGGGAAAATATTCATACTTGAAAGCTTCCGTTGCGTGCGCTGCGTAAACGGTTCGAGTTACCCAAAATATATGTATGAAAGAATTGTTCCGCTTTGAATGATCTAAAAAAATGTCTGCGACAGTATATGTCTATCTTTTAAAATTGACTCACTATAACCTTTTTTAAGGTAATCATTTGGTCGAAATTAATGCATTATCTATACTATATATAATATTATAAAGCTGAAGAGTTTGTTTGTTTGTTTGTTTGTTTGGTTGAACGCGCTAATCTCAGGAAGTACTGGTTAGAATTGAAAAAATCTTTTTGTGTTAGATAGTCCATTTATCGAGGAAGGCTTTAGGATATATAACATCACGCTGCGACCAATAGGAGCGAAGCAGCAGTGAAAAATGTCACAAAAACGGGGGAAAATATTCATACTTGAAAGCTTCCGTTGCGTGCGCTGCGTAAACGGTTCGAGGTACCCAAAATATATGTATGAAAGAATTGATCCTCTTTGAATGATCTAAAAAAATGTCTGCAACAGTATATGTCTATCTTTTAAAATTGACTCACTATAACCTTTTTTAAGGTAATCATTTGGTCGAAATTAATGCATTATTGCCAATTATTTGCTACAGAGTTTTATCAACATAATCTATACTAATTATATATAATTATCATTTACGCAGAAATACTTTTTTTTTTAACTTCTTAATCGTGGTCATAATAACAGAAATTGACGCGGACGAAGTCGCGGGGATCAGCTAGTTTAAAATAAAGTATTATGGAGCTTATTGATATTTTAACACTTTCACAGCGGATCACGATCTCAGCTCGGCATTCATATTTTTCTCTTATTCGCGAATCACGAGAAGCACTCGTCATCGCCTTTCATACTGTTTATTAGAAAAACACGACGTCTTATCGTGATCCGCGTTGTACGCGTTTGTAGCTGAGTTAATATGCTACCCACACATATGCAATGTTTGTATGTAGTTAGAACGCGAAAGCTACAGTTCGCAATCGCCCGCGCCCGTTCAGTCGGCCGTCGGCGAGTGTAACTGTTTTTGGCGCGAAATGGCTTCATCGCAACGTAATGTTTCTGCGCATGAAATTGTGGATTTATTACAAAATGGTGATGATTCTGATATTGAGGAGGCTCAGTGTGATGAAATTGCTTCAAAAAGTACCACACACTAAAAAACCTAATTATCTAAGTAGCTAGCGGGTGACGCGGGCGCAGCGCGCCGGGCCCTCGGGGCAAGCGGGACTAGGTACGGTGCGCATAAAATAATTGCGTATCTTTTGAACGGTAGCTTTCTTTTTTTAATATTTCTTCGTGATTATTTATTGAATATAATTTTCAACAACTCCTTAAATTTTTTAAAGTTGATTTCTTAACACCTTATATAAGTATGTTCATCAGTTGTCTGTTTACCATAACACAAGCTCTGCTTAGCTTGGGATCAGATAACCGTGTGAGAGTTGTCCCGGAATATTATTATTATTATGGGCTGGATAGGCTTAGATTTAAAACGTAAACATCGTACGCAGCTGTGGACAGTTCGCCTCGCGAGGTTCCTCCCTCCTAGTGGCCAGTATGTTTGTCTGATGTGTGATAGTAGTAGTTGTGGGCCTGCATGTAATAAATCTAGATGTTGTTTGTGAAAGATGATACGTGTAATGTGGTGTTTACAATTTAACAAAATAGGATGTTTTGTATTGAATTATAGTTCCTACAGTAGGGGTTTGCAAGAGAAACCAGATAAATTTAATAATAAGTAATAAGTGTAATCGAAGTTAAAGTTAGAATTACATTAATATTAGACTGATTGCTAATCGAAGTTTGAAAAGACAATGATATTAAAATAAAATATTTCCATTGCCCCAGTTAGGGCATCGGCGAAGTTCCGCTGGTCTTGCAAAAAGTGTATCATCTTTACACGAGGCACCTAGGCCTCGTGTAAAGATGAATTCACCAATGGTGCATTATATTTCTTAGGGTTCTGCGTCATACGGTTACGGTTCCGTAACATCTCCCCCCGTAGAACAGCGAGTATGAAAGACATTCGTCGTGAATTGAGCTGGAAGTTGATCGTTCCCACCCCTGCTGGAAGTTACGGGAATAGAATGTGTCGCTTGTCTTCCCAAATCGCTCCCAGCTGGAATTTTTGCGTTTCTGCTCTCTTGTTTTGTTCGATAGTGTCGGTATACCAAGCCAATTGAGAGTGCGCTTGCACTTAATATTACTGCATATAGCGGAATGGTAGTGTGATATAGGCTGTAATCGATTTCTTCGTCTAAACGTAGTGGTGATTGTAGAGACATCTTAGTATTGATCTCATGAAGTTGATCCAGGTTGACAGAATTCAGATTGACCTTCGGAGCTGCCAACGGCGACTTGATGGTGATGTCATCATTGGGTAGATCCATTAGTTTCAGGACTTGACCTTTCAGACGATTGTTGGCATTTGCTATTGTAAATTCCGATGTTTCTAGATAGCAGGTGTGAGGTAATACCGCGAGATAACTGCCATGTAGTATTCTATACGAGTCTTGTCCGCAGGATATGTGTGCTTTCGATGGCATGGGGAAGCTGACGCTGAAGTGCTTATCGTCAAGTTTTTCGTAAGCTGATGTCTTCAGGGTGATGGTGACAGGGGCACATGTTTGGCCCTTCTGCTGAGTGGTGATCAATTCCTGGATGCAGTCTTGTGGGAGTTGCCCTTGGAGACTTTGCTTGTCCTCGCAGATATACCAGTTGCCGGCCTTCGGGCATTCTGCCTCTATGTACTTGAAATCTTTCTTGTAAAGGACTAGGTATGGGTGTGGTGGAATGAGGACTTCATGGTTGCGGTTTGGGACTATAGATAGTTTATATAGATCATAAGTAAAGGGAAGAATAATGGGGAATTTATAGACCATAACTATGCGGTTTCCTACATAGTAAGAACCTATCTTGATTATATTATAATATTCTCTAGTATCTACATCTATCACCTTTTCTGAACCATATAGATCTGTAACATTGTTAATCATCGTATGTATGGAATCTAAACTTAAAATACTATGATGTACTGTATTAGCCCGAATAGAACTCATTACATTTTCTAGTTGATATAACTCGTGAGAAACATAATCTACATTATCACCTAGGATTAAAAGTAGTTGACCTAAATGAGCATACTTAATCAAATCGTCTTGAGTGGCTATATTTTCCTGAATTTGACTAAATAGACTTCCTATTTGATCTTGATTTTTAACAATCCTGTCGATAATTTTTGAATAATGCTCGGACCAATCTTTAGATAAACTAACATGATTATTAAGCTCAGCTACTACTTTATTTTCATTATCTTGAAGTAATTTTATAGCTTGGTTATAATGTTGTGCATCTGTGTAATCTAAATTTCCTGTAATACTTTTTACTACGGAGCCAAGACCATCTATGAGTCCACGTTTTACACGATCAGTTTCAAAGGTTTGTAGTTGTCGTAGAATGTTATGGAGCTTAGTTTCCAGGTAAGTTATATGAGGTTCAAATATTGATTTGGTTTTAATATGTAATTCAGGACTAATATTACGTAATTGATTAATGATTGATTGTATGCTATCGTTTAGTTCATGGAGGTCGATATATTGGACGAAGGAATGATAGTGGGATATCACTTTAGCAGGTCCCAGCTTGAAGGGTAAAATACCGGGTCCATCGTCAAGACTTTCAAGTCGGATCTCTTGCATTAGTACCGGGTTCAATAAGAGATGGAGTACCAGGAACGGCCTGCAACAATTTAGTGTTCTTGGGTAATCTTTTTAGTCTAGATTTAGCAATAGGACCTTGATTACGTTTGGTATAAATGTGAATTGGGAGGTCTGTCGTTACGACATCCTGCGTATATCGGGGTGCTAGTTTCTGTCGCGAAGCTAACGGATTTTTAACAAATATTTGCTGTTCAGGAAAGTAATGAGCTTCAGGTTCACGATTTTTATTAACATTTTCCATTATGTTTCTTCTGGAAGTATCAGATAAATCGTGAATGGTGTTATACGCTATTGTCATTTTTTCTTTATGATTAACCATATATTGCTGTAATAAATGAGCGGAAATATCTATATCAAAAGGATCACGGGGATCAAAATGTCCAGTGATTACTTCTAAAGGTCTGCATTTAGTGAGGCTATGTATACTGTTATTGTAGGCTAAGATTGCATAAGGTGTTAGATTAATTACTGATTCTAATTTATGACTAAGCTTCAAGATACGCAAATGTTCTAATATTGTTAGGTGAAATCTCTCAACTATTCCATTTTCATTGGGTGTGTGAGGAGTAACTCGATGGTGATGTATTTTATGGAGATTAACAAATTCGGACATAAGCTGGTTAGTGAATTCAGTACCGTTATCACTTATAATAGTTAATGGCATACCATGATGCGTGCAAAAGTTAAGCAATGCCTGTAGGACGCTTACGGCAGTTCCATCTCTCAAATAATAGGCCTGTCCATACTTCGAGAATGCATCTACTATGGTTAAAAACTTCTGACTTTGAATAGTTAGCAAATCTAAATGTATTACATCAAAGGGTTTTGTGGCTGATGGCACAATTCTGAAAAGCTGTTTTATAGGATTACGATCGTACTTAGCTTGACCGCATATCCTACATTCATTTATAAATTTAGAAATGTGATCTTTCATTTTGGGCCAGTAATATTTGTGAGACAGAGCTAAGTAGCATTCGTTAATACCACGGTGATTAGTTTTGCCCTCATGGTATTTGCTGATAATTTCCTGCTGCTTTAGGTGTTCTCTTACATTTTCAACTTCCTTTTTCGTTAGTATTAAATTCATAGACGAGTTCTTGAAAGTGCGTTGTATGATAGGTATAATTTTATACATGAATAGAAATGGATTGATAAACAGTCCTGTTTTAGTTTTAGGGTTAACATATTCCTTTAATGAGCTAACCACGTCCTCTTCCAACATAGATTCCGAAACCTGTAAAGATATCCGTGTATGGGTTTCAAACGGTTTAGTGACTATGGGTTTACTTTTGACATCTCCTACAACGTTAAAAACAATCTGGTTAGTGAATTTATTAAGAGGGTCTTCGGTAATGGGCACTTCAAGAATAGGATTTTCAGTATCGGTATGTACGGTAGCAGTTCTAGAGTTATCCTCGACTTCTGAGGCTGTCATAGTTCTAGAACCATCTAACGAGGGTACTGTGCTAGATGGATTAGCTATAATAGACATAACCTCCTCATTATGAAGTTCGATACGTGAAAGGGCGTCTGCGTTAGTATTACTTTTACCTTGCTTGTACACCACTGAAAAATCATATTCACTTAACTTCAAGCGCCACCTCGTTAATCGTGAATTTGGTTCTTTTAAGTTCATAATCCACTGTAGTGGTTTATGATCTGTGATAATTTTGAATTTTCGTCCGAATAGATAAGGCCTAAAATATTTGGTAGCCCAAACGATAGCCAAAAGCTCCTTTTCTATAGTGCTGTAGTTTAGTTCACTGGTGTTAAGAGTTCGTGACGCATAAGCTATTGGTTTATCTGTTCCAATTAAGCCTTGAGATAAAACTGCGCCTAATGCTACATTTGAGGCATCGGTCGTGAGAAGAAACTCCTGGCCGAAATCTGGATACTGCAATATGGGGTCGTTAGTGAGGAGTGTTTTGCAATGTTCAAAACAGTTAATGTAATTTTGGTCTAATGTAATTTTTGAACCTTTCTTTAGACATTGGGTTAGTGGTTTAGTTACACGTGCAAAGTTCGGTATAAACTTCCTATAATACCCGATTAAGCCAAGAAAACGTTTGATTTCGGTGGTTGTTTTTGGTAATGGGTAATTTTGAATGGCGTGGATTTTATTAGGATTAGGTTTGACGCCTTCTCTACAAATAATATGACCAAGAAAGTCAGTTTCTAATTTCAAAAATTCTGATTTGTCTAATTGTACTTTGAAGTTGGATCCACGTAGTTTTTGAAATACTTTCTCTAAATTGAGCATGTGCTCTTGTAAAGAGACGCTGAACACGATTATGTCGTCAAGATAAACTAGACAGATTTGATTCTGGAGATCTTTCAGTACATTGTCCATTACACGTTGGAATGTCGAGGGGGCATTTTTCAGACCCATCGGCATTCTTAAAAATTCATAATGACCGTTTTCTACGTTAAACGCGGTTTTATGAATATCCGCTGGGTCCATTTCTACCTGATAAAATCCACTGGCTAAATCTAAGGTGGTGAAATATTGACACTTTCCAAGTTTGTCTAAAACATCTGTGATATTAGGAATAGGGTATTTATCATCAATCGTTTTCTCGTTAACCTTCCGAAAGTCTATTACTAACCGCCATTTTACTTTCCCAGAAGCATCTGCCTTTTTAGGTACAATCCAAATAGGTGAGCTCCATGCAGAGTCTGAGGGCCTGATGATGTTTTGTTCGAGCATTTTATTAATTTGATCCCTAACTTCTTGTCGGTGGACGTACGGGTATCTATAGCTTTTAGTATGAACTGGAGTTTCGTCTGTCGTTCTAATTCTATGCTTAATTTTGTTGGTGAAAGATAAAGGTTCGCCTTCAAGATAGAATATGTCTGCATAGTTAGTACAGAGGTTCCGTAAGTTAGCAATTTCCTCCGGGTTTAAATGCTCAGTGCGTAGGCGAGCTAATACGGCACTTGCACGGTCTGACAAAATTTCATGGTTAGTTAATTCAAAATTAAATATTTCAGCTTCAATAGGTCGATCCATAGAGAATATAACATCATTAGAAGAAGTGTTAGTAATTTCCACCCAACCACGATTGTTAGTCACTTTAGTAAGACAGTCCGAAATGGTGCAATTACAGATAACTTGATTTTCAATGAATACTTCACCATCGTGCGAATTAATTGGTAACCTAACAAATTTCGAAGAATTTGCAGGTATTATTTCTTCATACCAATTGGCATTTCTAGAATTATACATATGAATGGGTACCTGTGCATTCTGGGTTTTCAATAATTTATTTCTAAGATCAATAGTGGACTTCCAGCTGTCTAATAAATCTAAGCCTAACAATCCGTCAAAAAATGTATGAAACTTAAATAAGTATAAAGTCGCATTGTCATAAATATTAAATTCTTGAAAACATGGGAAAGTGATTGAGTAATCACATCGGTTAGTGGCATGTATACCGGTAACTTGAATCGGGTCGTAATTCAAAGGTATATGATTGAAATATTTTTCAAAGGCTTCAGGGCTGATGAAAGATTGATTTGCGCCCGTGTCAACGAGAAATCTAAGTGGCGGGTTCGTAAGTTGAACGTAACCTAATTGACGTTGTATCTGAAAGTTGACCTCTATTTTGGCTTTTCTAATATTGGACCCTTCTGAAAAATTTCATTAGTAGTATTTGGGGTTTCATCTAATTTCGGTATAGGAGCTACGGCGGCTTCTTCAGAACAATATTGCTCGTAGTTAGGGTAGTACTCAGCATACTGTTCGTAATTACAATCGTCGTAGTCCGGATAATCGTTATAATCGTAATTTGGAAAATCATTATATTCATAAGAATCACAAAAATCGTTAAAATTTACGTCGCGGGTCTTAAAATAGTTACTAGGGG
This sequence comes from Autographa pulchrina, assembly GCA_905475315.1. Classification (NCBI taxonomy): domain Eukaryota; kingdom Metazoa; phylum Arthropoda; class Insecta; order Lepidoptera; family Noctuidae; genus Autographa; species Autographa pulchrina. Next base: position 10,581,037 of record FR997761.1, on the reverse strand, counting down.
ATGGGTTCCCGAATCTACGCCAATCGTGCCCACTTGGTGGTAGTGGCTTCGGAACGAAATGGCTGACACCACTCATTGGATGCGGTGTATTATTATTGGCTGGTTTGAATGACGGCTGTTGAAATTTGTAAGGTAATTTGGATACGTTGCCTTGTGGGTTATAATTTGGTGGAGCAGCGCGCATCATTTGCTGTGTTTTAGTAAATCCTGGAGGTGTTACTTGAGGTGGAAAATTAGGTCGCCATCCCTGGTTAGATTGATTCTGAACTGGAAGCGGCCTTGAAGGTCCTGGTATATTATAATGCTCTTTGAAAGGTGGGAATTTCGGTAATAATTGACTCTGCGGTAATTTATAAATATGATTACTTTTGAACATAGTGTGCTGCTGCCAGTCCCTCCTACTAGAGCTACCATCATTCCTTGACTGCAAATATAAGGTATTAAGTTCGTCCTGCACGAATTCGAGAGCTTTTTCCATGGACTCTGGACGCATACACCGAATTCTACAACCTAGGGGATCTTTTAGACCTCGCAAATAAGCCTGGAGAGTAAGCTTCTTGTATAATGCACGTTTTGCTTCTATTGTCGTATTTACCGATTCGTGTAAGGAAACATATGTCATTATGGTACTAAACAGGTTTTGGCACCGCTCATAGAATTCTTGAGGTGTACTAGACCCTTGGGTTTGAAGTGATAAATCATTATATAACGCGGTCTCGTCTCGATGATCCGCGAAGTTATTCACTAATGCACTTCGTATACCTTGCCAGTTTTCAGGAATTCCATTTGAATTTATTAGACTAGCTGCGGAACCCGATATTTTATTTAAAATTCCATTGATTAAGGCTAAATTTGACAACTCATGTCCGGGTTCAGTTTTAAAATATCCTAATACTAATTGATCGCACAAATTAATAAAACGGGTAAGTACATGCGGGTTCCCATCGAATTCTGGCAAAAGTCTGAGTGATTTATAAATTGTATCTATGTTTGACTGAGGTTGAGCCATAATTTCTCCTAAATCTCTGCGTTCGTCTATAGCGTTAGCCCTGTTCAGTGCCCTATCGCCTAGCTCAGCCCGAAATTCCCTAGGATGAAAAATGTTGACGACTAAAATTAACACACTAGGTAAAAGAAAAATTAATATCACTATATAAATTCTAAAATAAATTTCACAAGTCGGGATACGTCCTATGTATGCTTATATATGAAAATTAACTACTGAAAAATTTAAGCTTGCATTCACACAATTAAATAAAATTAAAAATAAGACAAAATAAATCGCAACTAAAATTATAAAATAAATTCGCAAGCAAAGTCGGGATGCAATCTATGTATGCCTATATTATTTATTTAAAATTAATGATATGAGCGATTAAGATTTAATTTAAAATAGAAAACTAAATTTATTAAAAATTGAGAGCGAAACCAAGTGATAATATCCGAATGCAGTAATTATATTTTCTTAAAAATATAAATAAAAAAGAATTAAATGTGGAAGTAACATGCGAAATAAAATTTTAAAATAATTACTAAGCGAAGTCAGGTGATAGTATATGTATGCAGTTGCAACTAAAATTACAAATGTAACATTTCCTGTAATAAAAATAATTCATGGGCAAAGTCAGGTGACACCATATGTATGAAGCAGCTATATTTTATTAAACTCAACTATAAAACTATATTTCTTGTTATGATTCTAATATCAATTCACAAAAGTAGGTCGCTATCGATTTATGAGTACGCCGGCTAATGGAATTATATACTTAATAAAGATAAGGATTATGAACTAGGATGGTAAGGACTAAGAAAGTTTCAAAGTACTCACCACATTATCTGGTATCTTGCTGAATCGATGGCTGGATTCACCCTGTCTGTAGAATTCGTATGTTCTCGATACCCGAAATCGGTCAGTCTCGCGGGACTTCGGTCCGATTTTTTGAGGAAATCTTCACGCGATCCGACCCTAAGTTTTTCGAGTATCCTACCGACTGCGCCAATTATAGTTCCTACAGTAGGGGTTTGCAAGAGAAACCAGATAAATTTAATAATAAGTAATAAGTGTAATCGAAGTTAAAGTTAGAATTACATTAATATTAGACTGATTGCTAATCGAAGTTTGAAAAGACAATGATATTAAAATAAAATATTTCCATTGCCCCAGTTAGGGCATCGGCGAAGTTCCGCTGGTCTTGCAAAAAGTGTATCTAGGTGCCTCGTGTAAAGATGAATTCACCAATGGTGCATTATATTTCTTAGGGTTCTGCGTCATACGGTTACGGTTCCGTAACAATTGTAACAATAATTTGAATTGTTAAGGCGCCCTCCAACACGCAGTATATTGTTATGATCTATGAAAACTGACAGTGAATTGAATGCGTGTTTTTTGTGTAAGGGTTGGCCTGATTTAATAATGTTATATTCAGCAGGAAACATTTCACGTTGTGCGATTTGTAGCACAATATTTTCAGCAATCTGAATTTCTGATAAAGATATAATACCTGTGCTTTTGTGTTGTGTATTTTTACTGTTATGTATGAATCTGTTAATGTATGCTACTATTCTGAGTAGTTTACTGTAAGAACTTGTTTTGTGAATAAGTTTTGATATACTGTTGTCGTTAGTGTTTTCTGTAGTGACTGTATGTACTGATATTTCTGGAAGTGGTGTCTGTATGTTTGTTTCTGGTGTTTTTGGGAAGTTAATGTCTGTCTGATGAAGGAATTTTGGTCCATGCCACCACAGCGCTGACTCAGTGATGAGGTCAGCCCTCACCCCGCGAGAAACCAGGTCTGCCGGGTTGTCTTTTGACGGCACGTAACTCCATCTGCTATTAGAAGTAGAATCTTGAATTTCACCTACTCTATGACGTACAAACGTTTTTAAGCGGCTTGACGTAGTGTTAAGCCAGCCTAGGACGATCATTGAATCAGTCCAGTAATAACACTCATTAATTCCTATTGTGAGTGATTGTAAAATTTGAGTGCAAAGTCTTGTGCCTAGCAACGCTCCACATAACTCGAGTCTAGGGATTGTCACAGGTTTTAAAGGCGCTACTTCATTTTTAGAAGCTAGTAACCTGACGCATACTTTGCCTTGTCTGTTGACAGTTCTGATGTAAACACATGCTTCGTAAGCACGTTCTGGTTCACGTCCCCATTTCTGGCAATTGTGTTCAACTCTTGTGTCGCATCTGGTGTGTTTCCGGACTTAATGAAATTAAGCAAGGTGATTCCACTCTTCAAATCTGGTAGTACAACCGATCCTACGAATTTTCGCCCTATCTCAATTTTGCCCACTTTGAGCAAAATTTTTGAGAAAATAATTTTAAAGCAAATGCTAAAACACTTCAATAGACAAAATCTTTTTCATTCAAAACAATTTGGATTTACCAAGGGTCGGTCTACTGCAGATGCAGGTGTGGAGTTACTAAAAAATATATTCGAGGCTTGGGAGAATTCACAGGATGCTTTAGGCATATTCTGTGACTTGTCCAAAGCTTTTGATTGTGTTTGTCATGACACACTTATCAAGAAACTACACCACTACGGTATTAGAAATAAGGCTCTTAGACTTCTGAGTTCATATTTAGAGAATAGAATACAAAGAGTAGATATTAATGGCCAAAAATCAAAAGGATCTGTGGTAACTATGGGTGTTCCGCAGGGTTCAATACTAGGTCCTTTCTTATTCCTTATTTATATTAATGATTTACCCTTTTGTGTAAGGGATGATCACAAAATCCTCTTATTTGCGGATGACACTTCACTTGTTTTTAAAGTTAAGCGTCAGCTTGAAAATTTTGACCAAGTTAATTTGGCATTATCTAAGGTTGTCCATTGGTTTAATGTTAATAATCTACTTTTGAATTCAAGTAAAACTAAATTAATTAAATTTTCTACGCCTAATGTGAGACAGTTAAGCACCAATGTACAACTGAATGGAGTAGAGTTGGACCCTGTGGAGTCAACTGTTTTTCTTGGCATTACTGTTGACGCCAAACTACAGTGGGGCCCACACATAAACAAATTATCTGGAAGGCTTAGTTCAGCCGCTTATGCTGTAAAAAAAATTAGACAAATAACTGATGTGGATACAGCCAGAATTGTTTATTTCAGTTATTTTCATAGCTTGATGACGTACGGAATTCTCCTTTGGGGAAGCTGTGCGGATATTAATTCAATTTTCGTATTACAAAAAAGAGCTGTCCGCGCTATATATAATCTGGGTCCTAGAGTTTCTCTCCGAGAGAAATTCAAGGAGATAAACATTCTGACTGTAGCTTCACAATATATATTTGAAAATCTACTCTATGTTCATAAAAACGAATCTGATTTTGTTAAATTGTCTGATGTTCACTCCCGGAACACCAGGAACAAAAATAATTTAACAGTTCATGCTACTCGCCTCCATAGAATAAGCAACTCGTTCATGGGTCAATGTATACGCTTCTACAATAAACTTCCCATGGATGTTCGAAAACCACCCATTAAGAAATTTAAATTTTTTATTAAATCAAAATTATTAACGAAAGGATATTACAACATATCCGATTATTTAAATGATAGAAACGCCTGGGATTGAGCTGCTCGCTTATAAAGCTATCGCTTGTGTTTATTTTTTTAAGTATTTTTTCCTTGTTTTTTTTTTTTTTTGCATGTTGTACATATTTACAAACTGACATGTTTTGTGCTTTTGCATATGCATTTTTTATATTCTATTGACATGTTTGTGCTTATTGGATATTCATTTTTTTTTCTACATTATTGACATGTTTTGTGCTTTTGCATATAATATTTTACACTTTGACATTCAATAACGTTTATGTTATTATTATTTTGTTTTTCTATTTTTTTTTTAATTTCCTTGTTCTAACCTTGTATCCATTGTAAGTGTAAACATTATGCAGGTATATCATTATAGTTTATATTTATTGATATTATAGTTTATAGTTATTATTAGGCTGGCGATCTGAGTGAGTTGTTGCCCCACATATTTTTATGGTGCCACTGGCGGTATTGTTGTGTACCGGGTTGTGCAGCTCCCTCAAAAATGGTTGAGCTGCATGAGCTATTCGGGGCATGCTTGCCGTCTGCTGGCACAGGCTTGCTCAGATCGATCTGGTTCTTTCTTCCAAAGACCAGTCCAGTAAATACACTGCATTTGTTTACACAAATTTATAAATTTATTACCTATTGTATTATTTGGACTATAAAAGAGACTAAGACCCCTGAGTTTGTTTCGACATTTCTTCTCAGGGTAGTCAGTTAGGAAATGTCGACTTCATCTAGCTTAGGAAGACATTGTAAAAGTGATTTATATAGTCCTACTTACAAGAATAAAATATTTCATTTCATTTCATTTCATTTCATTTCATTTCATTTCATTTCATTTCATTTCATTTCATTTCATTTCATTTCTGAAGCGTCCGTAAACACGTGGATTTGGGTTGTGACAGCCATGTCACTGCAAACCCAACGTGGTATGCGGCTATGATTCAAGGCTGAAAGTGATTTGATGAAGGACATCAATTTTTCTTTAATATCATGTGAGACGTCACTGTCCCAACTGCATTGACTGTACATGGCCCAATTAGTCCTAATAGGTCGAAGACTTGGCTAATTAGTAATAAAATTACCTCGTTTAGTAACTTTCTTTCTGTTAGAATCAATGTTTATAGAAAAAAGTAAGTTATCAGCTTTAGAGTCCCAGTGTAATCCTAAAGTCTTGTTAGGTAATGATTCATTTAAGTCTAATGTTTTTCTTTCTGAATGTGGGTCAGTATTGTGAGATATATGCTGTAAAATTTGTGAATTATTAGATTGCCATTTTCTTAAGTTAAAGCTGGCAGTTTGTAAGGTTTTGGTAACATCTTTACCTAGTTCTATCACTGATTGAATTGTGTTTCCTCCACTTAAAAAATCGTCGACATAGAAGTCTCTTAGGATAGTCTGTTTAACATCAGCATTGGTACAGTGTTCTGCGAGTGATACGAAGCATTTAGTGGCAAGGTAGGGCGCTAATGCCGTACCATATGTTACAGTGTTTAGAGTGTACGATTTAATGGGTTCATTTGGATTAAATCGAAATAGAATTTGTTGTAGTGAACGCTGTGAGAGTTCTACTAGTATGGCTCTGTACATTTTTTCTATGTCTCCTGTGATAACGTATTTGTGTTGTCTGAATCTGAGTAGTATGGACAGCAAGTCTTCTTGAACCCCTGGTCCAACCATCTGTATGTTATTGAAAGATTTACCTGTAGATGTTGCAGCTGAAGCGTCAAACACGATCCGCAGTTAAGTGGTTGTGCTTGACTCACGAACAACCCCGTGGTGAGGTAAGTAGTAATTAAATTTTTGTTTTGTGTTCTGTTCATTTTCGGTCATGTGACCTAGTGCCTGATATTCTGCCATAAAACGTAAGTACTCCTCTTATAGAAGTGGGTCACGTTGTAGTCTGCGCTCCAAGGAGAGGAAGCGTTGCTTGGCCATCGCATATGAGTCGCCGAGATCTTCAGGTGAGGCTTTCAATGGTATTGTTACTATATACTTACCTTCATCATCGCGTCGCGTATTTTCAGCAAAACTCTGCTCACAAGCTCGTTCCTCCTTGGATAACTGATGCACTGAAGATACTGATTCTAATTCCCAGAACCGAGTAAGTTGTGTGTCATCATTCTGTGTTAAATTGCAATGAATTTGTTCTGTACTGTTCTGTATCTGTGTGTATTCTGTGAAAAATAACAATTAATTTGTTCTGTACCGTTGTGCTTCTGTGTGTTTTTTCTGTTTATGTTTTGGTTTATATTGACTGAACCTGATACTAACCAACCTAATCTAGTGTATTGCAACTTTGGCAGTTGCTTACCTAAATCAATGATGTTGGAAGTTAAATTGTCCCAAAATATGTCAGCCCCAACTAATAGGTCAATAGTTGAGGGAATATTAAAAGAGGGATCTGCTAATTTTATGTCTGATGGTATGTTTAAATCTCTGATGTCTATGTAAGATGATGGCAGCGACCTTGTTATTGTGGGTGATACATAACAATTTAACTTGACTGTGTAGTCGCCTGAGAATTACTGTAGGGTTACATCACAAGACTCTGCACTAGTAGAAAATTGATTGCTGATACCTGTTATTATGGAGTTAGAGTTACGTGTGACTAGACCTAGTTTCTCACGGAGCTGTTGCGTGATAAGATGAGAGGTGCTGCCGTTGTCAAGCAGGACACGAGCTGTGTGGGGTTCTCCGGTGGAGTCCATCACTTTCACCAGCGCTGTGGAAAGCAGTACACACTTTGTATTAGTTTGAGTGTCTGTTGATGCTGATAAAGCAACTGGAATGTGTTTTTCTGTTTCTTCATGTATGTGTAAAAGTGTGCTATGGCGCTTCTTGCAGTATTTGCAGTGTGATGATCTACAGTTTTTATCTGAATGACCTGAACCTAAACAATTTGTGCAAACTTTGAATTTTTTAATTTTTTCATTCCGAACATGGACATCTAAATCTCTGAATTCCTGGCAACTAAATAATGAATGATTTTTGTTACACATAGGGCACAAAGTACTACCTTTAGAAGCTGTAAAATCGGTCTTTAAGTGTGACAAGTCTTTAGTTTTATTAAAATCTGTGTTTTTTGGTTTGTAACCTGAATCTGTGTGTTTTGTTCTGTAATCTGAATCTGTCTGTTTTGTTCTGTAATCTGAATCTGTGTGTCTGTTCTGAAAGTAATTTTTGTTTGACATTTCTTGTTGAATTGTGTCTAATAAATCTGCTCTGTTGGTTAAAAATGTTAAGAATTGTTTGAGTGTAGGATAAGTATCTATGGTGTTACGGTGCTCTTCCCACTCTCGGAAGGATTTCATATCTAATTTCTTTGACATTATGTAAATTATAAGTGTGTCCCAGTGGGCTGTGGGTTGCCCTAAACTTGAGAGTGCACACAAGTTTTTGTTTGTAACATCAACAATGTTTCTTAAGAATGTACTAGATTCTTTGTGAGATTGTTCCAAGCTAAAAATTGCATTTACATGATTGTTTATTAGAAGTCTTTCGTTATCAAATCTGTTTAATAATAAATTCCAAGCTATGTCATAGTTGTCTGCTTTAAACTCTAGACTCTGAATAATTAAGAGCGTTAACGCCGATTTTGGCTGTTTGACCCAAACAGCGTACTTTTCAAACCATTTAATCTCCTTATCCAAACTAATATTATAAATGCGAAAGTAACTCTGTCTGTCTGTCTGTCTGTCTGTCTTTGCTTCACGCCTAAACTACTGAACCGATTTGTGTGAAATTTGGTACAGACATAGTTTGGAACTTGAGAAAGGACATAGGATAGTTTTTATTACAAAAATAAAATAAAAAATAAAATTTATTCCGGACATACAGCGCCATCTATTGGTCAAGCGTCGGCATCAATTCAGTAATTCATCGAAAAATGTAAATAAATAGTAAAAAGGTATGAAAATATAATATAATAAAACTTTTAGTACAAAGAAAATGCTCTAACGGAGTATGGATAATTCTATTAGTAAATATTATTATGTCGAGTTGGTGATCGCGCAATGGTGTCGATCGTTACACGAGTTCGATGGCGTTGGGATCGAAATAGATCGCGCTATGGTTTCGTTACATTATGTTGATTTTTGAAGAGTTCCCTAGAATATCTTCCACATTTCATTTTTGAAGAGATCCCGCGAGATCGGGAACTATGTGGGTAAAACCAAAAATCTGCCGGAAGTCACTATTCCACGCGAACGAAGTCGCGGGCAAAAGCTAGTAAAACATATTTAACGAAAGTGTGAATTACCAATTATTGTAGGAAATATTTTGTTCTAAAAAGTTAGGTGAGAACATTTTAACATTAATAAAGTATGCGTGAATTGTAACCAGATAAACAAACAGTGTTTTCTAAATTTCCTTTACAGTGGTCATTTCGAAGCTTGAAATATCCGAAACCTGTCATAAAATTTACAAACAAACAAGCTTATTTAATTGTTCATATCCTTGAGCAAAACTTTGCCAGAGATTTTTTTGATTTTCAGCTTCTAACAATGATAAATTAAACAATAAACAAAGTGAAATTAACAAAAAAAAGCGGTTGCTAAATTCATTATTTTCACCAATAAATCTTACTTAATTTTACAAAATAAAGGTGTATCGTAAAAGAACAATATCTTCTCTACAAAATACGAAACAGCATTCAGCTTATTTAAATTAATTTAATTTACTACAAATTTTTTAAAACTACTATAAAACTGCGGGCATAATTCGTTTCAAATCAGTCCGCCGCGAGGCCTTTTAGCGAGTGGACGTATCGCTCGTTGTCTACGCGTGACCTCTCCTGACCCTTGGCGTCGAGTCGGCGTCGAGCGAGTTTATCGTGCAACCTAACGATCTTGATCACTACGGAGCACTACCTTTTAGTCATATTTATTATTAAAGATTCTTGTTACTATAAATAACGTTTTTATTTGTTGTTTTTGCATTTAAACGTGAATTGATTTCATGTTTAGAATTAGGGATTTTCCTATTATTGATTTCTTTTTCTATTATAAACTAACTGATTTTTTGAGGGTTGTCGATGTGTGGCACACACATTATGTCGGTTATCTTTCAAAGTCAGTAAAGGGACACATTTTTTTAAATCTACATACAAGTATACTAAATTTTTTTAAACAAGAATCCTCACTAATAAACTAATATTATAAATGCGAAAGTGAGTTTGCTTGTTTTTTACGCTTTTACGCTAAAATGGCCGAACGGATTTGGATGAAATTTGATACGTGGGTAGACCATGATGTAGATCAGGACATAGGATTCTTTTTATCCCGGAAGTACGTTCCCGTGCAATAATTTCCAACCTCCACGCGGGTGAAGCCGCGGGCAAAAGATAGTACTTTATAATTTGCTAGATGATGATCGCGACTTCGTACAACTTTAAAATGTCTTTTTAAATTATAGCCAATAAAAAAACAATGATACAAATCATTATGATTTTTTTATTTACTTTTTTATCAAATGGCCAAATTACCAAGATTCGTTCAGTAGTTTTTGTGAAACAGATAATACTTATCCGTTTAAACACTCAATCTTTCACGTTTATAATTATTACTTGAAAATGTGGTCTCTATGCTATTTTGATGTATACTCTATATTAATTAATTTATGGTTTCGTCAAAATCCATTCAGTAGTTCTTAAGGGAAAGAGTTAAAAACATCCATCCATACATAGTCAAAAACTTTCGTATAATTTATAATAATCTTTGTACGATTTTACAATTGTATTACAATTCTAACTTTTCTCCCCTGATTAGTACTATATCTTATAAAGTATCCAAAATTTCCTCTTTATTTCACAAGGTAGTAATAAAAATATTAATAGTAAATAAAAATTAACTGACGATTAAATAAGTATCAGTAAACATAACTCAACGGATCAACATGGGTTAGTTTGACTATAAGGACAGAACGCAGCAACTCTACGCACACAGACACACGCGCATCTGTGTGAGTGCAAAGAGCGCTGCAAATACCTAATCTTGGTGCCGCGGATTTGGCGTTAACGCTCTTAAAGCTGCACTGCCTTTTACAGAGGCACGCAGGTAGTGAAATTTGTTGATTTGACTAATAGTTTTGTTATTGTGTATTAAGGAAATATACATATCTCTAAATCCGAGCCAGTGCTGAAAGTTGCCGTCGAAGGAAGGCAGGTTTATTTTAGGCAGTCTTACGAAACCCCGGTGTGCGCCTTCGGCCTCGCTGTCGGAGGCGTTGGAGTCGCGTCGCGGCGCCTTGATCACGTCACGGCGCCTCGTGGCCGCGTTGAGCAGCGTGGTGGCCTGCGCTAGCAGCGCGAAGAGTCTGTCATCGAACTGCATGCGCTCGTCGTAGATGCCTTCATCGTCGGAGTCTGCTAGCACCTCGATCTCGGTCTGTATTTTGTCAAATTGCAACGCTAAGAGTAGTGTTAAATTGGGCTATCTGGATTACAGGAGATCCAGATAGCCCCAATTTAACTTCTTGAGAAGTGATTTTGAGTTTTTGAGAACTGATTGTCGTTCTTTCAATAACTTGATCTATTCAAACCGTTTTTCTTAGCAACATCTCCAGAACTGATTTCGTTTTCTCTAGAACTGAATCATTCAAACATTTTTGTCTCGATCATTCAAATACTTACTAAAAAATATCCTCTTTATCATCTATTGGGGACTGTGGAACGGACATGTTCATAAATCTTCCGTAATACCCAATGATAAATAATTTACCAATTTTTATAATAACTTAACAATACTAGAAAAAAGTTTACTTCTCGAAAACTGATGTCTGTTTCTGATTGATACTAATTTTAACATACGGTATACTGAATCAGTTGCTCTCGCTCTTGATATGATAAGAACTTATCATATCAAGAATTGAAATATGTTTATTTATGGGTACTATAATAATAATTATATTCTTACATATATTAAGTATTGTAGTGAATCTTTTAACAAATAAAACAAAATTTTTATCTGAGCATTTATTTCTTTAATTCTCTAAATTATTTTGAATTTTTTGAATTAATTCATTTGTGGATTTGTAAATTTCATCGAATAATACATGTTTTACGACATGTTGCGCACACAACTCCGCTTTACATTTGCAGAGGGCGTCTTCTCGGTCCACGAAATCTTCGGCATCATATATTTCAATGCGTACAACCTTGAATCCCCGGGCAGGTTTTTTTATAAATGTATGTTTACATTGGCCAGGGTTGCTGTTTTGGCAACCCTGGCCAATGTAAACATCAGATCTGCACTCTAAAATTAAATAAATCGTAAAAAAGTGTATAAAGTGTATTAAAGTCGTAACAATACGTTCATATTAAGTCAAATATCCTGTGATATCGTTTGCAGTTCATACAATTAACTCAGAGAAGCAAAAAACTGGGTACAAAGTTCATAGTGCAAGTGACGATAAAACAGTAAACAGTTAAAACGTAGTGAGAACTTATCAATTTGTGAACACACAACTACATAAAACAAAGTGCATATCCACCAAAAGTGCCTAATTGCTGTTACCTAATTGCTACTCGAATAATATTAAATTGTAAATAGAAACATCGTTTGTTTTTAACAATTCAAATATCATTGCTACCAACTAAAGAACAAAACAGCAAGGTCGCGTTCCAGTTTCAAAATTTCATGTTATTTAACATTTTGCAAGGCAACGTTCCAGTGCAGTCCCTGCATTTTACACGTAGACAGAGAAACTAATAGACAAAGGTACTCTGTAACCGCGACTGAGACAAAGATAGTTTGTCAATGTATGAGTTGAATGTTGCCACAGTATCCGAGCTCCCGGATGTTTTGGATGTTACAGGGAAGGGTAAATATTTTTAGGATCAATTAAATAAAACCAGATATGAGATTTTTCTTTTGTCTTTATAATCAATGTAGTAGATACAAAAAAATATAAATAGATTAATTAGTGATTGCGAAACAATGTTGATTCCGTGAAATAATATCTGATAACTTAGCATTTCGTTTCATTAGACGCCTGTTTGTTTGCCGGACAGCACGTATTTTTTTTCGAAGATAAAGCCACTTTAAGTTTTTTTCTTTTTGGCGTATCTTCCTCTTCAGGTAATTGCAATTTTCTTTTGACAACCTTTTTAGTGCCTTTTATTTTTGTGTCATCTTGAAAATTGGCACTTGTAGATGTGGACGGTGCTGGATCGACACACTCCTCGGGTATTGAAATCTAAAACATTCAATCAAATAATAAATAACATATCCACAAGTACCACATTAATTTTTGTGAATGTGTTAATCTCTTGGATCAGAATGTATAATTATGAATTTGTAATAAAAAAAGGTTGTGATTTTCCATGCACTAATTACTGGCTGACAATATGTTTTAAAATAAAAACGAAAGATGGCAAATGAGAGTCTAAAATCTGCCTGAAAAAACCTGTCTAAACAGTTTGCTGCTAATTATTTACCTACTTCTTAATGCTAGTAGCATATAATCTCGTTTAAACTTCTTTTTACCAAATGTGGTACAAGTTGAAATAAATTTAATTCTTGAAGGCAGCAAATCATACTTAATCAACGAAACTGTTTTCTTAGGGGCTATGGTTGAATGTATGTTGTAATAAATTCTTACCGCTATTGGTACTGCATCAGGATACAGAACTGTCTTCTTGTTCTTTTTAAAAGTTGTTTTTCTAGGAAATGATTGCTACATATTTTACAATATTTTGTGGGAATCCAATATTTTCTCCCAGTTGCTTCGATCCATTTATGGTCGGTCTGGATCATCTGGAAACCTATCGATAAACATAGGTTAATAATTAATACTCGCAGGTAGTTCAGTTCTCTAAAATTATAAGTGTAATTTTATGTCAATCACAATTACTATGAGAAATAATAAATTAAAATATGTTTTCGATGCCGAAGTCTTCCCGAAACACTGGGTTATTATGGGATTTCGTATTCATTTACTTTCAAGTTTCGCCATATTGTCAAATCAATATTTTTTATTGATGATCGGGGTATTATTTTTACCGACGCTGGCAACACTTACTTGTTGATGTTTATAGGTTATTGAATGATAAAACTCGATATTACGCTAATATTTTCCTTGTTTTAACGCGACTTGTTGTTACTCTATGCTAATGTATAAATAATCATCACTGAGAAACTATAGATAAGGACAATAAAGTCGTACTTACGCGTGAAAAGACACACCGGCAATTTTCTTCTCACTGTCGCTTAAACATGAAATAACACGACAACGCACCATTCTATTTACTTAGATGTCTATATTAGGATAATTTCACCGGCTTTTCAATGGACTCGAATCGATTTTTAGCTAAATAATATCCAAAATTCGAACACCAAACACGATGAAGGCACGAACTGTCAAAGTTTGTTTCGCAACTCAAGTTGCCGACCTTGAAAAACTGGTTACGCAGTAAGGGACAAAAAATAGAGTATTTGTGTCTTTGTCTTATGCATTCGTAATGGTATTTTCGCTCTCTTTCTTGTGTAAGTGAGAAAGGTATCGTCATTGGGTCTATTAGTTTCTCTGTCTACGATTTTACAACATTATTATTTTGCGAGATCGCGTTCCAGTTTCAAAATTGCATGATATTTAACATTTTGCAAGGCGACGTTCCAGTCCAGTCCCTGCAATTTACAACATTATTTTTTTGCAAGATCGCGTTCCAGTCGCGAAAATTATAATAAATACATTGCTCAATAAAGGGATACCACAGTTGAAAAATAGTTTTCAATATGGAATTTAATAAGGAAAACAGGAATATAACTCTGAGAAATCGGCTCATTATGAGATCACTATCGAGCGCGTCTGTATCATCTCTTGACTCCTCCCCAAGAAGTGCCAAAAGCATGATGGATTTGTCTACTCATGTAAAGAGTGATGAAATTATAGAGTTACAGAAATTAATTGAAAATTTAAGAGAACAATTATTGATCGCTAACTCTGAGATCGAGAATTTAAATTTAAATAATACAGAGCTAAACAAAAAGTTACAAGAGGAAATTCGGAAAAATGAGATGCTCAAAACGGTGTATATAAATATAAGCACTAAGAAGGAACCAAAACAGGAAGGAATATCGAAAAGTCTAAATTATCAGCAAAAAAACTTAACTTTGAAGCAGAATTTCATACTCCACCATTTTCTCTAGATACTTATTCGACATCCAATAAGGAAAATGGTCTGAAATCGATCGATACCAAAATGTGTGATAGCTCGCAAGCAACTTGTGCTCAGACTAATAATAAAGGCAATAGCAAAGTAAAAGATATATTAAATCCAAAGGAAGATTTACAAAAATCCCAATCAAATATTAATCAAAATCAAGACTGTGGGAATATTTTTATTTTATCTGACAACCAAGGTAAAGGTTTAGTACAGGGCTTTCTTAGGAATAAAAATAAACTTTTAATTGGTGATTATACTGTACAATCATTAACTAAACCAGATGCTAAAACAAAATATGTCTTGTCAAACTGCAGTAGCATGTCCAATAAATTAACAAAAAGTGATAATGTTGTGATCATGACAGGGAGTAATGATGTAAACCCAACTGAACTTATGTCGGAAATATCTATTGCTTTACATTTTCTTAAGAATTGTTATGTATTCGTAGTAAATGTTCTTTATAATAATTACCTTAATGAACGAAAAATTAACCAGCAGTTGAAGCTGATAACTAAAAATTTTAGAAATTGTACTTTTATTGATACAAAAAGCACACAAGACATATCTCAACAAATAATTCACCAAATTAATATTAAACATTATAATAACAAATTTCTTTCATATAATAACCACAAATTCAATAGTAAAAACATTAATAATAATAATAGTAAAACGAAACTTTTTAATACCGATGTTGCTTGTAATAATAACACAGAGCCGAAAAAAGGAACAATACCTTATTATTTCCCCATTATCAATAAATTATCAGATGAAAATTCTAATACCTCCGTAGTAAATAATAAATCGTTTTTTCGTAACTAAGTATTCATTTTCGGTATTTCATCAAAACATAGCTGGTGCATTAAATAAAATGGAGGATTTAGGTAGCCATGCATGAGTTATATAATTTGAACAAAAATCCAATTGTATGTCTCAGTGAACACTTCATAAAAAGAAATGAAGAAAAATATCTTAACATAAATAACTTTTATCTTGGGGCTATATACTCACGCGAAAGTCAACGTCGTGGAGGTACATGCATTCTGTGTAAAAAAGGGTATGAAAGCACTGAATTACATGATCTGAAACAATTTGCAATGGAAAAACATTTTGAAGTATGTGGTCTGATAATAAAACAAATAAAATTAATAATTCTTTGTATATATAGAACACCGAATTCTGATGTTAACAATTTTTTTGAGAATTTGACTAAAATGTTACTTAAATTTCAGACAAAAAAATACAATATTATAATTATTATTTGCGGTGATTTCAATATTGACCTATTAACTTCTGATAAAAATACTTCAAAATTTAAAGAAATATTGCTCAATTATGGAATGCATTACTATATTAACAAACCAACCAGGATGAATAGATGTATAGATAATATTATAGGTAATATGCCTAACATAAAAGGTGAAACATATCACTTTTGCTTATCAGATCATAACACAGCTCAAGTTATTACAATTGATCAGCAAACTGGCAACCAATTGGGAGTTGGGCACTATTTTAAATCTACTGTTAACCGAAATTAGAATCAACTAATACGTCGCGTCACTATTACCGGATGAACTGACAACACTAGAAGTCTATTGGGTAATGGCGGCGCGTGCGATTCTCGTTGTAGTAGTCTCTTGCATTGTATAAATTAATAATAAGCATTATGGCGTCGCTGGCCTCTAAAAGTATTGTAATTGTAACGTTGTATCCATCCTTATGATAATATATTGTAAAGTTTAAAGCATCAGTGGTTTTCCTTCGAACACTACTTATGATTTAAATAAAGTAAATGTCAGTAAATTTGTTGAATATATGAGTTGCATCAGTTTTAATGAAATTTATGACATACCAGATACCAACGCAGCCTTTAATAATTTTCATGATTTTTTGACATTGATGTATAATTTATGCTTTCCGTGTATTAAGGTTAAAGTTCGATTAAATAGCACTGCACCAAAATGGATAACTGCAGGAATAAGAAAAAGTTGCAATACAAAAAGACTATTAAGATATAAATATTATGTTAATAGAAATAGTGGCAATAAATATAAGTATAAAGTATATTCAAAATTATTAAAGAAATGTATGAATAACTTGAAATCCTTGTCTAACAAAAGACATATAATAAATTCACATAATAAAGTTAAAGCAACGTGGAATGTAGTAAAGTGCAGCATGGGCAATACGGCAAATAAGGAATTTATTACTAAAATTATTGATAATAATATAACATTTACATCCGGTTCTGACATCGCTAATAAATTTAATAATTATTTCATTGACATAGCTAATTATAATTTCTCTAGCAATAATTCAATTCAATCATCTGTTGCTTATAGTAATACAATTAATTAAAATAACATTAACGATATTAGTATATTCATTCAACCTACTGATTCCTCTGAAATATATCGTGTCATAATGTCTCTAAAAAACACAAAATCGGCTGGTTATGACAACATTACGACCGATCTCGTTAAAAAAATAGCCCGGTATACAACGAGTAATACAATTTGCTCAAGTTAAGAAAGTAGTCGGTTCAGAATAGGCTTCTTAATTGAATTCCGAAATAAAAAATACATGTTAATTTTTCAGAAAAACTTCCTTCACATGTCTTGAATTAGAACCACCACCTCATAACAAATAAATTTAATCTGTAGTTTAAATAATTTTAACCTTATGTCACAGGAATAAAGTCCAATTTGTATTTCGTTCTTACGTCGCTAGCTTTTCATACACACACATAAACTATAAAAACATTTAAATATTTAAGTTGTTAGAACGCGAATAATAAATATTCAAAGAAATTTGGAACTTACTGCAACGAAATAAAGCTTATCTAAATGTATGTACTTCCGACTTTGTAGTCGGCATTTTACATTGTTGTGTCAAAAGACGCGAAAACCCTAAAAAAACATGGTACGTCATTTGCTAATTTAAACATAATGCAAAAGAGCGAGACGCAAACATTTCCCGGCCACCCTCTGACCTATGAGCGCCGCACGCGCCGCGGCCGCTCGCGCTGCAGCAGCGCCAAGAGCGGCAACCGCCCGCCTAACATCAAAGACGATTAGTCATCCGCCGACAGCGTGCTATGATTGTCTCGTTATTTATGTTGTGACTTGTGACCTTGACGTAAAGTATTGCACCCGATGGATAGGTAGCTGGGGACCCATGCAGTGGTCTTCCTGCGTCAAACGCCAGAGGATTTTTATTTGTGGATCTTATAAAATCGCTAGTGTTATTAGGTAACGTTCAACTGTCGATGACTTTAAAAGTAAAATAAAACTCGCGTTTGTGACAGTGAACAGTGATACTCGAGTACTAAACTAACTAAAAATACCTTGATAAAGCGGGTAATACCTAAAGTGAATCGAAAAATATGGCGGACTTTTGAGCCATTGCATTGTTGTGAATGTGACGAAGAAACAAAGAAAGTTAGTGTTTCTACATAATGTTCAGTTTTGTAAGTACAACTTTGTTCTAATTCCTTCTATGCCGCCTTTAATTACCTACGAGTGTAATACGGCGACTCGGGCGCCAACCCCTCCACGTTACGTTATTGACGATAGGTACCTACATCTAAACGGTTGAAAGTCGCACACCGATTAAAGTAACATACCGTTATTATGTCCTATTTATTAAGTTTGATTTACTACCTATTAAAATTGAAATGAACAAAACGCCAAACACGCCAGTCCGAACAGTCGTGTGATAGAAATACAGAATCTTAATTACCTATTTTACTAGTTGGAAAACTATCTACCTATTTTACTATCAATAACTTATACCATGATAATATCCAGCTAAGTGTGAACAGTAGTTATTAGAAATAATTTGAGTGTAGAATGAAGATGATGAGAATGTTCGATCATTGAACTAGTGCCCGTGCTAGTGCCCACCTAAACAGCTGACGAACAATCGAGTTTGCGTGCAAATACCTACGCACACGCGCAGAGCACAGTACGCGTACTGTGCTCTGCGTGTGTGCGTATGTTATACGACCATACGTTTAACGTAAAGTTACGGTACTTATTACTTGAAAAATGACTGGGTTTGGTTTGACTAAATTAAATTATAGACCTTATTTTGATATTATAATTTAATAAACTAATTGGGGTGTGTGAGGGCTAGAATTAATTGTTATACACCTTGTATATCATCCCCACTAGCACATATTATAAATTTATCTTTTGAACAAGGATGCTTTCCTGACAGATTAAAATTGTCTTTAATAAAGCTTTGTCATGTATGCTTAAATTGTCATGTATGAACGGGTTCTTAATTTCTTAAATAAATATAATACTCTTGTCGAACAGCAATTTGGATTCAGGAAAAATAAATCAACTACCCTAGCAATCTTTACTTTGGTCAAAAGTATCCTGAACAATTGAAATAGTAAAGTATCTTCTTGTGCACTTTTCTTGGACTTAAGCAAGGCATTTGATTTTGTTGATCATGTTAGACTCCTAAAAAAAATGGAAAGATACGGTATTAGAGGCTCAGTCCAAAATTGGTTCCAATCGTATCTGAGTAACAGGAAACAGGTCACAAGGGTAGTTAAATTTAGTGATGATAATCAAATTTTAGAAAGCTATGACTCTGAACCAAGAATCAATCCTTGTGGTGTCCCACAAGGCAGCATTTTGGGGCCATTGTTATTTCTTTTATATATTAATGATTTGCCTCAATCAATTAAACACCAGAGTGTCTTATTAGCCGACGACACCACAGTAATAATAAATGTAAATAATAACCAGAACTATGATAATGTAATCAGACAAGCGTTAGATGGCATTATTAACTAGTTAAACATCAATAAATTAAAGTTAAATATTTCAAAAACTAGTGTCTTGGCGATAAACAAAGTATAGATTAAGTGGACTGTATTTTTTGGAGGATGGCGGTTCTCGCCAAGAGGTGAGCGAGCGATGTATTTATTAGGGGAAAGCACGCATACCTGGCTCTCCAGCGTGGGGCTGTACAAGATGGCGGCCGGCGGCGTTCTTTCTTCTCGATCACAAAACTGTCACGTTCACACCCGCGGGCGGTTTATCACAATAGTTCGCTATCCAACAGCGGCGGTAAAGGAAGCGATGCAGCACGGGGCGACACGGGCAGCGGGAGCGACACAGGCGCGAACTCGTGTTATGCGCCAGGCGTGCGGAAGGAATCTAAGGAAGGGGCGGGGGTCACATCGCTCACTACGAATGTGGTCAATTGCGGAACTAATATAATAGTGCGAAATATTGATGAGACGACTTAGTCCGTCTTAAAAAACATAGATGGCGCTACCATTTCCCCCCGGCCTTAAAGGGTTGCCTTTAAAAGAAATATAATCTAGCTATGTAAGGTGTACTACCGCATAACCTATACACAGTCTAAGACAGCGTTATAATATTTTAAATTAATTGCGTAAACAAAGTGGAACCAATTATAATCGAATTACAAACTAAATACCTAAACTAAGAAAGAGATCCAACTTCAAGCTAGATCTCACTGAGTCGGTAGCGGACAGAGACGTACAACAGGGCGCACGTAGCTACCCTTCGCGGTTTTTACAGTAACGACGCGGGTTGTGCCGTCCTTTGCGGTATGTAACTTCTCAACAATGCCTAGTGGCCATGAAAGCGGTGCTGAATTATCGTTTATAATAATGACCAACGTACCCTCCTGTATAGGGGATGCAGGACTATTCCATTTAGATCTAGCCTGAAGTTGGTGAAGATATTCTGAGCGCCAGCGTCGCCAAAACGACTGTACGAGGTTATCAAGAAGAGTATGTCTCTGAAGCAAGCTAGAAGAGTCGGCTTCAGGCGCGGGAAGTGACGACAATGGCACTGTATTTAAGAAATGCGCGGGAGTTAACGCGGATGGTTCAGCAGGGTCACTACTCAGTGCTGTTAGCGGGCGCGAATTAACAAGTGCCTCGATTTGCACAAGGACAGTTAAGAGCTCTTCATAAGAAAGGATTTGTTGGCCTATGACTCTGAAGAGATGCGTTTTAATTACTTTGACCATGCTTTCCCAACATCCACCGAAATGGGGTGAAGCAGGCGGAATAAACTTCCAATCAATGTGATTAATGGAAAGTTCCTCCTGAAGACGTGAACTATACTCTTTATTGAGAAATTTATAGAGATCGCGTAGATAAGAACTTGCACCCACGAAACAAGTGCCGTTATCCGTGTATAAACACTGTACGGGACCACGTCGCGAAAGATATCGCTTTAGAGCTGCGAGAAATGAAACCGTACTTAAATCCGTCGCAACTTCGATGTGCGTAGCGCGCGTTGTTAGGCATGTGAAAATACATAGCCAAGCTTTACGGCCTTTAATGCCTCGACCACGAACTGGTGTATACTGCAGTGGTCCTGCGTAATCACAACCGGTATGTGTAAACGCTTTATCTACCTGATTGACACGTTGGCTAGGAAGATCTGCCATTGGAGGAAAGATCGGACGCGGACGGAATTTAAAACAGGTGTTACATTTATGAATTATGTGGCGAATTATTCGTCGTGCAGCGAGAATCCAGTAGTTTTGCCTAAGTAAGGACATGAGTAACTCTGGACCTGCGTGGAGATGCTTCTTGTGATAAAAATCAACAAGAAGGTTGACTACATGGTCGTGACGCGGCAGGATGCAAGGATGCTTGTAGTTGTAAGGTACGTCCGAATTTGACAAACGACCGCCAACACGTATTATGCCGTGCTCATCGAGAAACGGCTTGAGTTTAAGAAGAGCGGGAGAACAAGGAATGTTATTTTTCAAATTTTGAACATCCTTACTAAAATGAACAGCCTGTAGGGCGCGCAATAATGTATACTCTGCGACCTCAAGATCAGAGCTTGAAACAGAAGTTCCATTAAGTAATTTCTTAATAAACCTACAGACATAAACGATGACACGTAGTAACTTAGACCACGATGACATGCGTAGCGCGAGTGCGTAAATAGGAGATTCCGCAACCTCAACAGTCACGGGATGAGAGACAGACTTCCGCTCAGGTATATCCTCGTCCTCTGCATCGTGGACAGATGGATGTATAGGCCACTCTGATGGATCACGCGAAATCCAAGAAGGGCCATGATGCCACAAAGGATGATCCAGAAGATTAGCCGGAGTAACACCACGAGACAGGCAATCCGCAGGATTCTCAATACCCGCGACGTGATTGAAACAAGTAGCAGGAATAAGTTCAATTATTTTAGTAACGCGATTGGCGACAAAGGTCTGCCAGCGGTGCGGAGAAGAATTAATCCAAGCGAGCACTACTTTGGAGTCCGAAAGTATATCGTGCGTATATCTTATTGATGTAGTGATGGGACGCAATTGTGTCTTGAACCTTGCGAAGCAACTGAGACAGCAACAGAGCCGCGCACAACTCCAGTCTCGCAACCGAAAATGACTCCGCCATAAGCGCGTTCACTGGCGTCAGCGAAACCTATTAAGTTAGCAGTACATCCATCGACTAAACCTAGATGGCGCGGCACAATTATTTGATTGAGTACGGGAAGTTCAGCACAAATTTGTTTCCAAGCAGCGACAATATGGTCGGGAGGAGTGTCATCCCAATCACATTTTGCTAACCAAAGCCCTTTGATCAAGAGCTTGGCGTACAAAATGGTAGGCGCCACAAAACCCATTATGTCCCATAAACGAGCCACTGTGGATAGCATAGTGCGTTTGGTACATTTATCATCTGGTGATAAGATGTCAAAGCGAAAGTTATCATAATTTCTGTCCCAGCGTAATCCAAGAACCTTATGATGTGCGGACTTCTCGAGCTCAATATCTGGAGAAGCTTTATGCGAATCAGGTATGTGCGCGAGAACCTTTTTGGAATTGCTTGTCCATTTGACAAGGTCAAATTGGCCTCGTTTGAAAAGCTGAATAAGCTCTTCACAAAGCGAAACTGCTTGCGGAGCGGTTGCGACACTACAGACGATGTCGTCCATATATAAAGCGGAAGCAGCAACAGCTGCTGCAGCGGGAAAGTTGTCGCCTTCATCAGCGATCAACTGGCGGACAACTCGTAACGCGTGATATGGACTGGACTTAAGTCCAAAACAAACGCGATTAAATTGATACACGGTTAAAGGCTCACTATTGTCAAAGCGATATAAAATTCGTTGAAATCTACGGTCGGATTCTCGAATGCCGATATTGAGAAACATTTGTCGACAATCAGCTGAAAGAGCAATTTCGAAAAGGCGGAATTTAATTAAGATGTTAAATAAATCACCCTGTAGATCAGGACCGGCATGCAAAATGTCATTGATCGACTGACCCGATGTAGTTCGGGAACTAGCATCTAAAACCACACGAAGTTTAGTGGAGGTCTTATCTTCGCGAACCACGCCGTGATGCGGTATATAATACGCGGGAAGAGAATTGCCCTCGTCGTTTACAACCGGGCTTAAAAAACCTTTATTTATGTAATCACGCATAGCGTCATTATATGCACCGCGTAATTTAAGCGACGCGTCGAGTTTACGTTCTAAACAGTAAAAGCGCCTAAGTGCAGCAGCGAACGAGTCGCCTAAAGAATACGGGTCGCCACAGAACGGCAACGCTACAACATATCTACCACTATCGTCGCGAACAGTGGTAGCGCGGAAATGTTCTTCACACTCGAGATCCTTACGGCTCAGTGAGGGCGGTGCGGAGACCTCTTCAAGCTCCCAAAATCGCTTAAGAAGAGAATTAATACTATTTTCTTGAAGAACAGAACAGCAAGACGTAGTATAATGAATATTATGCAGCGTAGGTACGGCACCCATAACTACATAGCCAAATACCGTCTCAATAGCGGGAGGTAAATTATATTGCTCACTACGTACAACATTAGGTAGTAGTAAGTGCGGAAAAACTGAAGCCCCGATCAAGACATCGATATTACCCGGCTGAGCAAAGTGAGCATCAGCGAGCGGCAATGTCTCGAGGTGCGCGAGTAACGAAACGTCCACGTGAGC
The DNA here is from genome assembly GCA_905475315.1 of Autographa pulchrina. Classification (NCBI taxonomy): domain Eukaryota; kingdom Metazoa; phylum Arthropoda; class Insecta; order Lepidoptera; family Noctuidae; genus Autographa; species Autographa pulchrina. The sequence goes on along the minus strand of FR997761.1, from coordinate 10,557,335 downwards.
GCTAGGTAACGTGTCCGTAATACGTTCCACAATAAGCGATGAAACGTTGAAATTAATATCGTTATTGAAACGCGAATGTATTTTAATATCGACGGAACCCTTACAAGATTTTTCTGAACCACCGATCCCTTTAACTACTAAGTTAGTATTTTTTAAGTTATTCAAAAGTCCAAGACGTTTGAAACAATCCGAAGTAATAAAGCTACTTTGTGATGCACTATCAAGTAAACAACGAACCACGCGCGGCGTGTTGTTCAAATCGTAAATAATAACTTGCGCGGTCGCTAATAATATCGTAGTGGACGCGGTACATTGACGCTCGGCTTCGCGCTGAGTGTCGTGAGTGCGCGCGCACTGCCTGCGTGCGAGCGCAACGGACGTTGTACACAATGAAACTCCGGACTGAGAAGCGGGGGAAACAGGCGCACGGTAATATTATAATACAGTAGTGTAACTCGGCCGCATGATAGAAATAAATGCCTACAGCCGCGCGGTACGTAAACATGCGTTAGGGCTGCCCGTCTCCAGCATTTGCCTACTTTCTGTTTCTATTTAGTTTTGTGATTGTAAATATCCTTTTTATATAAATAAATGAAATACTTTGTATATTGAATAGAAAGTGTTCAATAAAAATGCGTGTTGTTTTTTGATTGGTAGATTTAATTAAAAAACATGTTATTTGTTTGAAAAACAAATCGGGCTTATAAATTTGCGACCGAAAAATATTTGCGCCTCGACTGAGTCGTACGAAATGCTTTATTGTTAAATTTTAAAGTATAATAAATCCGCATTCTTATATAAAGCTTAATTAAAAATGCGTTATTGACGAATTCATACAACCAAAAACAGCACAATATTTCCTACTCGTCATATTAACTGATTTTTAGAGAAAAAATCGCGCGGTTATTGTTAAAAAAACAACACCGTCCGTTCGACACTGCGGTACAGCCGTCACTGTCTACTCCCCGAGCGCACCCCGAGATCGAGCGCGTAGGTATAGCTCGCGTTTCGTCCGTTTGTATGAAGTTGGAGTACTGTATTATAATATTACCGTGACAGGCGCCGTGGTACGAGCGGCCTGCGCCTGCGATAAAGAGAACGAAACAGCTGGGCTAGGATTTACGTTTACGTCAAGGTTACCGGGGTCAAATAACGGATACTTTTTCTCAAAATGCAATAACGTATGGTGTTGTTGATTGCATGAGCGACACTTGGTTTTACTAGAACAATCGCGTGTTTTATGCTTAATACTCAAACAATTGACACAAGCTTTATTTTCTTTTGCGGATTTAAAACGAGCAGTCGGATTTAAATTATGAAAGGCGGGACATTTAAAAAGGTGGTCGTGTACAATATTGTCGCACAGACACTTGTGTGAATTATTTGCGGATTCCGAACATGCTACGTAAGATTGCGGGTTAGGGGCCGACTTATTATTACTATTTCGCGATTTATTAAAGTTTTGTTTACTTATGTTATTATTACTAGACGAGCTAGACGAACTAGGCTGCGTATTCCGATATATTCGACACTGATCTTTAATGAATGAAAGAAAACTATTTAGGGTGGGTATTTTATTATGACGTTCGGTCATTTCGAACGCACGAACGGTTTCCGTGTCGAACTTTTTTAATGCGAGTTGCAATAACATAAAGTCGGCAAGGTTTTCTAACTTTAGGCTTTTAAGGGAATTTACTGCGGTAACAAAGTTATCAATAAACAGTTGTAAATTTGAAACTGACGCGGGACCGGACAATTTAAGATTTAAAGCTTGATCAAAGTAAGTAGACGCGAGGATGCGAGTATCCTGATATCTATCAAGAAGTGACTGAAATATGACCTGATAATTCTCAGCACTTGGTGTGACACCTGCGAATGTAGATTGCGCTTTCGGCGACAGCTTACCTATTAAATAGTACAACCTGTCAGCGTCCGTCAGCGAGGCGTTATCGTGCACTGTAGACTTGAAACTTGCATAAAATAATGGCCAGTTTCGTATATCGCCGTCAAATGACACGAGTTCAATCGCGGGCAGTTTCGGTGCTCGGACAGCCGGTCCGGCAGCGCTGGGCTTCGCGGACTGTCGATTCTCTAACTGCGATTGTATGCGTTTTATGATACAATAAAGATCTTCGAATGAGGTGTACGCCTGATAATTTGGTTTAGATTCAGGATTAATAGAAAGTAATTGTGCATTATAAGCGTCTAATAATTTATGAAAATCGGTTCGAATATCGTCTACTGTCATACAATAACTAAGAAATGACTCTTTGTTGACTTCGGAAACTTTGGCGGTTTTTGAACGCTCGAAAATGTTTTGCATACGCTCAAATAAAACATTGCGTTTAGCTTCTAAGATTGCCAATTCATTATCGTCAGAAGTACATAATTTCTTTTGTTGCGACATTTTATAATAATAATAATAATAATAATATTCCGGGACAATTCACACACTGTTATCTGATCCCAAGCTAAGCAGAGCTTGTGTTATGGCAACCAGATAACTGATAAACATACTTATATATTTCTAAATACATACATATTATAGATAAATTACACCCACCATTATATACCTAATGTAGGTAGAAGTAAATAACCTAAAGTAATACTGTAGTTTAATTAATGTGGTAAGTATGTATTGTACCTAATAAGGCAACGACTTTAAAGGCGGTGGAACTAAAAGGCGCTTGAAATATGAATTTACAAAACGACTATGATAGTTTGAATAATTTATAAATTGTAAGTCAGTAGGTAGCTACGTAAGAGTATATTACCTACCGGCGGTGCGGGAAATAACTACGTAATGGGTATATTTGTGAACTAGGAGTGCAGCTAGGTGCTACAACTACCTAGATAGGCACTTCTAGAAGATACCTACGCGAGCGGGAATATGATATGGATATATGAATCCGGGTCGATTGGACCAAAAAAATGGCTTGGCGATATACAAAGTATAGATTAAGTGGACTGTATTTTTTGGAGGATGGCGGTTCTCGCCAAGAGGTGAGCGAGCGATGTATTTATTAGGGGAAAGCACGCATACCTGGCTCTCCAGCGTGGGGCTGTACAAGATGGCGGCCGGCGGCGTTCTTTCCTGCGGCGTTCTTTCTTCTCGATCACAAAACTGTCACGTTCACACCCGCGGGCGGTTTATCACAATAGTTCGCTATCCAACAGCGGCGGTAAAGGAAGCGATGCAGCACGGGGCGACACGGGCAGCGGGAGCGACACAGGCGCGAACTCGTGTTATGCGCCAGGCGTGCGGAAGGAATCTAAGGAAGGGGCGGGGGTCACATCGCTCACTACGAATGTGGTCAATTGCGGAACTAATATAATAGTGCGAAATATTGATGAGACGACTTAGTCCGTCTTAGAAAACATAGATGGCGCTACCAACTAGTATCCTTCATTTTAAAACATTTAAAGGTAAATCTGCAAATATTAATGTTGCTTACAATAATACAAATATAAAACAGGTTTATAGTGCAAAATTCTTAGGAGTAACACTGGATGAACATCTCTCGTGGAAGAACCACACTGAACTTATTTCCAAAAAAATAAACCAGTTTGTGTTTGCCCTCAGAAAAGTAAAAGATGTCACATCCAGGCAAACTGCCTTGATGGTGTACCATGCTTATATCTGCTCCATTATCCGATACGGTATTGAGGTGTGGGGAAACTCTACCGAAATAGATAGAATATTTATTGCACAAAAAAAGTGTATCCGTGCAATTTTTAATATGCAATGGTCTGATTCGTGCAGACCAATATTTAAATTACAGAACCTTTTAACTGTACCCTGCATGTATATCTATGAAATTGCCAGGTTCTTGCGATCTAACTCCACATTATTCGATCGTAAAAACAATTCTGGTAAGAGGAAGGCTACACATTTAGATTTTGAGATGCCTGTTCCTAGACTGGAACTTTTTAGACGGAGTTGTGTTTATATGGGTCCCCTTATTTATAATTCAAAACCTAAATTTATAACTCGGTTACCCTTCAATAAATTTTGTACTGTATTGAGGAAGTGGTTATTACATGAAAGTTTCTACTCAATCGAAGAATTTTTCCATAAATATCCGTGTAAATTCTATACGTATAAACGAGCATTAAAGTACAAATAATTCATATTAATAATGTTTAAGTCACAACTGTTATAAATTGCATATTATATTAATTAGTGGTAATTGTTGTGTTGTTTCATATTGTTGTATATAATGTAATTTGACTGTTCTGTTAAATATTGTGAGTGTTTATTGATTTCATAATTTGAAATTATAGTTGTAAATTTATATTATTGTAATGTTTGGATGCCAAAACTGGCGATATGTGAGGATCTTGCAATATTGTAACACCTAAATGTACCACATTTCTTGCAAACAAAATGATTGATTGATTGATTTGATTGATTGTATACGAAGTCACATTGTTATTTTCGCCATTTGGTCTTTTTAGGCGCAATTGATTCCCCTTGTTTCTTTCTGAATGTACTGCTTCCATGGGAACAAAGTTGAATAATGGTTCTTCTGAATCCTGAAAATTAAAATTTTTACAGTAAGATATGCATCGCAACAGCTACAAAGTTGAATCGAGAGAGAAGAAAACAGTGTTCGTAATTTTAAATTAAATATTGTGAAACAAATATAGCTATCACAGTACGAAGGGACTTATATACATTAGAAAAAAGTGTACTCAATATTTATAATTGTACGTAGATAAAATTGTGTATTATACGGGACTTAAAACATTTCGTATTAAATTTGCTTTATACACAAAATGCAAGAAATACAATAAATGTGAATGTATATATTTTTTGATTGCTAAATACTTACCGAAATCATAATTTAACAATTTCTGTCACACACACAGCTTACACGTACCAAATATGATTAAAGAATGGCAACTAAAGAATAACATACTCTGTAGTTTTAAGCTTCATCTTGGAACACTTTTTGTCTTTGTTACTCAACTTTTTACAGTACACCGACACATCAAGCTACACATTTCCAATAAAGGATGGTCTCGCATTGTATATGCTCCCCGTGTAATAATGGTTCAGTTTATACTGGAAAGTGTAGCTTGATATGTCGTTGTGCGTGCATTGATTTAGGATTTGTAAATAGACTCGCTCCTTTTTTAGACTTTGTATATACTTACTAGCGCCAGAGAGGCGTCGGATGCAATCTGAGCCTGCCTGTGTTTACAAATTTATCTACTAATAAATTAATATGTGCCGTCCAAATGTACACCCATAGTAATGTATTGCAATCAACGACTTTTTTTATAAATTAAATGCAAAGCAAAACCACGTGAAACTAGTCGTATATTCATTGTGTATTATTGCTACCTTAGCAATACTTTTAGAATTCCGTCGGAGAGGTATCATCCTCGTTGAGCAATGATTAATCTCAAGTTATTCGAACATTGATTTATATAAATCATAAGGAATTAATGTGGACGGAACCCTCATTTGCATAAGAAGCCAAACTTGACATAATTTTCCTTCTGATTATCATTTTTTTACACACACGTATACGGATGAAATACTAATGCGTTCACACTAATGAAGTATTGGTGCCTATTAATAGGGATGTTAAATTCTATGGTTCAATACTTTCTGCTTAGAGCTGCTAGTAAAAACTTCAAGTTACGTACGTGTTTGTGACAGTGCATATACTCATCAAGAAGTATTAGTTTTTCGAGTGAAATAACTATTCAATAACTTTATCATCAAGAAGTATCAGTTTTTCGAAACAACTATTCGATAAATTCATCAGTTCATTATGTAAGTATTATTTTAATCTCATTTATTTGTTAAAAGTTTAATGTACACTTTGCTTGAAGCGTGTATGATATAGGTATTATTTATAATATATTTCCGGGTGCATCATACACGCTAAAAACAAAGTGCATGAAGTGTCCCCTATTTTATTACATATTTGACGACACGTTTGGTTTAATGGTTAAGACCTGGGCACATTAATATTGAACACAATATAACATGTTCTTCAACCATCTAAACCGAGTGTTTGTGGGTTCGATTCCCACACAGACTAGTTGATATTTGTGTTTCGTCATCATACAAATGACTAAAATAAGATCGTTTAATTTCACCACGGGCAACACACGATGTTCTTATTGATTTTCAGCAGTGGCAATCACAACTGTTTTGACAGTTGTAATACGTGCCGTACTCGTTATCCGATTGGTGCTACTGCGGCATCTGTCATGACGTCACTACCGTTAACGGACAAACCGCCCCCCTATCGACCATTTTTTTTTTCTCACCATCTTGCACGCGCGCGCACTTCGCGATCTCTCTTAAGGAAACCTTTTAAACGCGTCAACTCGACCGATATTCTGCTGGGAATCAATATTCCGAGCAGCTCGTGACATTCAGCAATCAACTGTGGTGGAATCATATCGCCGGCGGATCATCGGCAGCAGAGATAGCAGACCAAGGTACGTGCACGTGTTTTAGTTTGTTACTGCTCCATTTATCTAAGAACATCGTTTGTGTGATCGTCCAGCCACCAAGGCTGTCCCAGATGTGTAGTTACTCATCGTTTTTATCGCGACTGCACATTTTTATGGTGTCGAAACCCGGGACCCGCCATTACCACTCATTTTTAACCCAGTTGAACCTCTATAGTTATTGTAGGATCTCAATATTAGGCAATCAATCTTGCTTTCGGTGCTTGATATTACAATTTCGGCCTATAATAACTGTTTTGGGCATTGATGTATTTAAAAGCGGTAGATACGTTACTTAGTCACAGCGCCTGGTCCTACTCAACTAAGTGATTGCCCGTAGTTGGCACTCAGTTGCGCATGGAACTTCGTTATGATCACTCACCTCAATAATTTCAGTTTTTTTGATAAATACGCATCAAAATGACTTCTTGTGTTTCAATAATACAAGGAAGAAAAATAAGACACATGGGATTACTTACCACTACATTATATAGGGATTACAGCCAAAAATGTTAATTTGTTGAAAATTACAATAATATTTAATGTTTGCTTCGCCATGTTTGTGAGAGCGAGATCGATCTTACAAACATGCGTGAGAGACACGATACGCACATAATGCGCGAGTTGCGAGAACGCGACGAGTACCGAGTAAACATTCGGCAACGTTCGGCGGCTAATGCGATTTCGCTCGCACGACGGCGCCGGCTCATAACTCTGTCCTTGTCTATCAGTGACTGTAGGTGTGCGACCGTGATGATCGAGTCCAGGTTTTTTGATTGCAATGTTAGCGCGTAACGTATCTTCCTCCTTTTAATATATCAATGGTTTTGGGTATCGTAAAGGATCATTAAAATATCGGTCATAAAAGTCCTTTGTTCGTGTGACATTTTTTAATTCGAAGGTAGGTGTAAATAAAAAAAAAAAAAAATCGTTCGTATCCTTACGTACATCTACCGTTTAACTTCAAAACTTAAATTGAACAAAGGATTTATGTTGCGCTTTTTACACAGTCTATAATCTGTAGATATACATACACACGACCAAAATTAAATAAATATTACTACCGATTAGCGTAAGTAGGTACTCGTGTTCTTATCTTGTTTACATCTTTGTAAGCAGACAGCGCTCATCTGTTGGAACCTTGTATCACGCTTGTATCGCCGACTATTCGTTATCAGTAACCGATCTTGCTAATTGTTTTCATCATGTCATTGTTAAGTAAACATTCGTCTCGTAAACAAAGTCACGGTAATATTATAATACAGTACTCCAACTTCATACAAACGGACGAAACGCGAGCTATACCTACGCGCCTCGATCTCGGGGTGCGCTCGGGTCGCAGACAGTCACGGCTGTAGCTGCGCAGTGTCGAACGGACGGTGTGTTGTTTTTTTTACAATAACCGCGCGATTTTTACTCTAAAAATCAGTTAATATGACGAGTAGGAAATATTGTGCTGTTTTTGGTTGTATGAATTTCCCAAAACAATTTTTAATTAAGCTTTATATAAGAATGCGGATTTATTATACTTTAAAATTTAACAATAAAGCATTTCGTACGACTCCGTTGAGGCGCAAATATTTTTCGGTCGCAAATTTATAAGACCGATTTGTTTTTCAAAAAAAAAAAACATGTTTTTTTTATTAAATCTACCAATCAAAAAACAACACATTTTTATTGAACACTTCCTATTCAATATACAAAGTATTTTATTTATTTATATAAAAAGGATATTTACAATCACAAAACTAAATAGAAACAGAAAGTAGGTAGATGTAATTAAAATGCTGGAGACGGGCAGCCCTGACGCAAGTTTACGTACCGCGCGGCTGTAGGCATTTATTTCTATCATGCGGCCGAGTTACACTACTGTATTATAATATTACCGTGACAAAGTTGCTTTAAGAAATCGAAATCCCACTCTACGGAGAATGAATATACAGTTCAAGATTTATCACAGTTACGTAGAAAGCGTACTTTAGCTACTAAGCGGTTGGATAAGGCATTGGAGATAGGTACATTGGCAATGAGTGATGACTCACAACGGAATTTATTTCTTTCTTATTATCAGGAACTCAAACATATTCTAGATAGCTTTGAAAGTGCTCATCAGATCGTTTTGGAGCTTTTAGATGATCCTGATCATGCAGATAATACGCTCCAGGATACATTTGTCGATAAATATTTTCAAATCTTATCTATTCATCGTAGTTTAACTAAAAGTGAACCTCAAGTAAACAATAAACAAAGTTCTTCATCGTCGAATATCCGTTTACCGAAAATTGTTCTTCCAACTTTCAGTGGTGACATCAAGAAATGGCCTGAATATCACGAAACTTTTAATGCATTGATTCATAATTCGAGTAGTCTTACTGATACGGAAAAATTTCATTATTTATTCTCATCGTTGACCGGCGATGCATTATCTGTTATCAAGGCATTCCCATTAACTTATGAGCATTACAATGATGACTACCAGGCCCTTGTTACTCGCTATCAAAGGAAACGACCTTTAGCTTTTACGTCATGGAAGGACCTTTTAAACATTAATTTTAATACTACTGACGGTAATGAGTTTAGAAAATCATTGGACCTGTTTGAGGAAAATTTAATTATTTTACCTGAGCACCGATGGGATTTTGTATTAGTCTACCACCTTCTCTCTAAGATAGACTCAAACTTGCGTTGCGACTTCGAGGAAAAATATCCTGATATTGAGTTTCCTCCATATGCACAGTTGAAGTCTTTCTTAAACTTGAAGTGTGAAGCGCTTTTACGTGATTCTCATTTTTGCGAAACTAATAATAAAACTTCGAGTAAGCCACAACAACGATCTGTAAAATCATTTCAGATAAATAAACGGGCAAACGTTTCTCATGCGCTTGTAAGCAGTACAGATAAACCTCAAGTTGCCACAGCTAGTACTACAAGCAGAGAAACTCCTACTTCACAACCAGTTAAGTGCGCGTTTTGTGGTGACACTCACTCAATATCATCATGTCAACAATTTCTTAATAAACCAGTAGATGAGCGGATATCTATCGCAAGCAAGAATAATTGGTGTTTCAATTGTCTTCGAGCTTCACATCAATTAAAAGGTTGTACATCTATTTTTAAATGTCGTAAGTGTAACCATAAACATCACACTCTACTTCATAAAGATAAACCGGTCGAGTCGAACCCAACCTCTTCATTATTTTCTAATAACAATAACACCACTGTTTTATTAGCAACTGCCATTGTGCAAGTACGAGATTCGGATGGCAAGTTCGTGTCTTTTCGAGCTCTTTTCGATTCGGGGAGTCAGATTAATCTTATTACTGACTCAGCCGTCAAACTATTAAATTTAAAACTATCCAGTCCTACCACAACTATAAGTGGAATCGGTGAAGCCCCGGCTTCAATCTTAGGAGACATTAATTGTTCCATTGGTACTGGTGATCAAGTTTTATTTAATTTAAATATGCACGTAATGTCAAAAATTTGCGGGGCCAGCCAATAGCTAAATTAAATACATCGGGTTGGTCTCACATCAATTCACTATCGTTAGCCGATCCCGGTTTTGACATTCCTGGCCGGATCGACCTACTGTTCGGTGCGGATGTATTTGCGGAATCGCTTCGTAATCGTAATATTAAAGGAAAATCACATCAACCTACCGCCTTCGACTCAGTCTTTGGATGGCTATTGTTCGGTAAAACTCGTTTAGCTACTCATTCACTCGGCTCCCTACTGAACACTTCTATACAAAGTGATAAGGAATTAAACTCATTAGTTCAACGTTTTTGGGAATTAGATGTATTACCACCCGCAGCATCCCTAACCCCAGATGAGATAGCATGTGAACAACATTTTATCACAACTCATTCTCGTGACTCATCTGGGCGGTACATCGTGCAGTTGCCATTTAGGGACGAGTCCGAGCCTATGTTCACTGGTTCACGTGATATTGCTTTGCGTCGTTTCTATGCGATTGAACGTCGACTGTCACGTGACCCCGAGTGTCATCGTCAATATTGCGATTTTATGTCTGACTATCTAACTGCGGGCCATGTCATTGGTCTCTCCAGATGACGTAGGGAATGGGAAATACTATATTCCCCATCACTGCGTCATACGTCCTGATAGTATCACGACTCGCCTTCGTGTCGTATTTGACGCCTCTGCTAAAGATGCACGTTCTCGATCGTTAAACGAAAGTCAACACATCGGTCCAAAATTACAATCAAACATTTTGGAAATTCTATTACGCTTTCGTGAACACGACGTCGTTTTCATGGCAGATGTACGTCAGATGTACCGACAGTTTATGCTCTTCGGCGACCATCGTGACTATCAGCGAATTCTCTGGAGAGCTTCGCCTAGCGAACCTCTTTTAGAGTTTCGTCTGGACACGGTCACGTATGGCATCTCTTCGTCCCCCTATCTCGCTTGCCGTACTTTGCGACAGCTTGCTGATGACGAGGGGGATTCTTACCCGCTCGCCAGGAGTGTAATCTTGTCGGACACCTACATAGATGATGTCGTCAGCGGTAGTCAGGACTTCGCCACTGCACAAAGAATAAAAACACAACTTATCGCTCTTTTTAAAAAAGGAGGTTTTCATCTTCGGAAGTGGGTGTCAAATGACAATCGTCTTTTATCGGATCTTCAACCTGAAGAATGCCTAACTGATTCTGTATCGTTAGATAAAGCTGAACCAGCTTCATTCAAAGTCTTGGGACTCAAATGGGATCCCTCAACTGATTCGTTTCTTTTTGAAGTTGTATCTTCACATCAGCCATGTACCAAACGGTCTATTCTTGGTGAACTCGCTAGAATCTTCGACCCGTTAGGATTCTTATCCCCCCTGACAATTCATGTTAAAAGCTTAATCCAAAAACTTTGGATTATCGGTGCCGGTTGGGATGACGTTCCCCCTGACGAGGTCGTCCGTACATGGAAAAATTATCAGAATCAACTTTCTCAGTTGCAACATCTAAAAATTTCGCGTAGAGTCACTCGTACTGATTCACAATCCTACGAGCTACACGAATTCTGCGACAGTTCGGAAACTGCATATGGCGCAGTTATTTATTTACGAGTGAAAGACGTATATAACAATTCTAACGTTAATTTCGTTTGTTCGAAAGCTCGCGTGGTACCATTAAAACGTACGTCATTACCACGACTGGAGCTCTGCGCCGCAGTTTTGCTTTCGGACCTGTACAAATTCGTTACAGAAACTTATCGGTCTCGTATTCCTATTTCAGCTGTCTTTTTGTGGTCCGATTCCAGTGTTACACTCTCTGGGTTGCGTTCACCCTCATGTCGTTGGTCTACTTTCGTTGCCAATCGCGTGAGTCATATTCAAGAAATAACAGCTATTGAATATTGGCATCACGTGTCCTCTGCAGACAATCCTGCAGATGTTTGTTCGCGAGGCCAATTTCCAAGTGAACTTCTTCACAACTCGTTATGGTGGGCGGGGCCACGATGGTTACCCGAGCCGCATGAGTCATGGCCATCTTGTATTGACAGCGTTACTAATGACGAGCAGAAAGTTGTTGAAGCCGAGACTCGTAAATCTCCTGTGTTAGTATCAACTGTGCATCCTCGGGAAAAAGATGTTTCAATTATCGATAACTTATTAAATCGTTTTTCAACGTTAGAAAAAATCAAAGCCGCAAAGCAACATTTGTATCGCATAGTCGGTGATCGGGTTCTAACAGTTGAAGAACTTACAACATTATTCGTACAAATCGAGGCGGTTTTAAATTCACGGCCCATGTGCCCTGTTAGTTCGGACCCTAATGACTTGTCAGCGTTAACACCGGGTCATTTCCTTACATTGGAGCCTTTGACCGCTGTCCCCGATGATGATTATTCCAACATCAATATTCATCGTCTTCATCGGTGGCAGTTGTTGCAAGCTTTCCAACAAAGTTTTTGGTCAGGATGGAAACACGAGTACTTAAATTCACTCACTCAACGCGCCAAATGGACCAAGAACTCAAGACCATTAGGGGTGGGCTCGCTTGTAATCATCAAGGATGACAATCGACCTCCTCTTGCATGGTCACTCGGTAGGGTTACTGATCTTCTTCCTGGCGCTGACGGAGTAGTAAGGGTTGCAATTCTTAAGACCGCTACTAGCAATTCTGTTAAGCGACCGCTGGTCAAACTCTGTCCTCTACCTATAGAGGATTAACGTATTATTAAACTTAATATTATTAGGCATCGTAGGTTAGATTGATTAGATTCGTAGTTCAGTAACTATTAAGGTTTAACGTTTTCTTCCTAACTTATCTATTTGTATTTCGTATTTTCGAAAATACCATAGGTATTTTGGTGGGCGGAATGTTTCGTCATCATACAAATGACTAAAATACGATCGTTTAATTTCACCACGGGCAACACACGATGTTCTTATCGATTTTCAGCAGTGGCTATCACAACTGTTTTGACAGTTGTAATACGTGCCGTACTCGTTATCCGATTGGTGCTACTGCAGCATCTGTCATGACGTCACTACCGTTAACGGACAAACCGCCCCCCTATCGACCATTTTTTTTTTTCTCACCATCTTGCACGCGCGCGCACTTCGCGATCTCTCTTAAGGAAACCTTTTAAACGCGTCAACTCGACCGATGTTCTGCTGGGAATCAATATTCCGAGCAGCTCGTGACATTCAGCAATCAACTGTGGTGGAATCATATCGCCGGCGGATCATCGGCAGCAGAGATAGCAGACCAAGGTACGTGCACGTGTTTTAGTTTGTTACTGCTGCATTTATCTAAGAACATCGTTTGTGTGATCGTCTAGCCACCAAGGCTGTCCCAGATGTGTAGTTACTCATCGTTTTTATCGCGACTGCACAATTTGTCTGGTCTGAATATTTTTGTAATACGTTTCTCACTACTATTAATTTAAATGTGATATGTTTTATCATATAAATAGGTTTATTACTAGCCTTCATTAACTATCAACTTCATTTCCAATAACATCTTTTGGTATTTCAGTTTTAGAATTATAGTTTAAATATCTTAATTGTATATATATATAACAATGAATATAATAATTGTAAATTATAATAATATAATATTTAGGTATTATTAATAATATTTATAATTTTTATTTTATTTTATAAATCAATTGTCGTAGTTTTTGTAATGTTTAAACATAGATCGATAACTTCTATCAATTTAAAATTAAAAAAAAATAGTTTTATATAAAATCTATATTTGAATATTTATTTATTTATTGAAAAAGGTTCACCAACAGCTTCTGTGTACATGAGATCAAAAATAATAGAATAACAAGACTTGGACTTACACAGTTGCCAATAACAGGTTAACCAGCATTTACATTAGAAAAGTGATAACAATGGATATTAAAATAAAAGTAAAATTAGAATACTAAGAAAACAATAAAACAAAGACTTAAATTTAGGGCTACACACAATCTTAGGCAAAGGAAAACAAAGAACAATAAAAATATATATGTGATATAACTAAAAAACAGGTAACCAGTAGCTTACTTTAACTTAAAAAACTTTAAAAACATTGTGCTGTAATGTTCGAGACTCCAGTAATTGGGCTTTAAAGACATTGAAGGAGACTTGGTAGATATCCACATCAGGTGAGGATTTAATGTAAAGATTCATCTCTCTACTTAGTCTGAGAAGTGGCGAGTTTACGCCAATATTTGTGTTTGATGTTTTGATATTATATAAATTAGTAATGGGGTATCTAGGTATATTGTAGGGTACTTTCAGCTCAACACGCTCCACCAGCTTAATACAGTCCAATTTGTTATTTACCAACTTGTAAAAGAACATGAGATCATGCATCAGTCGACGGTCGCGTAGAGTATTCATCTCGTAGCATTGGATACGTTGGTCATATGGACATCGAGGGGATATTTTACCACAGGCATAAGCTAGGTGCTTTGTGAATGCTCTCTGAACGTTTTCGACTCTCTGTGAGTGTACCGCATAGTGCGGGTTCCACACTACGCTTGCAAATTCTAGATGGCTACGAACCAAGGCGTTGTAAAGTACGATTTTCGTTCTTATAAGTTTAAATCCCCTAGTGCTCCTCTTGAGGAAACCCAGAAGTCGTGCCGACTTCATGACGATGCTATTAATATGACTTATAAAATTAACTTTGCTATCCATAATGACGCCAAGATCACGAACCTCATCAACGTTGTTTAAAAATAATCCTTTTATATTATATGAGACAATATCAGATTTTTTCTTTCTGGTAAAGCGAATGTGGCTACACTTTTGGACATTAAGCTGCATATGGTTCATCCTGCACCAATCCTCGATTCTATTTAAATCCTCCTGTATCAAGATAGTGTCTTCATATGAAGTGATAGTTTTATATATTTTGAGATCGTCGGCAAACATCAGGTATTTACAGTGATGGATTTGATCTGTAATGTCGTAAATAAAAAGAGAAAATAAAACTGGAGCAAGATGAGAACCCTGAGGAACTCCCGAGTCAGCATAGTACGGGTAAGATTCATAGCCATTTATGACGAGAATTTGTGATCTACGAGATAGATAGGATGAAAACCAGTTCAACAGTGAGCCATGGATACCATTGTACTCTAACTTCGACAGTAACAGCAAATGGTCAACTTTATCAAAAGCACTGCTGAAGTCCGTGTATATGGCATCAACCTCTAATCTTCTGTCAAGAGCCAAGGTAACATCTGATATAAATTCAACGAGATTGGTTTCAACGCTACGACCTGCTTTAAAGCCATGTTGACTCGGTGAAATAATTTTATCAATGTGGCGAGTAATGATAGGACAGACAAGAGACTCAAATATCTTTGGGAAACAGGATAAAATTGAAATGGGACGATAATTTTTAACGTTGGCAGGATCACCTTTTTTAAAAACTGGGACAATTTTTGCACTTTTTCATACCTCGGGAAAGCGACCATCTGCAAGGGAAGAATTAAAAATAAGCTGCAGAGGTAAGGCTAGTTCACGGCTGCAGCTTTTTATGAACAAAGGTGGTAAAAGATCTGGGCCAGGGCCTTTTAATGTGTCAATGCTTTTGAGTTTCTGAAAAACTTGTTTCACTGTGAACTGAATAGAGCATATAATAGAGTCAATACCTGAAAATCCGTTAGAAAAAATGGCAGTAGTATTTGGATTATGACTAAAGACAGATACAAATTGGTCTGCAAAAAGTTTTGCAATTTCAGGTCCACTATTAGCTATTCTATCATTCATAAACATGTCAGCAGGTATGCAAGAGTCTCCACGACGTTTATCTTTAATGAACCGCCAGAATGATTTAGGGTTCTTGGGAATATTATTTTCAATTTTACACTTATATGTATTATAACAATGATCTATTAATGTGTGGCAGCGACTACGTAGTAGTTCAAAGGTGAGTCTGTCTCGGGGATTTTTATATTTGCGGAATTTTAGTCTAAATTTCTCTTTTTCAGAAAGTGCTTTTATAAGTACGTTGGAAAACCAAACGGGAAATTTAGATTTCTTTTTTACAACTTTCGGTACAAAATTGCCAATAGCGGTCTGTAGCACACTGTAAAAAGCTTCAACCATTTCGTTAACATCAACATATTTTGAAAAAGTAACGCTCCAATTTACATTATCAAGATAGTTTTGAATTTGTTCATAGTCGGCTTTAAAAAAATTGTAACTTGAGCGAACGTTTTCTTTTAATTGCTTTATATTCGATAGCGGAACAGAGATAAGCAAGTTTGGGTGATGAGAGTCCAATTTACTTAAAAGGTCGCCAGGATTAGTAACAGTTATATCTGATATGTTACTCATAACTAGGTCTAGAATTCTACGTTCTGCATTTTGGATAGTATTAAACTGGTAAAGTTCATTAACTGACAAAAAATCAACTAGAGAGTAACCCAATGAATTGACATAGTTTGATGGTGAAAGATGCAGGTCATCGTCCTCTCTATTCCAATCAATAAAACCCAAGTTGAAGTCTCCAAGAATCACAACATCGTCAACATTATTTAGAACGTTATTAACATTATTTAAAAAATATTGTAAAGAATCCAGTTTGACGGGTGGAGGCATATAGACTACACAGATTGCTATTTTCTTCGTGTGATTGTTTATAGATAACTCTATAGATAACCATAGATCTTCTAAATCACTTTCCCAGTTCTTCATTCTTACTGATTTGATTTTATTATTAACTGCAACCATAACACCTCCCCCATCATTTTGGATAGCTTTGAACTTAATCTATCCCTACGATACACTACATACCGCGGATCAATGAACTCTCCATTAGTTATGTTTAAGTTTAGCCAAGATTCAGTAAACGCAATAACATCATAGCTGGTAAGCAAAATATTTTTATAAATATCTTCAGTTTTTGTTCGCATTCCACGAACGTTTTGATAGTAGATATCAAGCATTGCAAATACAAAAAGTTACAAAAAACATTCATTCAAAAACTATGGTACCTTAAACTAAATTGTGTCTTCAGCCGTTTTCAATAGCTTTAAGCTTTCCTGATTGCGAATGTAGATAGGCTTCGAGTAAATATCTTTTCGCACAAGAATTCGGCCATTGCGTATCCAGACAAAGTTATACGACATTTCTCTTGCCAATTTCCGTGTTGCCGCATGCAGTTGTTTGCTAGTGGGACATAGGTGCTCGCTAATAAAAATAGGAACTCTGTTACCAGCTATACCTAAGTGTTGCGAGTTCAACTTATCCGAGGGCTGTTTTTTGTTGAACATTCCGACAGCAGCCAGGAGGTTATCACGGTGGCGTGGACTACAGAGCTTAGCGATCACATTGCGAGGGCGGTTACTCTCCTTATTAAGTTTGGCTACTCTAGTAATTTGCAATATGTCACTGTCCCCAATATCACAACTAGTTACTTTCGCAATTTTTTGCAGCATTTTTACTAGGTCTTCAGACTTATCTTCGGGCAGGCCACCGATTTCTACGTTGTTTTCGCGCATATTTTGTTCTACGAGACATAATCGTGTCGTGAGGTCACTAACATTTTGTTGGAGGTTAGCATTTTCATTACGAAGTTCATTAATTATGGCGTCTTTTTCTTCGAAACGTTTCTTGAACTCTTCGAAGTGCTCATTGAAAAAGCCGAAGGAACTTTTGAACTCAGATATTTCTCCTTGTATATTTTTTAATTGCTGAGTAAACAAGTCTTTAAAGGATGATTTAAGAGCCGCGGCTAGTTCTTCTTTAATAATGTCTCTCAGAGTTGTTACATTAAGACATGTTTCCGGGTTATTTGAGGTTAACACGGGCTGACTACTTTTCTTCCTAAGAGTCACATTCATAACATCTGGTGGAGTGCGTGGAGTGGCAAGAGTTGTAGGAATAGTTCTGGGGCTTGGAGTTCGTTTCGGACCTGGTGAGCGGCGGACGTTCGCGGCTTTATAAGCCGGCCGCACAGGAGTCTCTGTGTTGTCATTTTTTAGCATTTTGCAGCAGCATTCGGGACATTTCCAGCTGGACTTATAATCTTGGTCCATTAGATAAAAGTTGTTACGCGGTATATTTACGCAGAAAATGTCAAATCTTGATCTGCACTGACAGCAATCCAAAAATTCCAAGCTTGTTATTTCGTTACGACATCCAGCGCAAGCATTACAGTTCGGGTCCATTTTATTAATTTTATTTTGAACTCAAATTTAACACATATTTAAACCGCCGCCCAAAATAGCCTTTATTAACATGCAGCATAAAGCTTTAAATCGTTCAGTGCGAAGCGGCCGCAAGCATGCCTGTAAGTGCTGCGTATGTGTGAGTAGAAGTGGGCGATCCGCGGGTTGCCCTAGGTCAGGGACGCAGCGTCAACACAGTCGTTATTTAAAATTTTTGAAATTAAATTGCTTATTACTCACGAACGCACAAGAGTCTTGTTATGATGAAACCACCACTGGATAGTCCGTAAACACAGCTACACGGGGATATATAACACTTCTAATTACTTATACTTTAAACTACTTTTCTGATTATTTTAACGGAGCAAAATTTTAAACAATGTTATCACTTAGGCGTCGTACGCATACGTATATATGAATAGGTTCTATTATCATAATATGTATTTAATTTACATCTAAATACAGTGTCAAATACATTATCATGTATTTTTTCTTTTACAGGTCGAAACTTGTAGATGACATTTACCCAACGGACGAGGCGTCAACCGCTGAAGAGCTGGAAAAGAAACGGGTCGAAAAAAAGAGCACGAAGAAGAGATCTCATCGCTCAGAGCCGTCGAGCAGCGGCGTACGCACCGGCGCGGCGGCGGCGCCAGCGCTCGCTCCGACCGGGACACTAAGCGGGCTAAGGCTGAGAACAGGAGCACCGCGGCGGCTCTCTTTGGCTCTGATAGTGAAGATGATCACTCTACTTCTCTTGATAACGAAATCGGTAAAAAAGTGCCCCCTTTAACTTCTTATGTAATGAGACGCGTTACGAATGGATATTCGCGCCAAGCTAATGCATTAAAACCGGGGACACATTTCATTGAGTTAAAAATATACAAATGTGACGAAATAGAAAATGTGTCCCCTATGAATAGGTGGCGTCGAGCAATTGTTACCGTAAAGAATCGAACAGATATTGATACCGAAAGTTGGCGTCACTTATCTGCTTATTTGAGTGCCATTCGTAAAGAATTTAAAAACTGCCCCTCTATGATTATTAATTCTTATAATTAATTAAATAAATAGCTGTTTAGTGTAACTATGCATACTGTATAACTACGCACATTATATAACTATTATACTATATAACACTTCTAGTAAAACAGTTTTATGATTTATAAAATAAAACTATGTATTCGTTAGGTATAAGAGATATACTGGATTTAAGGTTTCTTTTAAACCCAGAACATTTAGATAAATAGTGAATTATTATTGTATAAATATCTACCTATAATCATACATAATAATAATAATAATATTAATTATCCTTCTTGTTACTTATATAAATAATAAAATATTCTTATACCTCTTATTTTTAATTGTTCACAGTTACCTTACATCATGAGGATGAACCCGATAAAATTAATTTTATGTTATGTGAGAAATGCAATTTAAGAATATTAAAACGAAAATTCAAAAATCATACCAGATCTAATTTACATAAGTCGAACTGTCTATTGAGTACTGAATTTGAAAGTATTAAAATAATTGCTACTGCATTTAAGAATAGAATAGTTATAAGTCCAGTACAGGAAGACGAGCACCTCACACCAGAGGCGTTCCTGTGCTATTATAAGAAAGATATAAATAGAATTATTGAACTATCGTTAGCAAAACATAAGTGTATCAAAGTTAATTTTGAGCTATTTGCTTATTTCATTTTACCCAAGTCAGATGAACAACAGCTTAAATCATTTAATACAAAATTTGAAATTGTATGCTGTAGTACAGATATAAACTGTATGATTATTAAAATAATAAATATTTTAGTAGAAAAAATGATTGCATTTGAACACTGCGAGTAAATCATTTAGAAATTAATATAAATAAATATTCACCTATGAAAGGAGGTAGTTATTTAGAATTACCTTCAGTTATAAAAAATACTAAAAGTTGCATAAACATTAAAAATGATGATAAATACTGTTTGTTATGGAGCATTGTAGCTTCGCTGTATCCTGCTAGAAGTAACGTATGTAGAACTACATCCTATCCTCATTTTTCAGAAGTTCTCAATATTGAAGGGATCACATTTCCGCCCACTATCAATGATTTGAAACTTTTAGAGAAACAAAATCCTGATTTAAGTATCAATGTTTACGGTCTAGATAAAAAATGTAAAGTTACTGGGCCTCTATATTTGTGTCGTTTAAAGAAAGTTAATCATATAAATTTATTATACATAGAAAAAGAAGACAAAGGTCATTACTGTCTTATTAAAGATCTCCCACGACTAGTAAGACGTCAAATCACTAAACATAATGGAAAATTAGAGTTTTGTGATTCATGTTTACAGTTTTTTGCAAGTAAGTCTCGATATAATTCGCATAAATGTTCTGAAATTTTAGCAATATTACCAGGTGAAAATAGTAAATTAAAGTTTAAGCACTATGAAAGAAAATTAAAAATTAATTTTATAGTATACGCAGATTTCGAAAGTATATTGTTAGATTGTGATACAAAATCAAGTGATAATAATACAACTAACATAAAATTGCATCAACCGTCATCTTTTGGCTATTATATTTGCTGTTCTCATGATTGCAGCTTGAATAAATATGTTTGGCATAGAGGTCCAGACTGTATTGAAATATTTATAAAAAACTTAATTAGAGATGTGAAACGAATCTATAGAATATATCAAATAAAAAGTCTTTGTCTTCATTATCTGAAAAGCAAAAAGACAACTATGATATGGCAAATATATGTCATATCTGCGAACAGCCTTTATTGGGATATAAAGTTCTTGATCACGATCATATTACTGGTGAGTATCGCGGCGCAGCGCATACTCATTGTAATTTAACTTACAAAGTATGTCCATTCATTCCAGTAGTTTTTTACAATTTATCGGGATATGATAGTCATCTTTTTATAAAAGAATTAACTAACTATGAGGCCATGAGGGTGACATCAAGGTAATACCTAAATCGAAAGAAAAATATATGTCGATAACGAAAAACATCTATTATGAAAAATTGTCTCGCTATATACAAATAAAATTTATAGACTCATTTCAATTTTTAAGTTGTAGTTTAGATACATTATCAAAATCTTTAACAAAAGAAGAAAATGTACATCTTGCCAGTGAATTCAGAAATTATGATCAATTCGTCTTACTGAACGAAAAGGGTGTTTTTCCTTACGAGTACATTGATTCGTGGGCTAAATATGATGAAAAGGAGCTTCCACCTAAATATACATTTTTTAATACTTTAACATCGGAGCATATAACAGATGCTGAATACCAACGTGCACAAAAAATTTGGAATGCTTTTAAGATTGATTCTCTTGGTAGATATAATGACTTATATTTAAAGAGTGATGTATTATTACTTTGTGATGTATTTGAAAAATTTAGACAAATGTGCTTGAAATATTACAAATTAGACCCAGCTCACTATGTATCTTCACCTGGTTTAAGTTGGGATGCTATGCTTTTATACACAGGAGTTCAATTAGATTTGATTTCTGATTTGGAAATATATGAATTATTAGAAAATGGAATACGTGGTGGTTTGGCTTAATGTTCACTTCGATATGCCAAATCTAATAACAAATACCTACCAGATTGTGTTATACTTCCTAGCACGACCATGAACGCATTCACTATAACTTTAGATGGTAATAAAAACCTTTTATTTTATACTATTTTATACCACTAATTAGAAATTTTATACCTCTCAATTATCGTAGATATACAGGTCGTGCTGGGAAGTATCCTTCCCAGCACGACCACGCTGAAATTCTAGCTGGGATAAAAGTTGATGAAACGGGAGCATGCCTTAAAATTTGTACTCATTTGTACTCCTATTTAATTACTGATAAATTGTCGTAAATTGTTAGAAAAGCAAAAAAACATTTTCTGCCTTAAGATTTTTATACTTGACACTAGATGGCGTTAAGTACAAAAAATAACATTATAGATTAATTAATACATATAACATTTTCTGCCTTTAAGTCTGTATAAGATTTTTGCACTTGACACTAGATGGCGTTGATTATAAAAAATAAGAATATAAGTTTTCAAGCAATAATGGTAGTTTGTTTTTTTTTTTTTTGCAATTTTTCATTTTTCTCCAGCTGTTACCCGCGGGTTTTCCTGCGTGTTAATATTGATAATAAAACTTTTTTCATGCGAAAATAAGATGTTTTTTCGAGAAAAAAAGTACTCAGACCTTAAACAATCTCCGTAAACAATGACAATTCATTGGTTCCTTTCTACGTGAAAGAAGGACAAACAAACAAACAAACAAACTTTCACATATAATATTAGTATGGAAATGTGGATACGGTTTAAACACAACAAAAGAAACAAAAAATGAAAAGCAAGAACAGAGAAGTTTGTGGTTTATTTTAATTATACTAATTAAAGTGGTATTAAAAAAAAAAAACAAAACTTATATTAATGAGTCGAAAAATAGAAATACATAATAAAAAAGTTTAAATTATTACATACATTATTAAATATGATCTTATTTTATGATCCGTTTTCGATTTATCAACTTTTGTTTTTAAGTCATCGTAAACAAGCCACTGTTTTTGTTTGCAATGTACCCGGAAATGTCCTGGTAATTTTTCTATAACGGCAAGAACTTTGTATTTTTTTTCTTTCAATGTCATTAAGTCTGGAACATCGTTAAGCGTAATCTCAATATCAATATCAAAAAATATTACATCATTTAAGTTATGTTTACAAGTTTGCAGTGTGTTGCAGCACATTGAATTATTATTAGAAGAGCTTATTTCGTCAGCTATAATCGTTGATGCTGCTGCTTCAGGTAATGCAGTTATTCCTTTGTCGGAAATTATCAATTCATTCAGACTAATATATTGATATAATCTTGACGTATCATGTTTGCACAGTGAGCAGCTTTTCAAAAATGTCGAACTAAAAATTTGACCAGCCAAAACTGTTCGCAAAACAAAAGAAATTGTTGAAGTGCAATCAATGATTAACAAATGATTCTGATGATTGATTGCACAATTACTTTTTAAGAATTTCAGTTCTTAGTGTTTACACGTTTTTTAAATAATCTTTCTTTGCTATTGCTACTACCAATGTAGCAAATTCTGTATCTAACCCAGTAATAAGTTTTGCTAGGTTAGGGTGTTCAACGTAACCTACGACAAAAGCTTGTAAAACCGAATCAAACGCGCAAGTATTGTTCAAAATTACATTTTTAATACCCGACGCGCAGTTATTTCCATTAGAAAGAAAATCAATAAGATTTTTCTGACTGCGTGGTTTCACAGTTTTTGACCGAGACTCCAGTCTTTTATCACCGCATTTATTGCGCCAGTTTTCATTTAAACTTGGAATGGGAGAAAATATACAATTTGTCGGAAAATCACTTTTAACCTTAACTTTTTTTTCATCGCTCCCGTGAATGTTACTACTAACTACTAATGGCTTTTCTTCTTTATCTGAGTTAAAATTACACAATGCAGATTTTACTTCTCCTGATAAATATTCTACATGTCTTATTATAAAATCATCTACCCTTATTAGTGTTTTTGTTGTACCTAGCAACAAATGTTTGACATTTTTAAAATAGCTCTCGACATTGCTGCTACTTGGTATGTCTGATTCTGTTTTATAAAAGTGAGTCATTACATTTGACCAGAGTGGTAACTTTTCTAATAGATGTCTTAAACATTTTATAAAACTCGGTAAATAAAAAATATTATAGTAATCGGATTTATCATTTAGTTCTGCATAAATCTTTTCTTTAGCTACATTGCAATCAAACCATGATAGAAAGTCGTTTTTCAAAGGTTGTTCTTCTTCATTATAATTTAAAAATGTATTTTCATCAACATTTGAGGCATCATCGTCACTTTCTTCTCTTATTTCATCAGTGTTTAACTGTTTTAAAATTTGTCTAGCGACTTCACATCGTGTTTTTTGTCCTTTTTCGTCACATCTATCAAATTTTTGAATTGCTACTGTCACTAAATTTTCTATTAGTAATTTAGCCTCATTATATTTTGTGCAAGATTTAAGTTTAAGCAAATGTTTTACATAGTAAAATTTTATTCGCTTATCAATAAACTTAAAACACGATAATCCACAACAAATTTTTACAAAATGGGAAGTGTCTAATCGTATGTAGCATGTAGGAACAGATGACATCTTTTCTTCTAATACCAAAAAGCT
Source organism: Autographa pulchrina (assembly GCA_905475315.1). Taxonomy (NCBI): domain Eukaryota; kingdom Metazoa; phylum Arthropoda; class Insecta; order Lepidoptera; family Noctuidae; genus Autographa; species Autographa pulchrina. The sequence continues at coordinate 10,533,010 of FR997761.1, read as the reverse complement.
GTGGTTAATATAATCTTTCGTGGATTTAAAGGATGTAAATGCTTCAACAACTGCGCCAATAAGAGCTGGCGATTGATCAATTATTACTTCATTGGGTAATTTACTTTTAAATATCCAAGTTTTTAACCAGTGACAAATATCTTGCATTGTATGGGTACCAGAAATCATTTGACTTACAGGAACCGTAGTGTTCAGTAATTTGAGTACTACTATATATAAATAAAGGTGTTTTGCCGCATAATTTAGGTTAGGATCAGAAGGCGGCCTCAATTTTTTAAAAATGGATCCTGTGGCATCGATACTTAAGGTGACATAGTTCGAAGTCGAGAATTTCTGATATAATTTACTTTGCAATTCGGTCCAGTAATGTACAAAAAAGGGATAAACTGCAACATGGTGAATAATACTGTTATAGGGCGGGGTAAATGTCATAATCCAAAGGGCTTCGATAACAAGTTGGTGGTAGTATTTATTTGACGTAGTTTGGTATCTTATATTTTGTAAACTTTTCAATTTAGGTATATATGGTGGTTCTTGAGTCTCACCACCTTTTAAATCTTTGTTCAATAATTTGTTTCTCACAACAATGGGACATTCATATTTTAGTTCTGATGCTAGCTGAATTTTCCTGTATGACGTCAGCCTTATCTTTTGTGGGGTATGATTCAATAATTTGTTTACATTTTGAACATAGCATTTAAAAGATACTTCAGCATTTTGTTTCTCTATTTGCACTTTAATTGTCCTTTTACACTGAGTACAATAACCGTAGCTAGTTATAGATACATCATTATGGACATCATGTTTTTTAAACATCCAAACGCATTTGCTTGAAATATTTTTATGTACTAATTCACTTACAATATAGCTCCATTTTTTGGGTGGTAAGCGACGTCGTAAGCGTACAGACGATTGTGGATTGTCAGGATGATTACGTTGACCGTAATATATTTCTGGTTTTATTAAATCCCACGTCTCCAATGGCGTGTCGAACTCAAAACAATTTTTATTGTCAGTATAATCACTATCACACTCATCGGTTGTATACACAATACTACTGGAATTTCCATCAGAATAACTATCACTTTTATTACAAGAATCAGATTTATTAATATGTATATTGTTACATTGTATTGTGACATCTGAATTGTTATTATTACATGGTTCTTTAAAGAAAAAATCATAGTTTCTCTGCGCCGATAAAAATAATCCTTTAGGTGATATGCGCGAAGATAAAGTTTTGCTTATATTTTTGAATATTTCACTTCCACAAGGCGGTAACTTATCACTATCACGAAAATGTTCTTTATAATTCAAAAATATTAATTTTAGTTCTTCTAGAGACACAGATAAGGGTCTTCCGCGTTTCATTGTAGCAAATGAACTAAAAATATAATCGAATGATAATAGTAGTATATGATTGGGCATTCTGGACCACTTTTCGCTCGGCGAAACAAGTTCGCCATCGCGGTGGTCCAGAATACCCAATCATAAACGGTTAACTCGGTTAATGTTAGTTACGCAAAATATACAGTGGTAGTGGTATGGTTTATAAATATTAATCTAAAATAATATTCGTCATTGTTAATCGAACTGTTTCACACAATTATCATGAAATTTGTAAAACAACCACAATCGTTGAATGTTAACATGATATGTGATGAATTTAGTAAAACTGATTTTCGTCATAGTGAATTATTACCTAATTCAGTACGCTGTATAATTTGCGGACCGTCAAATTGCGGAAAAACAAATTTACTCATTAGTCTTCTTATACACGAAAATGGTTTAAGATTTCGAAATGTTTATATTTATTCAAAAACCCTGTACCAACCCAAGTACATATTTTTAGAAAAAGTTTTGCAACGAGTACCGGGTTATACAATACTTCGCTCATGCATGCGCATTCGCGCCGTGGGGTAGAATACCCAATAATATTTCTGGTAATTTATTATAATAAAAATGAGAATGGTCTAAACAACACCAAACCCTCTGTTTCATCGACTCAATCCGATGTACGTGCACGATATGCAATGAATTTTCAGAAAGTCACTCAAGCGATAACGAACTATTACCAAATCTGGTACCATGTATCATTTGTTGATCAGAAAAGTTTAAATGTGAACGCTATGAACATATTTTGTCATTCTTAGATCAACTCTATAACATACTTATCATGAAGTTTATTAAACAGCCCCAATCGTTGAATGTAAACACTATCTGTGATGATGTTCCTAAGACTCGGGTTCGTCATGGTGAATTATTACCTAACATAGTACGTTGTATTATTTGTGGTCCGTCAAATTGTGGAAAAACAAATTTGCTCATTGGTCTTCTTATACATGAAAACGGCTTAAAATTTCAAAATGTTTATGTTTATTCAAAAACTTTGCACCAGCCTAAGTATAGATTTCTGGAAAGAGTTTTACAACGAGTTCCAGGTATTTCATTTCAGAAATATAATGGTAATGAAGACGTTTTGAGTGTTCAGGATGCTAAACCCAACTCTGTAATAATATTTGATGACGTTGCATGTGAAAATCAAAGTAACATGCGAGATTACTTTGCAATGGGCAGACACAAAAATATCGATTGTTTTTATCTCAACCAAACGTATAGTAAAGTGCCAAAGCAGTTAGTACGAGACAACGCTAACCTTATCGTACTTTTTAAGCAGGATGATATTAATCTAAAACATATTTATGAAGAACATGTCAATACAGATATGACTTGGATCCAGTTTCGTGAAATGTGTTCAAAAATTTGGAGCGAACCTTACAACTTTGTGGTAATAAATAAAGATTGCTCTAAAAATAATGGATGTTACAGAAATAAATTTGACACATTTGTTGTCTTTGAATAAGAAAATGATACTATATTTAAGACAGTTGACATCGTTACGTTATTATTCTTATAACAACTCTTAAGCGATAACTATATATTTAACGACTATGGAAAAATCATTGAAAAAACAAATCATAGATGCCTCAGCCGCTGTAAAGAAAAAAGTACGTACCATGAGAGAACTTGAGATTGGGAATAAGGAAGCATTAGAAACGGTTTTTAAACCTATAACCAAATCACTTAATTTACTAACCAACACCAGTAATGGAACTACTTCTGATGAAAATGAAAAAATCCTGGAAAGCAATCAAACATTATACAAGGAAGGTCCTACTAGCAAAGAGTACGTGGAAAGCAGTGATGAAAATGAAATCGACAGTGAATCTTCATTTCAATCGTTGGGTGATAAGAACGAAGAATGCGATACATCATCTTGGTCTCTATCTCCTGAAGCACTACATGATGTACCATTTGGTGTTCGGATAGAGCGTGGAAAACTTATGTTAGGTTCAGCTAGCATTACGATTGGTGATGATTTTATCACAGTAACGGGTCGCAAATATCGAAATACACCGGGTTTGAAACAGTTGTTGCTAAAAAAAGATGTAGACTTAAGTTTAGTGACAGATAATGATATGCAACATTATAAGTCAATGCTGATCGATACAAATGCACACCGTCGAGATTTTGAACCAAGCAAACCCATCAAAAGTAGCAAAGGGCAAAAATATTTGCAAGTCATTAAACCTCTTTTTAAATTACAAAGTACAAATCAGACCTACAATCAACCGAAGGGGAATGGACTACCGTTGAAAAAAGTGTGGAGAAAAAACGTAGATTATGTCTATTGGGATAATCCAAATGAACTAGTGGATAGATTAAAACTAATGATTGCTTCACGAGACGCTGGCAACACTGGGCTGGACAATGAAATAATATCCATCATCGAAGAGTTACGTGAAAGTAAAGTTATTAATTAATAAATATCTTTTATTCTCTGCATACGTTTCATTTTACTGTTAACCCTTCAATACAAAGCACATTCAACATGAATATAGACAAATTTGGACATTATATTCATAAAAGAATGCGATTGTCAGAATTATTCGAGAGTAATGATAATGCATTAACGAAAACAGAAAATGGTGAATTTGATTTAAAAGCTACGACGTTGAGAGGTATCAGAACTCCTGTAGAACCAGATGATGCTGTAAATAAGGATTATGTAGATCAATTTATGACAAACATAACGAAAGATTTATATAAATCCATGCTGTTAATGCGAACTCAAATTATGAATGATGTACAAAATACTTTAAAAGCAAAGATATCTGAAGTTTCCATTCATTTAGAAGATAAGTTTTACACAAAAACAGTTGTAGATAACTTATTAGCATCTAAAAAGCCTTCATAATGTCCAAACAACAAATTGTAAATGAAATTCACAAAGCGGCAAGAAAAAATTTTGATCGTCGTTCTGTAATTTTGAAAGGGATTGATGATTTGTGGCAAGCTGATCTGATGGACATGCAAAATTTAAGAAAATACAACAATGGTTACAATTATATTTTATTGGTGATAGATTGTTTCTCAAAATACGCCTGGGCGGAACCGCTAAAATCGAAAAATAAAATTGATGTTACTAATGCATTTGGGAACATACTCAGTAAAAGTCAACGCAAACCGGTTAATTTACAAACAGATTCAGGAACAGAGTTTTATAATACTTCATTCCAGACGCTCATGAGAAGGTTTAATATTAACCATTACTCAACCTTTTCTACAAAGAAGGCTTCAATTGTTGAGCGATTGATAAAAACTATTAAAAATAAATTATATAAGTGTTTTAGTATGAATGGAAACTACAAGTGGTATGAAACGGTGTTACAAGATACATTGAAAATGTATAACAACACAAAGCATCGTACTATTCAATGTAAACCTGTTGAAGTAAATAAATGCAATGAGTTAAACATAAAAGAAAATATAAAAAAATCACATAAGCAAGTTTCTTTTCGTTGCGTACCTAAGTTCAAAGTTGGTGACAGTGTTCGCATTAGTAAATACAAGCATGTTTTTAAAAAGGGCTATACTCCTAATTGGTCAACTGAAATATTTACCATAAAAAAAGTGAACAATACCATTCCAAAAATGTATCATATAGAGGACCAACGCAAACAAGCTATTTTGGGAACCTTTTATGAACCGGAACTTCAAAAAACATATTTCCCAAACGTTTATTTGATAGAAAAAGTTTTAAAAAGAAAAGGAAATAAATTGTTTGTGAAATGGTTAGGTTTAAGTAACGCAGAAAATAGTTGGATCAACAGAGCTGCGATAGTGAATTGATAAAAGTAGATATCATATTATTCATATAAACATTATTATTTCTTACATGTATTTCATTTTACTTTGAACAATGCAAGGTGGTGGACTAGTCAATAGTGTGATTAATAATTTACCCTTTGAACTTCATTTGCCTGGTTACAATTATTGCGGACCGGGTACTAAACTACAAAAACGGTTACTACGTGGAGATCGAGGCGTAAACAAGTTAGACGAAGCTTGTATGCATCACGATATTGCATATCAGAACCATACAGATTTACCTAATCGTCACAAAGCTGATTTACAACTGTTAAACATGGCTAAACAAAGACTTAGATCCAAGGACGCAGGAAAAGGGGAAAAACTAAGTTCGTGGCTGGTGAGCAAAGTCATGAAAGCCAAAATAAAGTCTGGTGCAGGGATTAAAACGTTTAACAGTTTTGTATCGAAAATAAGATCAAAAATTAGGAAACTCAAACACATGGACAGTAAGGCTCTTATAAACGCCGCTTACTTGGCTGCTAGAAAGATATTTCCTTGCGTACAGAAAGTACGAGTTCCTCGTGTCATACCCATACCGAAGACTGGTGGAGTTCTGCCTTTGATCCCAATTTTCGCTGGTTTATTGGCATTAGGATCTTTAGCGGGTGGTGCTGCGGGTATCGCAAAAACAGTTAACGACTACAAAACAGCTCAAAAAAAATTACAAGAAACTGAACGGCACAATAAAACTATGTAAGCATTAGCTATAGGAAAGGGGTTGTACATTAAACCGCATAAAAATGGTAAAGGTTTGTTTATAAATTCGTCAAAAAACTGTTAAGTAAGCTACCTAATCGTCCATTAACTGATGTTGACATCAAAAAGCACGCTCGCGACTTGCCATACTTTCGAGGAGTTTACATGAAAGATCGGTTACCGAGAAAACCAAAACAGATTGAATGTGCTATCGTGAATTTGGACAATTCAAAAAATGAAGGAACTCATTGGGTGGCTTATATTAAATTTAATAATTATTGTGAATATTTTGACAGCTTCGGTGATTTGAAACCGCCTCTCGAATTGATACGATACTTAAAAAACTGTAATATTTTTTACAACTATACAAGGTACCAAAAATTCAATACTGTGAATTGTGGACACTTATGCTTAGAATATCTAAGGATTTTTTGGAAAAATAAAAATGTATAAATTAATATGTTATTCTTTCATTTTTATCATTCTCAAGATGTCCCTCACTTTGTCAATAACTGGAAAGTCATCAGATTTGTCTACTTACTATCCTAACACATTACAATTAAACGGTCAGTACGAGTGCGCATTATTGCATTTCTCCACGTTTAATTCTATTCCAAATATTGATAAAAAGAACAATAAGTTCTACTATGGATCGGAGGAAGTAATTGAAATACCCGAAGGAACTTATGAACTTCAAGATATCAGCGATTATATAAAGTCCAAAATACAAAACGCTTCGATAAAACTACTGTGCAATAACAATACTCTAAAAACTACTATACTCTGTTCTAAAAATATAAACTTCGATAAGGAAGACACTTTTCGAAACCTATTAGGATATGATAAGCAGATCTTAAAAGCTAATAAATTGCATGTCTCACAGTTTCCAGTTAACATTTTGCCAACGACCGTGATCAGGATTGAATGTGATATTGTCAGTGGTTCGTACGTAAACGGAGAGCCCAGTCACATTATCCACGAATTTGCACTCAACGTGCCACCAGGATATAGAATCATAGAAATTCCTAAAAACGCAATATACTTTCCGATTAATCAAAACAACATAAGCTGCATACATATACGGTTATTGGACATAAACAATCAACTGATAAATTTACGCGGTGAAGAAGTACAGCTTTATTTACATCTAAGAAGAAAAAATGATTGACTATAATAAATATACGCATCAACCAAAAAAAACCATCAGTTTATATAAAGCTCCCAGTCATATAAGAACTAGCTCAAAGAAAAGAATAAAATTAACGAGAGAAAATAAAGCATTTCTTAAAGCTATCGGTCTCCTAAAATGAATATCTTAGATGTTTTATCCGCACCAACCTACGACAATACTGTTGAAGGCATCGAATATCATTCATATAAACCGTACGTGACCAGTTTTAACAGGAATGACGAAATACGCATACCTATCAACCATCAGGACTTGTATGTACTACCGTCAGCAAGCACCTTGTACTTGGAAGGAACCATAGTTGTTAAGAAAAAGGATGCAAAAGAAACCGCGAGCAGTGTTCATTTTACCAATAATGCTCTACTCTATCTATTCCAAGATATAAGGTACGAGCTAAATGGAGTCGAAATTGATAAAATAAAAAATGCTGGTGTAACTACCACGATGAAGTCATTAATTTCAATGAATGAGACCGAATCAAAAATATCTAATTCTTGGGGCTGGAATATCGAAGGCATTAAAAATATAAACGGTGGTAAATTTTCTGTATCCATACCACTTTGCAACATACTCGGTTTTGCGGAGGATTTTAAAAAGATTGTAATAAATAGTAGGCACGAGTTGATATTGTTACGTAGCAATACAAACTTGAACGCTGTGAAATTAAATACTGGTGAAATTTTAGAAGACGTTATTATAAATAAAATCATATGGCGCGTACCGCACGTTAAAGTATCTGATAAGGAAAAACTAAGTTTAATTAAATTGTTAGAAAAAGATCGTCCACTGCAGATGGTATTCCGAAATTGGGATCTTTACGAGTATCCTGCGTTACCTAGGACTACTAAACATACCTGGTCTATCAAAACATCATCGCAAATAGAAAAACCCAGATATATTATTATTGGTTTACAAACAAACAGAAAAAATAGTGCCAGTTCTGACATGTCTCAGTTTGATCACTGTCATATACGAGATGTTAAAGTATACCTCAATTCAACATACTTTCCATACGAAAATTTAAACGTTAATTTTGCAAACAACAACACAGCTTTATTATATGAACAGTATACTCGATTTCAACAGTCGTACTACGGACGTCGCGCGGAACCCTTATTAAGTGAAAAACAATTCAAAGACTTAGCGCCACTATTCGTTATCGATTGCTCCAGACAAGCCGATAATCTAAAAGGAGGACCTGTTGTGGACGTTAGAGTGGAAATCGAAAGTGATTCAGACATACCTGATCAAACATCGGCATATTGTCTTATATTAAACGACTGCATAATCGAGTACAAACCGCTTAGCAGCACTGTTAAGAAAATATCATGAAATCGGATACTCTCATATTGGATGTACAAGGATTCAAGGATCTTTACAACAATTTTATAATAAAAGAATTGGCATTTGCGACTCAAAACTATACGCAATCGTTTTTAATAAAACCTCCATACTTATTTAGACATCTAACAAGCGAAGAAAAGATTCAAGTTAAATGGATAGAAAAAAACCGAGGCATTTATTGGAGTGAAGGACACATCGACTACAGAGAATTCCATCATATAATCGTACCATATTTAAAAGATAAGAATATTATAGTTAAAGGTTCTGAGAAGGTAAAATGGGTTAAGGATCTATGTACCAATTGTAATGTATCGGAACTTGATGAGAAATTGTGTCCTAATTTATCCAAGTTGCACAAAAAATACTCCTGCGATGGAAAAGTTAACTTGTGTTGTAATAAACATTCCAAACAGTGTGCTCTTAAAAACGTATTATGTATAAAAAAGTATTTAGAGGAATAACTAAAGGTGTATATGTATCTGTTTATTAGTTTTAAGATATAAAAATAAAACATTTTTAAATGACAATAATGCGTTTATTTTATAATAACCCTATACTATTTACAGTTATGTTTATTCCTATTCTAAATATAAAAACACAAAACTATATACTATTCTACCACAAACAATATAGTCACCCTCTTACGTACCTTTATTATCCCACATACTAAAACTTACAAATACTTAATACAAATATTTTCAATCACTATATTCTATTAACGATTTAGATATTTTCCTAACTAATGATTCAGTTTCATCCACTATAGGGTCCACCACCTCTTTAACTATGTACTGCGCACTTATAATCACATTTTCAGTTTCATTGTCATTGTCGCTGCCTAGCGAGTTATTACACAGGTCAATTACTGATATTTTGATCAGTTTAATGCCTCGCCGCTGGTGTCTGCTCATCACGAAAGACTGAGTGGAGTTGGGTTTGTTCACGGTGTCTTTACGACGTGGTTTCGTCTTTTTTTCTTTCGCCATTCGATTGGCGTTTTCACGATCGCATCGTAGCATCTCATTGAATTCTTCGTAAGGATCTTGAGCATACTGACTAAAAACGATGTCTGATCCCGATCGCTGAAACAATATTATAACAAGTCGTTAAATATTTACATTGCATAAAACACCAACATTTGTATGAAAATATAAAATAATTACTTACCGAAGTCATGTTGAATATAATGTGCAGGTACAAGTACTTCAAGCGAACTATATTTAGTAAATGATTAAATAAAATGAATTTATTATGCAGTGCAATAAGTATCGAATGCAATATCTTCTAACCTTTATGTAATAAATACATATTGGTGCACAAGACAATCAATCGTAATGTAAACACAGTAAAAAGCAATTTACAGTGGTTAGTTTCAAATGATTGTATTTTTGTTTATGTTCTTTGACTACCGAAAGTTGTTAACTAAGCATTACATGTATCCGAGTGATGAAATACATATACGCTCATATTACAGCGGCATAAACATTGTTAGTAATAATATTCCTGCTACATGTCGCAACTTGATTTTTACCCGACTGCGGTGAAGCAAAAAAAGAAGGGTTATTGTATTCATGATCAACAAAAAATGTAAAGCTGAATAAATAAAACAATTATGGTTTCTCACAATATCACATTTATTTCTATTATAATAATATCATTTTATTCTTACACAATAAAACTAAAATAACTTATAAAATAACTTACAACATTCACATAAATACACTTTCAACTAACTCTAATTTAAATATAATCTGGTTTACGTGGTAAAATCTTATTCATTAATACATTTCTTTTAAAATAGCAGAGTGACCCCATGCACGCGTTGAAATGTTATCTGAAGATAATACTCGTTTATCATCATTTCCAGAGAGTGCAATTTTATTTACACTTTGCGTGAATATCTCGTGCTTAATTGATTTGAACAATATATTTTTCCTTCGAATGACTCCTTTATTATACAAAACATTCTCATAATCGTTAATTGTTAAATCACGTACTACACTAGATTGTATCCCTTTCGCTTTCTTAATTACATAATCAGGAGTTTTAATAGAATACAATTTTGACCTTAAACCAACGAATTCTGTGATGATTTTTCCTCCCATCTCATCTTTGAATAATCCAGGGATTTTTTTATTAATTTGAGGTATTTTAAATTCGTTATCGATACAGTAATTACTAGTGTCAAAATAATCTAAAAGCTTAAAATTCAAATCTTGATAAAAGTTTGATGTAAATATCTCATACACTAAGGAATCTGTATCCGTATAACATAACTTTACTTTATTTTTATAAAAGGGTTTGATGATATTGTAATGAAAATTATACATATGCGATTTAGATAATTCTAAAACGGTAAAGCCAATATAAATAGGTTTGTCTAAAATTATTTGATCAGGTTTCATTTGTATCGCTACTAAATTTTCTGAGAAAACTGAAGCACTATGAAAATAAGGATTGCTAATTAGTTTTTCAGCGGTGTGACACTTTTTAGTAACATTATTAGAATCATTCCAAGTATTAACTAAATGAACATTCACTCTATTCTCTGTGTTTTCCAGTGTTTTCCCAAACACGCTGTTATTTAAAAGCTTGAAAAAACCTTGTTCGAATACATTATTTGCCTTTTGTCGTAGTTGTGTGTTTAATTCAATATACTCTTTCAAGTATGCACTTTGCCTAAATGTAATAACTTTATGAATCTTACGTAATATTAATCCATGTTCCAAACACTTTTTTAAGTGAACATAATGAATTACATAGTTATACTTATTATAAAGGTTGGAAATAAGTTTTTTCGTTTTACCACCCGGTGGAATGCATTTTTCAGGACAAAATGGTAAATCATTATGCAAAGTATGTAAGGATTCCGGGTACAACAGATCTACTTCTAATATGAAACCCCATTCTGCTTCATCCTTTATAGTGTTAATATTATTATGTAATTGCACTATTTCTGTTGCATTCAAAAATCTAAAATCCGAGTGGGGTAAATATTGACACATACTAAAACCATAAAGGTTATTGCAATCCAAATAAACTATAAAGCACGGTGGTTTTGTTGAATCATAAGAAGACATATACTTATGATTAGCTTTAGCATAACGGTGTGAGCACACACATAACCCTCCTCTTATACCATTTTGAATCATTCGCACAATAGCCAGATCATCTATGAGTTCTTATTTATTTATTTTTATTTTTTTTATTTATTTATTTATTTGTTACCAACTTATACTAACAGTTTACAAAACCAGACGTACAAGTTATAGGCATAATTGTAACACATTAACAAACACATAAAAATTTGACAAAAACAAATATAAAAATAGAATACAATGACACAAATAAAATGAAAAAAAACTTGAAATACATATTCATTCAATTGTGCTGGGAGTGGCAATGGACTCCAAATATCGAGCTGCAGTGGTGAGAAGTCTCAGTTCAGTACTCGCGAAGATATCGACAGAGTCGTCAAACAGCAATATATTATTAATGTGGGTAAGGGACAGGTATAGTGGACTGTTTTTAACTGTAACACTAGTACGCGGAATGTAAAATAAAAGATGTTGACGAGGGCGAAGTGAATGCCTTATGGGAAGTGGGATATTAAAAGGAATAAACTCAAGTAATGAGGAATTAAAGAGTGTTCCACGAATTAGGCGTATAAAATATTTAACAAGATAAAGATTTCTCCTAATTTCTAAGCTTTGATATGACACCATTCCCAGCACGAATTGTGTAAGTGTAAGGGTAGTAACCATATAGCTTTAGGTAAAGATAGCGGACAAACGATTTCTGAACTCTTTCAATTACCGAAGTATACACTTTCTCATGAGGGTTCCAGATGGCACTGTTGGTCTCTAGCAAACTGCGGACGTATGAATTGTATAGTATGGATATGGCTTGTCGATTATTGAAAATTTTTGCTTGACGCAAGACAAACCCCAAGCTTTTGCGAGATTTGTTGCATGTCTGTATTATGTGCTGGTTAAATGTAAGATGTGGGTCGAAGTGAGTACCCAGATCGCGAATAGTCGAAACCCGTTGCAAAGGAACATTGTCTAAAGTGTAGGTGTTGTGTATGGGGTGTGTGGCCCTCGAGAAGGTCATTATCACGCATTTACTAGAGTTCAAGCTGAGTTTGTTTTCGATGCTCCACGCGTGAATACGGTTGATGTCAAGCTGGAGTGTATGCGCGTCATCAGAGTTAGTTATTGGGAGAGCAACCTTGACATCATCAGCATACATCAACACTGTGGAGTGCAACACACAAGTGGGTAGGTCGTTAACCACTATGAGAAAAAGAAGGGGCCCCATGTTTGTGCCCTGTCCTATTCCAGAGGTGACAAGGTAGAGTTCTGAATTGGCACCTTTATATGTGACATATTGCTTGCGATCGTGCAGGTAATTCGCAAAAAAATCCAGCAGCGACAAGGAGAAACCGGCCAATGCCAATCTCTCCAAAAGTATATCATTGTCTACCCGATCAAAAGCCTTTCGAAAGTCAAAATACGCCACATCAGTCTGTTTTTTATCATTAATATTTTTGGCAAGAAGTGTGGTAACATTAAGCAAGTTAGACGTGGTTGAGCGGTTAGGAAGAAATCCATGTTGTTCATCCACAAACCACCGTTGTAACTTCCTATATATGTTTTTGTAGAGCAGTGACTCAAAAACTTTCCCAAACACAGAAAGGACAGCAATTGGCCTATAGTTTTGGAAATCACTTTTAGGGCCATTTTTGTGTACCGGGAGGACCTTGGATGTTTTCCACTCCGTAGGATATGTCTTTGTCGTAATGGACAAATTAAAGATATAGTGCAAGGGTACTTTGAAAACTTCGCAGACATCCTTAACCAAGTACTGTGGTATTCCATCCGGACCTTGGGTGGATTTTGGAGGAAGTCGGGCCATAGCGCCGCGTATTTCGGATTCTTGGATGACATCAATATCAACCAACTGGGATATATTATTGTGAGATTTATTAGCAGTATTAAAAGCATGCTCGGGATCCAATGATGGTGGGTTAGGCAAGAAAACGCTACTAAAATATTCAGCAAACGCATCTGCTACTTCCGTTGGGGACAGATCACCAAAGGTTGCCTTTTCATTATTTATTCTATTGTTTTTCGCAAAAGCCCAGAAAGTTTTAGGATCACGTTTAATATCTGACTCGATACGGTTAGTGTAAGTAGCAAAATCTGCTTCAGTACTTTTCTTTAATGAGCGCCTGTAGTAGGTAAATAAAGCGTAATACAGCTGGTTAGCATTATTTTGTTTGTAGAGTTTATGAAAATGATTTTTAAGATTATTTAATTGGATAGTAGCAGATGTAAACCATTTTGGGTAATTATGTAGTGACGGCTTAGACCTTTTTAGGGGGACAGTTCGCGAAATAACATTGTTAATTAACAGATAAAAAGCGGTAACAGCATCGTTAACATTATCACGTGAAAACACTGGCTCCCAGTCGATGCTTGCCAGTTCAGTGTATAACTCCAAGAAATCAGCCTTACGGAAGTTACGCTCTACAATTGTAACTGAGGTCGAGTTTTTCGAGTTGCAGGTATTATTTATGCACAAACTTACATAGGGTGTGTTTATATCGATACAGATATCCAAAGGTTTGTGGTGGATTTCAGGGGAAACGATTCCGGGGCATGCTGAAACTGAGACTTCAGCCACGCATGAGTTAACCAGTATCAAATCTAACATTCTGCCAAGATCGTTAGAAATAACGTTCTTTTGTAACAGATTACATTCTGACAGGAACAGATCAAAGTCGTGACGAACAGTTAAACTTGCGGAACATAGATTAAAATCACCTACAACAATTAATGGTAGCTTTTTGATTTTAAACATTAACCTTCTCAAACAATTAAAAATGGAATAATATCTGGCATCAGTTACATTAGGTGCTAAGTAAATAACACAACAGGCGAAGCGTAATCGATCTTTGGTAACAATAGCACACACTATCTCATCACACCGATCTGGCTCACAGTCCAGGCGCGTGAGTGAGTAGGGCGGGCGCGCGGCAAGCAGCACGCCGCCGCCGCCACGCCCCACCCGGTCACAGCGCAGCACGTCGAACTCATGTGGGAACACCTCTGAATCAAACACGCTATCGTCGAGCCGAGTCTCTGTCAGAGCCAATAAATTACTTGGGAAGGTGTGAAGTATGTTATTAATTTCGGTACGTCTCGACCTTAATCCACGGACATTCTGGTAGAAGATCATATCCAGCTTTTTAGTTTTTGTCACGAAAAAACGTTTCATTGGAGGCAGTCTTCGTCTTTGCATTCTTGAAGGTGAACCACTCCTGGATAGACGTATTCGTAGGCCAATTGTCGGCCGACATATAGAAATCGAACAAGTGCATAGGAACTCCCAGGATAAAACAGTTATGTCTAGAGTGATCAGGGTCCGGTTTTTTTATAGAGAAAGTCTCAATTTCCGGGTGCTTCTTGTGAAGGAATGATCGTATATTGTCCTCAGAAACGTCAGGGTGGAAATTCCATGCATGAATGTACTTGACCGGCGCAAGCGTCTTCAGTTCATTATCAGCGGCTCCGGTCGCTCGTATGACGAGCGATCGGCCGCGGCGATGGCGCGATTGACTTTTTCCTGTCGTAAATGTTGTTGTATTGTACATGCCTGCGACGGGATGCGCGCTGCTTAGATCCTGTGGTTGTGAAAGGGTGCCATGAGCAGCTGAAGGCGGCGTGAGAGGGCACGGCAATAGCACAGATGAAACTACAGGAGCTGGTACTTTCAATGATGGCTGGTAGTTGCAATCCATATGTTTATTTGGAAGGTTGGTTTGTGTGTACGAACACCCACCACTGCCAAGTATATGTTTTTCCATGACATCCATACGTTCCCCCTGGATCAATATTTCACCACCAAAATCCTTAATTTCCAGGTCGGTTATGCGCTTCATGTTTTCCTCACACTGCAATTGCAGAGCAGCTTGTGTACTAGTGGCGTAATCAGATGTCTGCAAAAGCCTATCCACGTCAGCCCTAAGGACATTATATTTGCTATGAAGATTGACTACTGAACATCTCATTTCTTCAATGCCTTCAGCCATTTTATTTATAGAGGTTTCTTGGGCAAGGTACCTGTTCATACTCTCTTCGCGAAAAGCACGTAACTCCATAAGGACAGTTTCAAGACTACACACGTTCGTCGCCGAGTCATGTTCGCCGGGGAACTGAGGTCTAGATTGGGTCACAACTTTACGTCTAAATGTTACACCTGAGTCATCAACATCTGAGCGTGTGTATAACATTGGGCTCGCTGGCGTAGCAGAATTGATTGCTTTTGGTCTTCGACTGCGACATTCGTGACATACCCAGACGGATTTTTGTTTCACGGTCATAGAGTGAATGAAGTGATTCTGAGGAACATTAGCGCATTCCAAATCATATAAACAATCACAATTAGAACAAGGTAGGAACAAGCTATCCTCTAAATGTTGCTTACAGCCAGCACATACCAGTGCCATCTTGTGAAGAATAATAGTTTTGATGTAAACAATAGCAACAACTTGTATACTTTTCACATCGATAAGCGCACTGCGTAAACCGTAGGTGGTCGAGTTTCGAGAAGATTTAAATTAAATAAATAATTTAAACTTTCAAAAAGAGATGCAGGTTGCCGGACTCGAACTCACAACTTCACACGCCAGCGCAAGGTGTGTAGCTGTTTAACGCCTCGAGACCACCGGAGCTACGATGAACCTTGCAAATTTAGTGTTCTCGTCCAAGTATTTTGCGGGACTCAGACAAGTGTCATTGACCCGTTCAAAGGTCAAGCACTACGACACAGAGACAAAGAAAGATTTTTAACGATCACTTTTAAAACTTGTAATGTTTTTGTTTGTAACTACGTCGATTGTTTGTTTACAGTTATAGTTTTTTCACAGCTTATTGCAGGTTTTATTAAGCACGTATTAGTGTAACTTTGGAGTAGATTACTGCACTTTATACTGGGTTGATGAATTAAAATGTTGGCGAGCAAAAAGAGCACGTCCACACGCCACTGGGAATATACACTCACCAAAGTTCTAATCGAACCCCAGTTTTTAAAAGCATTGCATCAAAAGATAAACTCGGTGCGGTAATATAAAATGCGGGATCGAGCTTATAATGTAACTTGCAAGTTTTCCGGAACTTTTGAAATATATCGGTAAGTAGAAGTACATCTGTTTTTAAGTATAAGTCAGTATATTCACCTAAATTTTTTATGTTAAATGCATTCCACACTAACTTAGCGTGTTCATAGTCCTCCGAGGAAATACTTTCATTGGTTAAAGAATTAAAAAAGAAACGCTGTGATGGCAAGACAGTTTCCTCATAGCATTTCCAGTCCCTGATGTAATCATAAGGATATACACCTTTTCGTGTAAGCAATCGAAAGTGATCATAACTTGGAAAATGGTAACGCATATTTTTAAAATCTTCAATAGCCATATTTTTTGCAAGTTTGACTAAACTAGTACCTAAAAAATGAAATGAATCTAAAAATCTAACATGAACGTATTCACTATCGTTGATTAATATGAATTTGGAAAACGACATGTATTTTTCTTTACTTTTTGGAATTATGGTTAACTTGCCTGGAATTTCCCCTAATTTTTTAATGAATAAATGACAGTCGTAACCTGATAAATTGTGAAAAAAAATTGGTACAAATACAGGTACTTTATACTGTAAATTACAATGTTTATGTGCGGCGCCACGATAACGACCTGTGATATGACAATGATCTCTAACTTTGTTATTCCACAAGGGAAGATCACATATGTGGCACTGCCATGCTTGAATGTAATCGATCTCATCTTTTTGTGAAAATTTAATCCTAACATTTTCGGTTAATATCTTATGAATCCTCTTAACGTCTTCAGTAAGAAAATCAATGAATTTTGAAACACAGTCAATACCACGATACGATTTAAATTCATTAAAATTATCATCCATCGAAGAAACAATGTTATATGCAAATGCAGTAGGAACGTGTCGTTGTAAGCGGAGCGTATTCGCGGTGTCATGTTCATGGTTACAAATCTGTTCAAGTAATGTTTCAAAATCAGCATATATAGCAAATGGAACATTTTGTTTTCTTTGATAGTTTTTAAATTGTATAACCGACCCCTTATTTGGTAAAACAGTTACGACTCCTCCACATTGGTGTTTATTAATTTTTTCTTGATCAGGAAAAAACAATAAACAGGTTTCACAAAAATACAACTTACTGTGGTGTTTTGTGATTTGACTTTTTACAAGACGAGGTAAATCTTTTATGAGACAATAATGAGATGAATTATCATTTTCTATATACAGCAAATGAATAATTTTGGCCCCTTCGATTAACTTCGTTGGTCTATACAGTGGCCCTGTTATAGTTTTACCATTTCTTAGACCATAAACGTAAATTTGTATCATGGGATTGTGTCTTTCAAAAATATTGATGTCTGAAAAAGAGATTGGAAAAGCAATGCCATCAATGTTTAAGACGTCGCGAAAATGTGGATAAGAAGTTACTCTCTCCGAATGATGCGTAGCAGGGTATAGGGCAGCAACAATGCACCATAAAAAACAATAATCATCATTGTTTTGAATATTCAACCTAGCTTTTTTGCTCTTTATGAATTTAGGTAAATCTAAAAATTTTGATCCGCTAAGTGGTTGATATTTATTAATGTTAATTTCTAAATGGGAATTATGTAAAAATGACCATCCACTATCTCTTTCTTGAAATTCCTCAATTTTTTTTAAAAGCTGAACTGAAAAGTTTTGATACAACAAATCAAAATTGTAATTACAATGAACAATGATGTTTTTTGTTGCAAAAGATTTTAGTTCTTGAACATCATTTTTGTACATCAAAAAAATACCGTAATAATCAAAGTTAACCTTGACCGATGTATGTTTTTGAAGTGAATTGTCTATTAAAGAATTTACTTCTTTTTTGATACTATTTAAAAAAGATTCTGGATAGTCATTAATATTATTTTCGCACGCTTTAATACGATAACTTACAATACGTCCTTTAAAACAAGTATCTATAATTTCAATTTTGTCATCGAGGGGTACAATGCTATTATTTTTATGTTTATTAGTACGTAAATGCGTAAACCAAGTGCGAGAATTAACATCAATTTTGCATACCGAACAGAAAGGCATTTTTTATCAAAAAACAAATTGAAACTTACAAAAATATAAAGTAATCGTTACTTACAAGGTATATAGGTACTAATTTTAAAAGCTAAAACTTAACTACTGGATCTGTTGCCTGCTGCGATTAGACTTTGTTTTATTTTCATCACATTCACCACAGTAACAGCTCTGTTCTGCTTCTGAAAAAAACATGAAACTTTGATTAGAATACGTACAGAAAATGTAATTCTTACTTACGCTCGCGGTTACAAGAACCTTTTTATCTCCTTACTTTAGAAAACTATACATAAGATCATTATCTTAAAAAATACCTGATTATAATATTATTACTTGAGTAAATTTAAACCTCTAAAACCGAATGATAATGACCATTACCTTTTAATAGGATAATCTCAGATGATCGTTGTAGATATTTCTAAATCATAAATTTCACAATCTTCTTTACTGTGCGACGATCACTGTTTCCGTGAAGGCATCAACGTAATTTATATCGTTTGAGATTGCTGAAAAATAAAATACACATGTGCTTAAGTATCAGTAGGAAACGGTCATGAAATAATAGTTAAATAGTTATGGACTTACCTTACAATGTTGAGAATAGAGTTTTTCGATTTACACGTACATTATAATATTTATTAATTTAAGTTTAGTTTAGTAAGTAAACTGCGAATAAAAATTATTTATTATTACATAGGTCCACCATACTGCAGTAATTGCGAAATTATGAATGTAACTAAGTTTCAAATTGCTTGTATTGTTGATTCAAATATTTTATGTAGGGTTGTCACTCATTGAATATTAGTAATAATATTATCATTACAGAAATAACAAGATGTCTTATTTGTTCAAACGAATAAAGAGTGAATTACTAAAGTTCACTACTAATACAAATTAAAGTTATCTATTGGTGGTGTATTATAATCATTCTTTTGTTTGGTTAAATATTAAAACATTCTCACTTTAATAAAAAATCCTAGAGTAGGTATCATGTTTTCAAGTATTTTTTTTTTTACTTTAAAAAACCTATCAGACTATTTATTTTAATCCAATTTTATATCTATAAAAATGATAGCCCTTATGAATTATGCTAAATTAGCAACAAGTATAAAATCGTACGATGTAACTTGATCACGTAAAGCAATATATGAAGTCATTACTGACAAACAAATTAATCCCTTAGTCGGTACTTTTTGCGTTTACACGAATATAATACGAACCCGAGAAATGGTAGCGTCGCTTAGTATGTTTGCTTTGATTACTAACATTTTAAATTATCCAAGGAATCACATCACATTTGCTTATAAGCAAAGGCATGTTTGTTAGCGATCATTAGTTTACTTTCTAGTGCTGATATAATATTTGGTACAATACCATACCCCAGCTACTGGTTTTCAGCTAAAATCTAGATAGTAAACCGTGCATCAACACAACAGTTTCAATTCGGAGTATCTTTTGTGTAAATAAACTATACTCGTACATCACCGCTGCTCAATGTGCTAGAATTCACACCAGTTAAAATGTAAGTATTGTCTTTATTACTTGATTAATTTATATCTAGATTGTCGAGTGTTTAATGTGGTCGAGCCTTCGAATACAATGTACACAAACATTTTATTTCATATAAAATTATTATGTTACTGATATTACGTTCAATAAATAATTATAACAAATTGATTTGTTAAACTTTCAGGTCTGACTGCGAGAGTGACATCATTTCCTTCAACAATGACCGCAAAACAGAAACCTCTCAAAAACGGACAACATCTACAGGCAAACGCAAGGCTACTCTAACTACAAAATCCGCTACTATAAGGTAACGAATACGATATTTTAACTTTTGTGTATCCCAAAATCTTAACAAAACAATGTACCTAAATTCAAACGTGTTCCTAAAATAATTGTTAGTAAACGTGTACTTTGTAACATTATTATTTACTCCTTGCTCCAGCAAAAAAAATAAGCTTGATATATTCGGGCTCCGACATGAACGAGACGATGAATGTGATGGTACATCGACGCCTGTGTTGTCCACGTTCTTCGTTACAAGAATAGCAAACGGTAGCGAACGCCGGACCGCAAACACCTCCGGCGAGTACTACATTGACCTCAAGGTGTATCAAACAAATGACGCTCGTGAAACAGACTCTCAAGAGCTATGGAGGAAAGCGCTACTTCGAATAAAATTTCAGACTGAGGGTGACACCAGCCAGTGGCGTAAACTCCAAGCGTTCGTGCAGTCCGCAGATGAACTGTTTGTGAAGCCTCCAATGTTTAGTTCTTTCTAGTCTTAATACATAAACTCAATGAATTGTTATATTTTTAATACAATTGAATATATAAATCTTAATACCTTTTGTTTGTTTTTTATTATTTGCTTTGCGATAAAAAAGCATACTGCGTACACCAATCTATATCACAAACGATTATATCAGTTGTGAGCGCGCAATAACAAACACATTACAAATTAATACAATCATTGTCTGTTGGTTCCTATCGTTATTGCGATGAAAAAGCATATTGCGTACATGAATCTGTATCACAGACGGTGGTATCAGTTGTAAGCGCGCAATACAAGAGTGGGACAGAATGCCCAAGACCTAATTACCAGAAATATTATTGGGCATTCTGTCCCACGTCGCGAATGCGCAAGCATGAGCGAACAAGTGACGGTAACGTGTTTAAATATCGATATACGACCCAATCTGATCGATGACAAAAATGCATCGCATATCTATAGCTAAAACCGAGTTTCATTGTTAGGTTCTCATTAGCGTTAATATCATTGATCGAGTCGACCGTTTATGATTGGGCATTCTGGACCACCGCGATGGCGAACTTGTTTCGCCGAGCGAAAAGTGGTCCAGAATGCCCAATCATATACTACTGATAATATTAGAGGGTAGAACGAGAAAAGTTATCTTCGTAGTTAAGAAAAATATTGATTATTTGTTGTAAATATGAAAGTTCTCCCAATGATTTTATGTAAATATTTTCGCACATGTTTGTTATGCTAAACAAATGTTTGTATTAATTAATCTATAATGTTACTAGCTGTACCCGGCATGCGTTGCAATGCAATTTTTTCTACCTAGCACCTGCCTACTACCTACTTACTACCACTTAGGGGTATGAAAAATAGATAGTAGCCGATTCTCAGACCTACTGAATATGCATATAAAATTTCATAAAAATCGGTCAAGCCGTTTCGGAGGAGTATGGTAACTAACATTGTGACACGAGAATTTTATATATAAGATTTTTTGTACTTAACGCCATCTAGTGTCAAGTATAAAAATCTTAAGGCAGAAAATGTTTTTTTGCTTTTCTAACAATTTACGACAATTTATCAGTAATTAAATAGGAGTACAAATGAGTACAAATTTTAAGGCATGCTCCCGTTTCATCAACTTTTATCCCAGCTAAAATTTCAGCGTGGTCGAGCTGGGAAGGATACTTCCCAGCACGACCTGTATATCTACGATAATTGAGAGGTATAAAATTTCTAATTAGTGGTATAAAATAGTATAAAATAAAAGGTTTTTATTACCATCTAAAGTTATAGTGAATGCGTTCATGGTCGTGCTAGGAAGTACAACACACCAGATTATGACGTAACTGAACCTTCTTCTTTTTTAATATATCTCGATGCTAATAATTTGTACGGGCATGCCATGACCAAAAAGATGCCGATATCAAACTTTTATTTATTAAATGAAAATGAAATATCAAAATTTGATCTGTTTAATGTCGCAGATGATGCAGATTATGGTTATATTTTAGAAGTAGATTTATGTTATCCGCATCACTTGCACGATTCTCACAGTGATTTGCCTTTTGCACCCGAAAAAATAATACCTCCAGGCGGAAAAACTTATAAACTAGTAGCAAATTTATGAACAACAAAACACTGACGTAGGTAAATAAGATGATAAACTTGTGTGACTGTCAAGTTAGTGTAAGAATCGCATTTTTTTTCTTATTATTTATAAACAGTAGTTATTGAAATAAAACTACTTTTTTACGGATGTTGTTGCGGTTTTATTAAAAGTCCGTAAAAAAGTAGTTTTATTTCAATGTCTAACATTCGCGTAAATCTAAGAAACCAAACAGTAGGTACTTAGATTAATATCGAGTAACGATAAATTACAGTAACTTGGCGTGTTTAAAAGTTAATCATTTTATCTTTACTATTGTAATCTATAAACACAATACTACCTCCCATTAAAGCCGTGGCAGATGTTTTTATAGCACCTTATATATTAAATGAAAATTTTGTAGTTATTCAATTGAATCAAGAAAAAGTAACCTTAGATAGGCCAATATATATTGGTTTTACTGTTTTAGAATATGCAAAACAACATTTATATCAGTTTCACTATGATTTTATTAAAAATAAGTATAAAAATCAAACAATGCTTTGCTACACAGATACCGATAGTCTACTTTATTATATACATACTAATGATTTTTATGCTGATATTACTCAAAATTTTTCACAATTTGATACTAGCAATTTTTCTGAAGATAACCCTTATGGAATTTTCAAAATGAATGCAAAGGTTCCTGGTTTATTTAAAGACGAATTAGGAGGTGATGTAATTTCTGAATTTGTTGGTCTTAGAGCTAAATTATATTGTACAAGTAGTGTTAAAACACATATAAAGAAAGCAAAAGGCATTACGAAACATGAAACAAGAAAATTATCATCAACTAACTACAAGACAGCCTTGTTGAATGACAAGACATATAAACATAAAATGATGATTATAAAATCGATAAAACATGTTCTGCATACACAAGAAATTAATAAAGTAGCATTAAATAGAAATGATGACAAAAAGCAAATTTTACCAAACCAAATATATACTTTACCTTGGGGGCACTACAAATCTAACAAATAAAGGACATGGCCAATTTCTGTATAGGCGTTGGCATAGTTATCGAATTCAATTTACACTAATGATTTTTGGTGTTTTATATTCGTGGATATTGGCACATTAAATTGCAATAAATAAAAAACTCAAAGAACTTGTCATTACAACAGACTAGGCGTAAACAGTTTCACTAAATCTTAAGTCAGATTGATGGCAAAAAGTGTATAGAATAAGATTAGCTATTAAAAAAACTTAAGGCGCTTTAAAATAGCTGTTGTGAATTATTACGGTTAAGTTTACAAATAGTAGGCATTAAAAACAAAGTAATGGCTACCTGAATTAAGAATATTGAACTTTATACTGATTAACATTTATTAAACTGGGTAATAGTCAAAAAAAAAACTATTCAACATGGAAAAAACGAAATAAAACAAAAGAGTAGGTATAAATAATTATCTTTTAATTACAGAAAATAAATAAAAATATTTTGTCAACGTTATATCTTAAATGCCTTCCTAGATAACTCAATATCAACCAGCCAGCCTTGATAACACAGAACATTTTTATTATTTCATATATACAGTAACTAGCATTAAGTGTATAATAAGGTATTGCAGTGCTTCAGTAATTATATAAACTGCTTTAAACATAACCAGACCACTGACAAGTAAAACAAATACAAGCATAGATGGATAAATTATTTTACAATTGTGATTGCGGGACATAGATTAGCCTTTTTTAGATTATTTTAATATTCTTGGATTGATATTAGTATGTCGTCTAAAAATCCTGTCTAAAATTCCTGCTGCAACGACATTATATTGACATTTGACATAGACAAAAACACACTGTCAAACAAGTAAACGCGTTCCGTTTTATGTTTTTGTTTTTGTTTGAATTATAAAAAACGCATCAAATATAGTTCAGTCAATAAATCACCCATAAGGGGTTGTAGAGTGCGTGAGCAAGGCCCTAAGCAATTACTTCAGAAAATTGTTCAGGGTGCTTAGAGAGTTAACATACTAAAAGTCCTGACATCTAGGGGGTGAGGCGGAGTGGGGGGAGGGGGTTAAAGTTCCCATTTTTCAGTTTTTCGCTAATATCTTTTAAACGGTGCGTCATGGAGATAACAAGTCTTCTACGCAATGAAAGCTTATAAAATTATGTACAACTTTTATCTTATACACTTTTTCACATTCCTACCTATTTTCGAACTACACGTTCCGGAAAAAAGAAAATTGAAAAAAATACTACTTGAATTGAACACTACCTCTTGTATACTACTTCCTTCACGTTATTTGGGGATAAAAAGTATCTTATATCTTAAATCAACTCCTACTATATCAATTTACTAAATTTTATCCAAATCTGTACAGCCGTTGGGATATCAAAACTTTTATCTACACTTGTCTTATACACTTTTTCCAAATTTTCACCAGTGTTCGAGTATTAGTGTGATGTGACAAGCATTACCGAATGTTAAATATGAGCTAGTATATAAATTAGGTATTTTATTGATAATATAAGCTGGGAGTACCTCCAAGCGGTGAAGGCGGTAACAGTTTGAGATCTCGTTTTCTACCAGTGGTAATGGAGCAGAAGCGGTTCGTCACTTTTCATTCCATATTTCCTATCGTAGAAAACGAGATCTCACTGGCTAAAACTCCCATAATCATCCATGCCTTCGGGCTTATGTTATTGTTGTCGTTTATGATTCAACCTCTTTGGCATGGTAGCCTACCCGGTAAAGCAGGGGAGCAGCCAGAACAGTTATTTGCTTTGTAATCGTCATTAGTTACGCAATTGGATTTTCCATCATGAGTGCTAATAATAATAAGTGTCCTGTGTGTGATAAGGACATCGTTAAAGGGAGTAAGGATGTTTCTGAGGTGAAAGAAAAAGGAATACTCGGCCTTATCAAAGCTAGTATAGATCGGAACGATGATAAGCACCAAATTTTCCGCGCCTTGACATCCGTTTTAATTCACACTAGCTAATTGTCGTAAAAACTACACTCGAGCCGATACAATTAAAAAGATGTAAGTGTTGCATCTACATCTCAAGAAGAGGCAGGCCCGTCTCAGCTCAGGTCTTCAGCTCCCCAATTCGACTTCATGACTAATTGTTTATTATGCGCACATAATGTAAAAGAAGAAACCAGAACGCTTTTGAGCAGAAGAAGAATAGTACATTCAGTTAAAATGGATAATCCAATTGCGTAACTAATGACGATTACAAAGCAAAGAACTGTTCTGGCTGCTCCTCTGCTTTATCGGGTAGGCTACCATGCCAAAGAGGTTGAATCATAAACGACAACAATAACATAAGCCCGAAGGCATGGATGATTATGGGAGTTTTAGCCAGTGAGATCTCGTTTTCTACGACAGGAAATATGGAATGAAAAGTGACGAACCGCTTCTGCTCCATTACCACTGGTAGAAAACGAGATCTCAAACTGTTACCGCCTTCACCGCTTGGAGGTACTCCCAGCTTATATTATCAATAAAATACCTAATTTATATACTAGCTCATATTTAACATTCGGTAATGCTTGTCACATCACACTAATACTCGAACACTGGTGAAAATTTGGAAAAAGTGTATAAGACAAGTGTAGATAAAAGTTTTGATATCCCAACGGCTGTACAGATTTGGATAAAATTTAGTAAATTGATATAGTAGGAGTTGATTTAAAATATAAGATACTTTTTATCCCCAAATAACGTGAAGGAAGTAGTATACAAGAGGTAGTGTTCAATTCAAGTAGTATTTTTTTCAATTTTCTTTTTTCCGGAACGTGTAGTTCGAAAATAGGTAGGAATGTGAAAAAGTGTATAAGATAAAAGTTGTACATAATTTTATAAGCTTTCATTGCGTACAAGACTTGTTATCTCCATGACGCACCGTTTAAAAGATATTAGCGAAAAACTGAAAAATGGGAACTTTAACCCCCTCCCCCCACTCCGCCTCACCCCGTAGATGTCAGGACTTTTAGTATGTTAACTCTCTAAGCACCCTGAACAATTTTCTGAAGTAATTGCTTAGGGCCTAACTCACGCACTCTACAATGTCTTTGTTGGATGGACTATTTATACACTTTGGCTTCAAATTGTTCACAAATTTGAGTTTATTTGCACATCTATTTGTTTTATATACTTAAACATAGTTCACTCTTGTTGATATTTATCTTTTACTAGATAAATAATGTTTAATAGTTGTTATTGCACTGTCACTATTATATGAACATTAAAATACTGTTAAACTTATCAATATCCATGGATAACACTTGTGCACAACATTTGGACGATACTCTTTACTTTTATTCACAATATACTATTATTTGCGTTTAAATTATATTTTTAACACATTTATTAAAACTAGAGACAAGAACTCAGTGTAATTAGGACGGCAGCGCCCGGCGGCAATTTAGGATCAGTCTTGAAGATGATTTGTTGCAATGCACGTTGTGACGGTGTTACAGCGACGGCACGATACATTCTAGCGATATCACCTGATATGACATACTTATATTGTCGAAATCTTAGCAGGATTGACAGAAGATCTTCTTGGATAGTCGGGCCAACCATCTGGATTTGATTGAACGACACGCCAGACGTGGTTGCCGCTGAAGCATCAAAGACTGCCCGTAATTTTGTGGTCGAGCTGGATTCTTTGATGACCCCATGATGAGGCAAAAAATATTCTACATCGTCACCTGAATGAGGCTTCCTAGACCTTGGATTTTCTGTCATGTGTCCAAGATGCTCGTACTCCTGCATGAAGGCAACATAACGCTCCTTGAAACTTGGATCACGAAGAAAACGACGCTCCAGTGATAGAAAACGCCGCTTAGCCATCTCGTACGACTCGCCTAAAATGATAGGATTGTCCTTTAAAGGAATTGTCATAACAAACCGTCCTTGATCGTCACGAATAGTATTGCGGAGAAAACTTTCTTCGCACGCACGTTCCTCTTGAGATAAGGCATGTTTAGATGGGACCGAATCTATCTCCCAAAACCTATTGAGGTTATTATTTAATTCCTCCATGGAGACATTGCAATAGTGTGCCTGGTTATTAGAAATAGAGCGTAATGGGACTGGACCTGAAACTATCCACCCTAGTTTTGTTGCATGAAGCTTGGGTTTATTCCTACCTAAATTAATAGATGAGGAACCTAAAACATTCCAAAACACTTCCGCGCCAACAAGAATGTCGATTACAGACGGTATATGGAATGACGGATCAGCTAATTGTATGTCTGTTCTGTGCTACCGTTATCCAGCAGGATCCTGGCGTCGAACTTCTCACCTCGGGTGCTGACCACTGTCACCATAGCTGTGGAAAGTAAAACAGAACGAGCAGTAGCTGCAATGTCACTTGACATAACAACGCTTTCAGACGTGCCGTTATGTAATTGTGCACCTCCAGAAACGTCATCAGTCAGTAAACTAGGCAAAGCTACACTACTAGGCATTGGGTCTTGTACAGTTGCATTAGACTGCTCTACGTGTAAATGCGTGTTATGTCTACGATTACAATATTTACAGTGGGACAATTTACAACGTTTACTTGAATGCCCAGGACGTAAACAATTAAAGCACACATTAAGCTCCTTCACCTTTGCTAAACGGTTTTCTACTGACAACTTACGAAAATCATCACACACAAACATAAAATGATTGCTTTTGCACAAAGGACAATTATTAAATTCTTTTTTAGTGTTAGTTTTAGTTTTTGGTAAATTATCGCTTTTCCTAGAATTATTTGTATTTACTGTGTAACTGTTTGTACTACTACCTATCTTTTCTTGTGTCGATTTGCTATGTTCTACTGTCTCTAATAAATCAGCCCTTTTACTAACAAACGAACAAAATTCAGACAAAGTAGGAGATCTGGGTAAGGTATTGCTATACTCTTCCCAGTCTCTGTTAGTGACTTTGTCCAGTCTGCTACTCATCATAATCACCACCAGCGTACTCCACTGGTCAGTGGGCTCGTTCAGCGATTTTAAAGCTCTAATCTGTTTATTAATATTATCAATAAATTGACGTTACCCGCCACTTCACCGAAGATCTCCCAGACGTGGAGGAAGATGAGATTGAGGCGGCCCTCGGACAGCTTAGTAATGGGAAGGCTCCCGGCGAAGACGGAATCACATCTGAGCTCTTAAAAGCTGCAGGCCAACCTGTGCTTGGCGAACTTAAGAGGCTCTTCAATTCCGTCATAGCCAATGGGACCACTCCGGAGGCGTGGAGTGGGGGCGTGGTGGCATTGTTTTTCAAGAAAGGAGACAAAAGTCTCCTGAAAAACTATAGGCCAATCACGCTCCTGAGTCACGTTTACAAGCTGTTCTCGAGGGTCATCACAAACCGTCTTTCCGCAAGATTTGACGCATTCCAGCCACCGGAACAGGCTGGGTTTCGCAAAGGTTTCAGTACCATAGACCACATTCACACGGTGCGGCAGGTTATACAGAAGTCCGAAGAGTATAACCAGCCCCTGTGCCTGGCCTTTGTGGACTATGAGAAAGCCTTCGACTCGGTCGAAACCTGGGCTGTTTTGGAATCCTTGCAGCGACGCCAAGTCGATTGGCGGTACGTGAAGGTGCTAAGAAGCCTGTACAGTATGGCATCAATGTCCGTCCAAGTACAAAACCACCGAACAAAATCCATCCAGCTGCACCGAGGTGTTAGACAGGGAGATGTCATATCTCCGAAACTGTTCACCAATGCACTGGAGGATGTGTTCAAGACGCTGGATTGGAACGGACTGGGCATCAATGTAAATGGCGAATATCTTACGCACCTTCGCTTTGCCGATGACATAGTTATTATGGCAGAATCGCTGCAGGATCTGCAAAAAATGCTGCACAGTCTTAACGCTGCCTCGAGACGTGTGGGACTTGGGATGAATTTGGACAAGACAAAGGTAATGTTCAACAAACATGTCATCCCGGAACCAATTTCCGTCGAGGGCACTACGCTCGAGGTTGTCCTAGAGTATGTCTACCTTGGGCAAGTACTGCAACTCGGTAGAGACAACTTCGAGCGGGAAATCGCCAGAAGAGTGCAGCTTGGCTGGGCAGCATTTGGGAAATTGCGTCATATCCTGACGTCGACACTGCCGCAGTGCCTGAAAAGCCGGGTGTTTAACCAATGCGTCCTACCAGTTTTAACCTACGGAGCCGAAACGTGGAACATGACAGTCAAGTTGGCCCACCGACTGCACGTCACTCAGCGTGCTATGGAAAGGTCTATGTTGGGGATCTCATTAAGGGATAAGATCCGGAACGAGATCATACGACATAAGTTCCATATTCCATAGTATAATAAATAAATAAATAAATAAGACCAAGGTGACTAATATTGTCCAAAAATGTAGCAAGCTGAAGTGGCAGTGGGCTGGTCATATCTGTCACAGAACCGACGAGAGGTGGAGCAGGAAGGTTCTTGAATGGAGACCACGTTTAGGCAAACGTAGTGTAGGACGCCCCCCGGCTAGATGGACCGATGACCTGAAGAAGGCAGCTGGCAGTGACTGGATGCAAAGGGCGGGAGATCGTGCGCTGTGGCGTTCCTTGGGGGAGGCCTATGTCCAGCAGTGGACTGCAACAGGCTGATATGATGACGTAAGGCTACGCAAGACTCTTTAACTAGTGCTGGAGTATTAAACAAAGTCTGCACATGGTTTTTAACTAGAAGCCTGCTATTATCATATCGCTCACATAGCAAACTCCACGCCAATTGATAATGCTCGCTCTTAAAATCTATATTTTTTATTAACTGCTGAGCATCTCCCTTGAGCGATGCACGCAAATAATGGAAGGACCAAAATGTTTAGGACCTAACTAAAGGTGATTAAAATGAAGTGGACTGTAAACACTTAATACATATATTGGTTCAACGAACAGTACAATATTGGTAAACTAAAAGCAAGTATGCGCGCGCGTCGTCACTCGTCGGCTGTGTCCGGTGATGGAGTGTGGCGGTGAGGTGCGGGCCACTGCTGCTGGCAGCCGTCCCCCCCTCCTCGGTGACGCGGCGCCCTCCCTGCGAGCCCGGTGCGCCAGCTATGAATCACGCCTTGTGTGCGTGAACAGTATAGAGTGATTTCGTGTTTATGATATGAGAAAGAAAGGAGTGAATACTGAGATGACAAGTTGTAGAGATGAATGGAAGCTGAATACGCATTGCGCCGACCCCAAATAATTGGGAACAGGGCAGGGAGATGATGAGTGATTTCGTGTTTTTGATATTCGGTATAGCGTGCTTTCGTGGTTGCGATATTTGGTATAGCGTGATTTTGTGGTTGCGATAATCGGTATAGAGTGGTTTCGATATTGCGTGATTCGGTATAGAGTGGTTTCGATATTGCGTGATTCGGTATAGAGTGATTTCGATATTGCGTGATTCGGTAAAATAGAATTCGGAGTTCCGTAGCAGAGTCTATCTTTCTACTACCTTCTTTTACCTTCGTTGTATCTGAATTCCATAACACAAGTGCTTTAACAACTTACTTTGGGTTCAGAACAATGTATGTGATGTTGTCCGCATTTTTTTGTTTATTTTTTATTTATTACATTTTATAGATATTTTATTATTTCTTAACGTTTACTCCCCTCCCGTACTCCAGTGACGTATACATCGCATAGTTAGCAGAGGGGAGTGAGCGGCCACCATTAACCAAGCGACTTTTTTCTAAAACTTACACTTTTGAACTCGTGGTGTCTTTCGAATGGAATGTCCGAATTGAATAATTCAAATTATATAATGGTAGTAAAGCAGTCTTGAATATAAAGCAAATTATTTTGATAAGGATCAATACCAAGGTCAAACACAAGGTAGCCATTTCCAGCGACGTCATTTTAATTTATTTTTAAATGAAAGAACACTTATTGTGTCATAAGAATAATAGTTAGACATATGCTGTCGCGACATTTTTTGTAGATAATTATGTGTTCTGTAAAGTCGGAGTACATTATTTTGTTCTAGATCATCAATAGTTTTAGCAGCGCATGCGATGTAAGAATTTTTAAGGTATTTTTTTTGCACATTTTTTTTTTCGGGTTGCATTATTGGAGTTTTAGTAAGGATCCTTATTTTTATTTTAATATAATATAGACTACGTCACTCAAAGATAGTGTAGCTAATCAACAGTGAAAGATTTTTTTTAATCGGTATAATAGTTTCGGAGCCTATTCAATGCAAACAAAGAAACAATCAATCAAATCTTGCCTCTTTCTAATATTAGTATAGATATCTTAACCTGAAGTGTGTTTGTAATTTCATATTAACAGCATGACACTTACTACAAATATAGTTCAGTCAATAAATCACCCATAAGGGGTTGTAGAGTGCGTGAGCAAGGCCCTAAGCAATTACTTCAGAAAATTGTTCAGGGTGCTTAGAGAGTTAACATACTAAAAGTCCTGACATCTAGGGGGTGAGGCGGAGTGGGGGGAGGGGGTTAAAGTTCCCATTTTTCAGTTTTTCGCTAATATCTTTTAAACGGTGCGTCATGGAGATAACAAGTCTTCTACGCAATGAAAGCTTATAAAATTATGTACAACTTTTATCTTATACACTTTTTCACATTCCTACCTATTTTCGAACTACACGTTCCGGAAAAAAGAAAATTGAAAAAAATACTACTTGAATTGAACACTACCTCTTGTATACTACTTCCTTCACGTTATTTGGGGATAAAAAGTATCTTATATCTTAAATCAACTCCTACTATATCAATTTACTAAATTTTATCCAAATCTGTACAGCCGTTGGGATATCAAAACTTTTATCTACACTTGTCTTATACACTTTTTCCAAATTTTCACCAGTGTTCGAGTATTAGTGTGATGTGACAAGCATTACCGAATGTTAAATATGAGCTAGTATATAAATTAGGTATTTTATTGATAATATAAGCTGGGAGTACCTCCAAGCGGTGAAGGCGGTAACAGTTTGAGATCTCGTTTTCTACCAGTGGTAATGGAGCAGAAGCGGTTCGTCACTTTTCATTCCATATTTCCTATCGTAGAAAACGAGATCTCACTGGCTAAAACTCCCATAATCATCCATGCCTTCGGGCTTATGTTATTGTTGTCGTTTATGATTCAACCTCTTTGGCATGGTAGCCTACCCGGTAAAGCAGGGGAGCAGCCAGAACAGTTATTTGCTTTGTAATCGTCATTAGTTACGCAATTGGATTTTCCATCATGAGTGCTAATAATAATAAGTGTCCTGTGTGTGATAAGGACATCGTTAAAGGGAGTAAGGATGTTTCTGAGGTGAAAGAAAAAGGAATACTCGGCCTTATCAAAGCTAGTATAGATCGGAACGATGATAAGCACCAAATTTTCCGCGCCTTGACATCCGTTTTAATTCACACTAGCTAATTGTCGTAAAAACTACACTCGAGCCGATACAATTAAAAAGATGTAAGTGTTGCATCTACATCTCAAGAAGAGGCAGGCCCGTCTCAGCTCAGGTCTTCAGCTCCCCAATTCGACTTCATGACTAATTGTTTATTATGCGCACATAATGTAAAAGAAGAAACCAGAACGCTTTTGAGCAGAAGAAGAATAGTACATTCAGTTAAAATGGATAATCCAATTGCGTAACTAATGACGATTACAAAGCAAAGAACTGTTCTGGCTGCTCCTCTGCTTTATCGGGTAGGCTACCATGCCAAAGAGGTTGAATCATAAACGACAACAATAACATAAGCCCGAAGGCATGGATGATTATGGGAGTTTTAGCCAGTGAGATCTCGTTTTCTACGACAGGAAATATGGAATGAAAAGTGACGAACCGCTTCTGCTCCATTACCACTGGTAGAAAACGAGATCTCAAACTGTTACCGCCTTCACCGCTTGGAGGTACTCCCAGCTTATATTATCAATAAAATACCTAATTTATATACTAGCTCATATTTAACATTCGGTAATGCTTGTCACATCACACTAATACTCGAACACTGGTGAAAATTTGGAAAAAGTGTATAAGACAAGTGTAGATAAAAGTTTTGATATCCCAACGGCTGTACAGATTTGGATAAAATTTAGTAAATTGATATAGTAGGAGTTGATTTAAAATATAAGATACTTTTTATCCCCAAATAACGTGAAGGAAGTAGTATACAAGAGGTAGTGTTCAATTCAAGTAGTATTTTTTTCAATTTTCTTTTTTCCGGAACGTGTAGTTCGAAAATAGGTAGGAATGTGAAAAAGTGTATAAGATAAAAGTTGTACATAATTTTATAAGCTTTCATTGCGTACAAGACTTGTTATCTCCATGACGCACCGTTTAAAAGATATTAGCGAAAAACTGAAAAATGGGAACTTTAACCCCCTCCCCCCACTCCGCCTCACCCCGTAGATGTCAGGACTTTTAGTATGTTAACTCTCTAAGCACCCTGAACAATTTTCTGAAGTAATTGCTTAGGGCCTAACTCACGCACTCTACAATGTCTTTGTTGGATGGACTAATAGGTATTATCTTACGATAATTTGATTAAATGCAAAAAAATACCAATGAAGATAGTTTCATATGAACGAAATGTACTTAATGAGAGTATTTGTCGACATATGGTCGCTTACTATTTGTAGACACTTAGTGTCTACAAATAGTAAGCAGACACTTAGTGTCTACAAATAGTAAGCGTGGTGTGGAACGTCCACTATTATATTTTTCTTTCTCCATGGTCCATTATGGCGGAAGTTGACATATGTTACTTTGAATTCATCTTGCATTACTTAATATTTTGAAATAATAACTTACAAGTTCAGAGAGGCTAAAACCTACCTATTAATTAATTTTCCTATTTCTATTTGAATATAATATATTTACTGTGTATGTGAATATGGAATGTACTTTTTTGTCCATGTCCTTTATGATTATGTTATATTAATAACTGCGCTACATTTATTATTAATATACAACCTTATATTTTGTTTAATATATTGTAATTGGATTACATAAATATGGTTATAGTTTAAACATAGATATAAGTAATTATATATTTGGCATATAACATGTTTTATCATACTTAAATAAAATACTTTTAACCTATAAACCTGTTTTTATTTATGTTACCTTAAAAAATAAAATTAAAAAATAATATATTAATCTGTGATAAGAATAACATCATTCTTGCACAGGTGGCATACTTGAATTAAAATTATTTTTTAATTCACCCTAATATTTTGCATATTATGTATACAGTGTGGAGATGACAATATGACTTTAAATGAAAACACTGGCAGTACTGGTTTATAGAAACATTTGTCAACTATCAAATAAATCCGAACATCGAAATTAAAAAAAACATTTTTTTCTAACAAACTAAATAGCTTAAAACTGCAAACAAAATAAAACATCATTTGTTAATTATACGTTAATTTTTTTTATTTTCAATATGTCCGCCATTTTCTTGAATACATAAACTACACCGACGTATAATGTTATTTCTCACTCTTGATAATAGGTCACCATTAGCAGCCATTTCTTTCAATTTATTAAAAGATATTACTATTCTAGCTTTTAACTCCTCAACGGTGGTAACTTCTGTTGAGTATACCTCATTCTTTATGTGACCCCACAGAAAGAAATCCAGGGGCGTGAGATCTGGTGACCTCGCTGGCCACCGCACTGGTCCAAAACGGCCAATCCACTGCTGTCCGAACATTTGAGTCAAACGCTCTCTTGCAGACACCACTGAATGAGCTGGTGCTCCATTTAATTGGTACCACATCTGCCTGTACACGTCCAGCGAAAGTTCGTCCGTGTACTCGGAAACGGATCCATCGAGGTGTTCAATGAACTTTACAGCATTTAAATTGCCATCAATAAACACCGGACCAATAATGGTATTTCTATGTATGCCAGCCCACACATTGACCGCAAATGTGTACTGGTGCGAAGACTCCCGTACTAGATGCGGATTCACGCGGCTCCAGTACCGAAAGTTCTGTCGGTTTTATAAACCATTCCTTGTAAATGTACTCTCGTCAGTCCACAGCACATTGTACAGGAAGTCAGGATTCTCGTGATGTTTGGTTTCCAACCAGCGACAGAAAGTTTCTCTTATTGGTTTATCTCTCGGTAACAATGCTTGTACTTTCTTGTACTTGTAAGGTCTGCGTTTGTCACGTTTCAAAACTTTTTGAATGGTTTTGTGATTTACATGAAAATGTCGACCTGCATTACGCAGACTGGACGTCGGATTTCGATCATAATAATTAATTACTCTTTCGTCTGAAATCACATTTGCACGTGGAGGAGCACCATCTACGTGCGGGATCAAGGATTGATTTTCCCGTATCCTGTGGACAGCTTGTACAATAGTACGCCCGTGGGTCGGACACATACGCGTGTTCTCATACCTCTCACGGTATGTCCGTACAGCTAAAGCGGCATTACCGTGACACTCCCCATAAATTAAAATCATATCGGTGTGGTACCTTCGTTGTTTCTGAATTCCATAACACAAGTGCTTTAGCTACTTACTTTGGGTTCAGAGCAATGTATGTGATGTTGTCCGCATTTATTTATTTATTTATTTATATCGGTGTATTCCGAAGCGGTATAATTGTAACGAGGCATGATTAATATCCTAATATAATATCCTGGGACAACTCACACACGGTTATCTGATCCCAAGCTAAGCAGAGCTTGTGTTATGGTAACCAGACAACTGATAAACATACTTATATATTTCTAAATACATACATATTATAGATAAATTACACCCAGACACCAGAACAAATGATCATGCTCATCACACAACATTTGTCCTGGGCGGGAATCGAACCCACGACCTCCGGTATAGCAGTCGGGGTCACTAACCACTAGACCAACAGGCCCGTCAATTAAATTATAGATAATAATAGATTATTTAATAATAAAACCTTGAAACACCAAGTATTAAGCGTCTAATTTCGCAAAGTTTACTTCACTATTTAACTAAGTACCTATAATACGTTTATGTGTCCTGTCACTATTAAAACTATTAAAACAAAGCGTCAAATTTCGCACAACACAACACAACAACAAAGATACGATAACACTCGCGCGGCGACTTCAAACGGGCGCGGGCGCATCTGAAATTCCAGAGGAAAACAAAACGCGTCACAGCAGGAAGGAGGTCCGGTGACACACTGACCGCGTGACCTAGACACGTCGACAAGTAAGCAAAGTAGAAACAAGCTTTTTTTTTTTTTTGTTGGTAGAGATCTTTGCAGTTAGCCTGAGCGCAGGCTTTGACTGCTTCACCGGACTTTTGGCGAGGACCTTAAGGCCTCCAGCCAGAGCAATAGGAAAAACTAACTACGTCAGCAACGTCCACTAAGGGCACCCCCTGCGGGGTTCGGACCTCGACTTAGTGCGTTGCTAACAATCTTAATAAAGGAAAACAACAAGGGATGGCTGGATCTAAGTTTTTATTATTTAGGGACATATTTTTATTGCTAGTTTGGCCGGCTCGGGCCAGCTTGGTCTAGGGACGGGAGGATAACATTTACGTTACTATTATTTATAATACGCGACGGGCCTCGCAGGCGAAGACGTAATATACGGCGGTTGTGTTGTGTAATGCTACTGCTAGCTAAATCGAATGCTCCTTGGAGAAGCGTTGTTTTATCGTCAGGGTAGGAGAGAGTATGTCTGGGGCGTTTAATCTTAGATATTACGGAAGGTACGTATCGCGCGGCCGCTACGATTAGCGGGTTACGGTGGCTTTCGGAGGAGTCGAAGAATCGGATCGCGGCGCGTTTCATGAACTGCTTGATTGTTGGCAGCTTTAAGTCACAGTGCAACTGCAAGTTACGGACGTAACCTGGAGCGCCTGTGGCTCTACGCATGAAACGGTTTTGCAGAGTTTGCATTCGTTTGAGTCGATAATCGGGTACGTGAGAGATTACGACGCTGCCGTAAGTCATGATAGGTCTCACACACGCAGTGTAAATTCTCTTCTTACAATTAAGAGAGAGTTTACTGCGCTTGTTCAACATACAATGAAGTCGGCCGAGAGCGAAGGCGGCTCGCGCGCGTGCCGCTTTAATATGAGCTATGAAGGTAAGTTTCCGATCAAGGATTACACCCAGGTATTTGGCTTGCTGCTCCCAAGGGATAGGCTTGCCGAAGAGGGTTATAGGTGGAGGGGGAACAGGAGGCTGCCGTTTCTTGCTAAAGAGCACGGCTGCGCTCTTGTTAGGGTTGACTTCGATTCTCGATTTCGTGAACCACTTCCCGAGGGTCGTGACCGCGGTCTGGAGAGTTCGACCTATCGCTAAGGGGCTGGTGCCTGAATAATAGATGGCCGTATCGTCGGCGTACATAGCTACTTGGGGTTTGCCACCGCGAGGAATGTCGCTAGCGTATAGCGTGAAGAGGAGTGGAGAGAGTACGGAGCCTTGAGGGACTCCGGCGCGGATCGGGTGAGGGGAAGAGAGTGTGCCCTCAACGCGATAGCGAAAGGACCGATTCGACAAAAAGTTTCGGATGATAAGCACGAGACGATCTGGCACCTCGAGTTGGTATAGCTTGAAGATCAAGCCATTGTGCCAGACTTTGTCGAAGGCCTTTGCTATATCGAAGAAGAGCACGCCAGTGAGCCTTCCACGCTGAAAACCAGCGCTTATATGCTCGACTATGCGGTGGACTTGTTGGACGCACGAGTGTTGGGTTCTAAAACCGAACTGCTCGTCTGGTATGAGACTCCTGGACTCGGCATAGTCCATAAGACGGGAATAAATAATTCGCTCGTATAGCTTCCCAAGAACCTTGAGTAAGCTAATGGGGCGATAACTAGTAGGCTCAGACTTTGGTTTACCGGGTTTGTGGATGCCGATGACTATCGCCTCTTTCCACTTATGTGGGAAGAGATTGTTTCCTAATGCTGCATTGAAGATGCCTGTTAAGAGAATTACTAAAGCTGGGGGGAAGAGTTTAATCACCTTATTGGTGAGACCGTCTGAACCTGGGGCTTTACGTGGATGCAGTTCCTTGATCAAAGAACGTACCTCGTCTACTGTTACCGGCGCGAGTGGGTGTTCCGGATCCTCAGAAGGAGGGAGCAAGGCCTTACGTTCGACTTCAGCGTCAACTCTGGCGAGGTGAGCTGGATCGACCGGAAGGTCGCTAGGCGTACACTGGACCTCTAAGCTGTCGGCTAGGCATTCCGCTTTCTCGTCGTCTTCGAAGGCAGGGCTCTGATTCGGACGGTTCAGCGGGGGCATAGTAACTTCGGTGCAACTACGTAGTTTACGTTGGAGATTCCAAAACGCGTGATGATTGGGCTCTAATTGATCGAGAAACTTATCCCAGCGTTCCTCACGCAATTTCCTTATGCGTTTCCTAAAAGCACGCTGTAGAGAGCGCATGCGGACGCGATTGGAGTCGCAGGGGTAAGCGTCATAGGCGCGTATAGCCGCGTTCTTCTCCGTCAGTAGGGCACGGGCGTCGTCCGGAAGGAGCCAGCGAGCGTCTTCTGTCACCGGTACCGACCGTGAACACTCGTTCACCAGGGACTGCACGTGCTCAGTGAGGGAATCGATCGCGCCTATAGCGTCTGTCGCGGATTCCACGTGGTCTGGGATTGGATCGAGATGCGCGGATTGGACTGACTTAAGGCGGGTCCTAAGCTTCGTCCAGTTCGTAACTATCTTGGTGTGGATGGGCTGACCAGCGTCTGGGGGACCTACACGCGGACCGAAAGACATGATCACTGGTCGATGGTCAGAATCTAATTCCTGAATAACTTCAATGGACCGAAGCGCTAGGTTGACGTTTTTAAGCAAAGCTATATCTAAGATGTCGGGGCGGTGATTTACGTTAGCGGGAAAGTGCGTAGGATTCATCGGCGCGATGATGTCAAAGTTTAACTCGGAGCTAAGAAGGTCTAGGTGTCTACCGCGGATGTTACGAGTGTGGCTATTCCACGCTTCGTGTTTTGCATTCAGGTCTCCCGCCAGAAGGACGGAGTCGCCGAGAGCAAGAAGAGCTTGCAGGTCAGGTCGTAAGTCGACCCCCTGAGGTGACGGAGGGATATAAACTGAGACTAAGAACAAAGGTCTATGACCGGTCATGCCTAGCCTACAGACAGAGGCTTCAATGTGCGACAGCGTAGGTGGGTCCATCGGAACACAGTACAGTGACCTTTTGAAGTAAATAAGCGTGCCGCCGCCTGCGGCTCTGGTACGATCGTTACGGACTAGGTTATAATTCGCGATTCGCGGGTTTCTATGAGACGGTTTAAGAAAGGTCTCCTGTACAAGAAAAACGTCGAGTTGGTGGTCGCGGAGAAACGTTGCAATTTCATCGCGTTTATTATTAATGCTTTGCGCGTTAAAGAAACCTAATTTAAGGGAACGGGGTTTGAATTTACCGGCGGTTGTAGCCATTAGAACGCGGCGGCTTTGTATGCGGCGAATACGTCGCGGAACTGCTCCCTAATGAAAGGCGCGTGTAGAGGCGAGGGGTTGGCTCTAATCGCCTCAGCCATAAGGCGGATACGATTAAAGTCAAACGACTCGTATACCTCGATATAATTTTTAACCGACGCAGTGATGTCGGCCGAGAACGTCGGGGCCATAAGGGCCGCGGCCGACGGTGATGCGTGCGCGGGTTTCGGTACAGACGCGGGTTTGAACGCGGCGAGGGGTATGCGTGGGACAGAGGGTCCTTGGAGCGTGGTGATCGATTTTGTCTCCTTCCGAGGAGAGGCGAGGGCCGGGAACGCACGGAGATGCGTTTCTATATTCCAGCAAGCCCCGGTTGGGCGTTGCGGACTAAGACGCAGCGGAGCGGTCGCGGGTTTTTGCGCGGGGGCCAGTGCACGGGCGACAGGCCGTTTCGCGACGGTTTTGGGGGCCTTTGGACAGCCTCGGTAGTTTGCTGGGTGACCCTTTTCGCCGCAGAGAACGCAGCTAGGGGGCTCAGCGCACTGGGTGTGGTCCTTGGGCCGGGGACAATTAGGCGTTCCGTGCTCACCGAGGCACTTCACACAACGAGGGCACGCGAAACAGTTACGCTGCGAGTGGCCGTACAACTGGCAGCGGTGGCACTGACCGACAGTGCCGGTTTTACGTGGCGTCTCAACTTTTATCCCGGAAAGTTGGCAGACGGATTTAATGTTGAAGATGGACTTACCATCAGCCGATCTCTCGGTGACTGCAAGGACCATCTCATATGGCAACTTGCCTCGCGAACGGTACATCCGGTGTACCTCGAGGGCTGGAATGCCCTGCGAACAGAGGTCCTTGAGAATGTCGTCTGAGGACAACTCAACGGGGACGGATTTAATTACTACGCGGAGGACGCGTTCCTCTGGGAGGGTAAAACTATGGTATGGCAGGGCTCTCTCCTGCAGCATACGAGTAAGCGACCGAAAGTCGGCCGCTGTTGGGACAACTATTTTAATGCCGTCCTTGACGGAACGGGCACTAGAGAAATTAATGTGGTGCTGTGTGCACCACGATGACACCTCGGTCCACTTTCCTTTCTCCTGAAGGAAGATTGGAGGAGGGACCGGGCCACCCTTCTTAGGGGCTGACGAGTCGGACTGGGAGGTATTGGTCGCCTGAGGGGCAGACTGCGAGGAGGGTGATGCCGAGAGGGCTACTGGCTGAGATGCCGAGGCTTCAGCAGAGGAAGGAGAGGCGACGGTTTTAGCCGCCTTGGAAGGTACCTGTTGGGACTTAGCCTTTCGGGTACGCTTCTTGCCCTTACCAATGACTTCAGTAAAGCCATCAGTCGAGCACGACGAGTCGGATGCGGAAAAAGCATCGATGGAGTAGTCGGAGGCGTTGGCCATCTCGGCGTCGACAGGGGACGGAGAGGCAGAGCGGGGGCGGGAGGTGGATGCCGGTGATGCGTCACACGCAGGTGTGCAACTTGGCGAAGTAATTCTCGGAGACGAGATAATAGAAATAGGAACAATAGCGTTCCCAACAATAGGTTTCGACATAGCAGTCGAGACAATGGGCCTTTGGCGGACTTTAATCCCTTTGTCGGCGCCGACAAAAGGGCGCGGGCTATCTAGCTCTGAGAGCAAGGAGGGGTTTTGTTCACGGGTCCAAGCCTGGAAGAGGTCTTGGATGACCTGTGAGTTCTTCATCTCCTCGATGAAACGGGGCCACAGGGCATCCATTTTCTCGAGAAAACGAGAAGTAAAGGATTAACACAAGTTAAATTAATAACCTAACATAGGTAATGACGAAGGGGACGCGCCTAGCAACAAACTAACCTAACTAAATCTATCTCCCCGGGTAGGTACGCCCGGGGATGTGTAACCCTCCCTGCTGGGTTTAAGCAGGGAGGTGAGTACCTAAGGTGTGCCTTAAGCTGTGATGTAGCCTTCGCCAGTCTTATTGTGCGAACGGGGCCCTGACCAGTCTAGCGCGAAGGGTGTAGACACACCCAACCGACACTAGGTGAGTAGCTGAAAAGGAAACCAAATCTCTAAGATTGACTAGGAGACCCCCCAAGGCCAATACACTAGGTCCCTTCCAATTGACTGCTTTGCCTTAAAGAGGCTCAGCGGGTGTGATTGGGCGCAACACCCCCTCGGTTTCATTGGCACCGTTAGGATATCCACCGAGGACCGCGAAACTGCGGTTTTATCCTGAAGGGACAAATGAATTTAATTCGCGAACCAAGAACCAGTGTTTGATCTGCCACCGCCTTGAAAAAGGCAGCTTTAGATCTATCGATGTGCGTAGGCGGGCTACGCAGAGCGTTACGCAATCGTAACAGGTAGCAAGACGAGTGACGAGAGCGAGCGCGCCACAGAGCGACATGTCCGTTCACGGCGAGCGTCGAGCGGAGAGTCGTAGAAACAAGCAAACTTACCTATCTCTTTCGCACATACATATTATGCGATTGACATGAGTGCGTAACAGGAAAGTAATAACTTTCGCATGCATTTTTTATTTTTTTAGCTGTGACGACACGCTTTATGACTCTTATTTTGAGAAAATAGGTTTTTAAAGTAGCGAGCTGGCAACGTGTGTCGTTAACTTGTAGCGCGCTCAGCTGTTTACAATACATCATGTAGAAAATACTTAAACTGAAAAATAATTTCGTGTGGCTAAACTACTGGATATATTCATTTGATTTTTTGTGTGACGGTTGGGAATATCATGACTTATACGAAGTTTAATTTATGATCATATTGTCCTCCCCACCCTGTATATGTGAATGCTAAACAGTATTTGATTTAATCGGCAAGATGAAGTTGATCAAGCAACCCATATCCCTAAATGTTAATAATATAAGATTAAGTGACTCTGCCCACTACATCAGACATAGCACTTTATTGCCGAATACCATTCGCTGTATAATATGTGGTCCGTCGAACTGTGGTAAAACGAATGTTATGATTAGTATACTGCTGCATGAAAATGGGCTCAAATTTAGAAATCTGTATCTTTACTCGAAAACTTCTTTTCAACCTAAATACCGTTTCTTGACTGAAGTATTGAAAAGAGTACCACAGGTTAATTTCTATGAGTTCGATAATGATAAAGATGTCATTTCTCCGAGTGAAGCTTTAACAAATTCTGTATTTATTTTCGATGATGTTGCTTGTGAAAATCAAATAAATATCCGCAATTATTTCTGTATGGGTAGACATAAACAAATAGATTGTTTCTATTTGTCTCAAACCTATTCTAAAATTCCAAAGCAACTGTTACGTGACAATGTTAATTTTCTTATTATATTCAAACAAGATGATGTTAATTTAAAGCATATTTATGAAGAGCATGTTAGTTCTGATTTACAATGGAAAGAGTTCAGAAATATTTGTCAAACTGTTTGGAGTAAACCTTATAATTTTCTACTTATTAATAAAGAATCGTCATTAAATAATGGAAGATACAGACAGAATTTTGATGTTTTTTAAATTTGACTGACTGTTTATATGAACATATTATTATAAGTAATTAACATGTAAAATCAAATTCAGTATAATTTGTTCTTTAGCTGAACACAGTTGTTATAATAGGTACAACATGGAGAAAAATATTAAAATAGAATTAATGAAGTCTGTAGACTCCATAAAGAATAAAATAAAACAATGAAAAACCAGGAACACTCTATGAACTTGTCACTTGATAAAATGTTAAAACCTGTCACAGATCCCCTTAAAACCCTAGTTGATTCGAATAAAACAATAGAAAAAATACAAAATTTAGAAAACACACACTCTAATTTTGAAGACACGGAATTGAGTGATATTAATACTAGCTCATCTACAAAGTTTGAAGAATGCTACGATCCAGAACTGAATTCTGTGCAGTTCGTTAAAAAGCCCCCCCAAACGGAATCACTGGAAGATTTAGAAATATCATTAGAGGGTCATGATATCCATGATATTTATGAAGGGGTAAATATACCATTTGGAATAAGAAGTGAAAACAAAAAAATATTATTGGGTAATTCAATAGTTTCATTTTCTAAAATAGATAGTGTGAATGATGATAATGTTATTTTAATTAAAGTTGGTGATAAAACCTACAATTTAACCCCTGGTTTAAAAGAACTTTTACTTCGACGAAAACCTGATTTAAAACTAATATCGAGCAAAGATAAATTTGTCTACAAAGATATGTTGCATTATACAAATGCACATAAGAGAGATTTCAATCCTAATGGACAAATTAGAGGCGAT
Source organism: Autographa pulchrina (assembly GCA_905475315.1). Classification (NCBI taxonomy): domain Eukaryota; kingdom Metazoa; phylum Arthropoda; class Insecta; order Lepidoptera; family Noctuidae; genus Autographa; species Autographa pulchrina. The sequence goes on along the minus strand of FR997761.1, from coordinate 10,488,833 downwards.
AAAGGTATAAAATATCGTGAAATAATTAGACCTTTGTTTTCTGAATAGTTAAACAATAATATTGTCACTAAATTTGGAGGAAGCTTACCAACGCTAAAGAAATACAGAAATAACACTGACTTGGTATATTGGGATGATCCTAACGAACTGGTTGACAGATTGAAACTATTAATTGCTTCCCGAGATGCTGGTAACACAAACCATGATAATGAAATTTTATCAATAATCGAAGAATTAAAAGAAGCTGATATAATTAAATACTAAATAGTCATAAGATGAGTTCAAGACAAGTATACTCAATTGCGAACATGAGCATGTAACATAGTGTACATAAATGTCCTTTCCTAATGATAAAAAAAAAAGTTAGCTTAAAAATAAACAATTTAATTTAAACTATTTACAAAATAAACTAATTAATGTAAACTATGTACATAATAAACAATTTAACTATAACTATATAAAAAGAAAAAAAAAACTACAAGCAATGCGGACAACCACATTATTTTATTTATATATACGGAAGTAACCGGTTCCTCATCTCCGCCCGCCAGCGGCCGCGCGCCGCGCGCGCACGTAGCTATCACAGGCAGTCCGTTTTTTTTTTTTTTTTTTTTTACGGGGGGAAATCCTCATGGACTTCCTCCGCCTGGGGAGAGGCGGAGGGGCGTGCCGGACTCTTACCGGCTAAAACCCCCCGGTGTCTCCTCCTCGCACGTGCGCGTGGGGCCGCGGGAATCCAGATTCTTCCGCAGCCCCACACTGGTGCTGGCCCGGTCTGTCCGGGCCTCAGCTCCTGCACGGGGTAGTGAGGTGTACAACTACCCCGTGCACCGCCTCAGAGGCGCGCGCCGACACTCGCGCGCGCCTCCGCCTCGGGTCCATCGAATAGGGGGCGGGGACTTCCCCAAGTCCCTCGCCCCTGGACCCATTCATGGGGGGCGGAGAAGGGCGTTGTCCGCCCTTCCCCTGCGCCCGGTGCGTCTTCTGCGGCCAGGGAAGGGAGTCGAGATCTCCCTCTCCCGTTCCGCAGTCTTCTTCTGCGACATCACGTCCTCGCAGAAGGACACCACCGCGTCCCACGACTCTGCGCTACCGACCATACTCCGCACTACGGCCGGCAGCGACAGATCGCCTCCTACTTCATTTGCGAGGACACGGCGCTGCTCCTCCCAAGCTACGCACTCGGCGAGCGTGTGTTGCGCCGTGTCCTCCCCGCAATGGACGCAGTGGTGGCACCGAGCGTCCGGCTCCCTGTCTATGCGACACAGGTACTTGCCGAAGCATCCATGCCCCGAGAGCACCTGCGTCACCCTAAACGACAGGGAGCCGTGCCTTCTCCCGAGCCAGTCGTCGAGTACTGGCCGGATCGCCTCGACGGTAGCGAGGCCGGCGGCAGGGCGCAAAAGCCTTTGCCGCCATTCCGCCACCAAGACCTGACGGAGCTCTCCCTGGCGCAGCTCGATCTGCCGCTGCACCGGCATCGAGCCCCGTGCCCGCTCTTCCTCGCGCCATCGGTACAATGACGCGAGTACTTTCGCCTCTAGGTCCCAGGGCGGAGATCCGGCCAGGACACAAGCCGCCTCGTGGGAAATCGTGCGGTACCCGCGGACGACTCTGACGGCCATCGCCCTCTGCGGCTTGCGCAGAATGGCGAGAGTGCTGGCCGTCAGGTCGAGCGCCCATACGGGAGCCCCATACAGGGCCATGGACCGCACGATTCCCACGTACAACCGCCTACAGGCGGCGCTCGGGCCCCCCATGTTGGGAAGCAACGTTGAAAGCGCGCCCGCCGCGCCCATGAGCTTGGGCGCTAGCCGCCGGAAGTGAGGCCCGAATTCCCAACGGCTGTCGAGCACTAATCCTAGGTACTTCATGGTGAACCCGACAGCTATCCGAGCCCCACCGACCACGATGTGTGATCCCGGCGCCGGCGCCCGCCGGGGGCCATGAAACACCATGGCCTCCGACTTATCACGGGCAGTCCGTAGCCCAACCTCTCGAGGCACGGACGCTGTCGCCTTGACTAGTTTTCTCACTGTTTTACGTGGTTTTACCGTCATTGCGAAATATCAATTTTAACCGTAAAGTTATTTACGAATATTTTAACTTTAATTTCAACTTAGGAGTGGATTGCCTTTCTCCATATAACTTAAAACAGTTGTAATTATTAATTAAGTGACTGTGATTCCCAAACTTGGGTAAGTTGTGCACATTTATTTATAAAGATTTCTAACGGCCGCTACCTACCTATTGTATTATATTCTTTGTGTTAATTTTAGAGGTACGAGTCCGACTAAATATTGTAGCTTATTCTATCCTGTGTGTAATGCTTATAGTTGCCTTTCTTCCACTATGTTCTACTTAAACCTTTGAAGCTTAACGTTGTAACCGTCTCTGCTTGCTTACATTTACTATTAATTTAGATTTTTCACGCTTAGAAGAGGGTAAAGTAAAGAGGGTGTAGTAGTCACTAACCTATATTATAAAGTAGCTATGTATACTAAAATAATGGACTATTTGTTTAGTTTATGTATCGGCTCATTAACCTCACTCGAACACGTCTTCACTCTGCGGCGGTGGGTAGCAGACTCCTCCCCCACCCCGCACCCTGCGTGGGAGTGTAGGAACGAGACGACAGATGTTTGACAGTGTGTGTAGTTGTATGGTTGTGTGTGTGCGTCTGTTTGTATGTTCATTATGATCGTGTATGCTACATCCCTCCCTTACTTTTTTTTTTTTTCATTTTTTTTTTTTTTTAATATGCTCATTTACGTATTTGTAATCAACTTTATTTATATATTTTCAAATCATTACTATCAGTTTTAATTCCTGTATATAATGTTAATTATTTGTATTTATGTAAATCATCAGTATCAATTTATGTTACTTCCTAAATCATCAGTATCAATTTATGTTACTTCCTTTCCCTCAAAAGAAAGAGTTTTTGTAGATTGGTCATCTTGCCCAGTGAGAGATTTTACCGTGGTAACACGGTGTTATAACTGCCAGCAGTATGGTCATGCAGCCAAGTCATGTCGGGAATCAACACACACCTTCAATAAAGGAATGTATGAAGAAGGCTGAGGCACCACAATGCGCCACTTGTCTGCATTTCAAGAAGCCGAGCAACCACAAAACCTACCGACTGCGCCAGTGACTTTATTATCCTAACCGAATGTTGGCTTGCCAAACAATACAACGTACCATTAATGCCGGGATATAGTATGTACAAGAGTATTTAATTACAATCAAACGATGGTGTGGTAGTATATGCAAGGAACCACTACGATATATCTGTTGAAGAACCAAACATACTCGATTGTAACAGTCTGTTAATTAAAAATGGAACAAATTTTTCGATCCTAGCATTATATAGACCCCCCTCTTTTAGAAATATATACAAGTTTGTGGACTCTCTGAATAATACCTTGCAAGAGTTATCATCCTATAAAAACATCGTTTTGATTAGAGATATTAATATCAACATTCTTACGATGTAGCTGCACAGGAATACCTTAACCTCTGCTCTTTTCATGGCATGTTCCCAGCGCATTCGCTACCTACACATCAAAGTGGTTTCTGCCTAGATCATATCATGCTTAAATCGCGTTTCCCCTCACTTGCGCTTATTATTAACTCGACAATAACCGATCACAATGCTATCCTACTAACCTTAAATTGCAAATTACCCAAACAAGATAATACTCGCACAATTTCTAAATTAAACACAAATAAACTTGAAGAAGATTTATACAACATTGACTTCGACCCCGTTTACAATAATGCTGACCCACACCCCACAGTTTTGTATGTTATACTTAATCGAAAATGTGCAACAGGCAATTCAGAAAAACACAACCAATATTCGGCTGAGTAATAAAAATTATAACATAAAACCTTGGATCACGCCAGGTCTCATTAATGTATGAGACATAGGGATACACTGCATATGAAAGCTAAGCGTCACCCAGATAATTCCATATTGCAATTATCGTACAAAAGATATCGAAACTTTTACAATAATCTTTTACGAGTAGCAATACATTATCATCATTTACGCTATTAGATACTGACGAAACAGAAGTGCAAAGCATAATCATGAGTTTAAAGGACGACTGTGCAGTCGGATGGGATAATATCCCAAACAAAATAATTAAACAGTTCAAACACATTTTAGGGCCTCCACTTACTTATACTTTCAAAATTGCCTATCCAAAGTCATTTTCCCCAAGTGTCTCAAAAAAGCTGTTGTTGTTCCTGTTCATAAATCTGGCAGCAAAGATCAAGTGACAAACTATAGACCAATTTCCTTGTTGCCTTCTATGTCTTCTTCTTCTTCTATGGTTAAATATTTGGAGGATAAACTGATTCTTTCTAAAACTCAGTTTGGATTTAGACCTAAATTATCAACTGCCGACGCCGTACATCATCTGACTGACTATCTAGCACAAGAACTCGATAAAGGTGTTCGAATATGCTGTAGGAATATTCCTAGACCTCGCAAAAGCGTTCGACACAGTTTTTGTCCCTATTCTATTGCGTAAGCTTGAAGCTATGATATATGTGATAAGAGGTAACCAGCTGAAACTTTTCACTAGCTACCTAGAAGACCGTACTTAATGCGTAAGAATTGGCAATATACACAGTACTTATCAGAAAAACACTTCGGAGTTCCTCAAGGAAGTATTTTAGCATCTACTCTGTTCTTAATTTACATTAGTGACCTATGTAAGCTTAACCTAGATCATCGCATAATCATATCATACGCTGACGATACTGCTCTACTATTTTCGGCTGATTTTGAGATTAATTAACCAATGTGTCTGCCCCAAGCTTAAAAGGACTAATAACCCAAAATACCTAGGTTGTATAATAGATGAAACTCTTTCCTTTAAACATCATATAGGAGCTCTTAATAATAGAATACGTAAATTGATATTTACTTTCAAAAGTTACGATGCATTGCAAATGAAAAAAATAATTAAACAAGTTTACTTTGCCTTTTGTCAATCTATATTAACTTACTGTATTGCCGCATGGGGTGGAGCGGGCAAAACACTACTACTAACCATCAAGCGTGCCCAGAGTATGTGTGTATTCTCAAAGTATGTACTTTCCGCTCTTTCCTTTTCCCCACTAACCTCCTCTATGAATCGTGTAAAGTCCTAACAGTCCGACAGTTGTTCATAATGGGCATAGTATTAAAACAGCATGCAGCCCTTCCTTTCAGCACTGAATTTACTCATAAAAGACGGAAAAATTTAGTTTGCCCCCAAAATAAGAACACAGCATGCTTTTACGACTAAATTTTATGTGTTTCTAGGACAGCTTCTTTATAATAGATTAAATGCGATATAAAGCATATATTCCTCAAGTATACCCTCCAAAGCATGTCCTGTATCTCTATTATGGATTCATTTATACTATTTATCTAACAATTATATTGTAATAAAAAGGTTTCTGTTTATTTTAGATTTAGCTAGCACTGAACGCCTGAAACACAGCATTACCTAGTTCAGGCACACATGTAAAGTAGGCTGTATGTATTAAGATTTCATGTACCTTAGTATTAATTGTAACATTTTAATTTGAATAAAAAGTTATTATTATATTATTCCCGCTGCTTCCAAGTAAATTTACAACCCCCGCGTTTCCATCGCTCCCATCGGACCGCAACTGATCCTATATCACCTTCGCATTCGAATTTGTCGAGTGTGAATACCGCCTGAGTCATTGTGGTTTACCTGTAGGCAATGGGATATAGCGTTACGCAATTTAATGCATTTCGTAAATTCCCGTGATAATTACTAGCTCCATGGCCCGCAATTTAATGCTTAATTCCTTGCCTCGCAATTTAATGCTTAACTCCTTACATCGCAATTTAATGCTTAACTCCTTACATCGCAATTTAATGCTTAACTCCTTACATCGCAATTTAATGCTTAACTCCTTACATCGCAATTTAATGCTTAACTCCTTACTGTAACATTAATTGTTACATGTCTTAATAATAAAATAATAAAAACGTAAACATAAGAATACTTAATTAATAATCATAATATTTAAAAAAAAAAACTATTTACAGTATTAAAATAAAATAGAAATAAACTAGCAATGAACGCACCTAATCAGATTTCTGTCCAGCTACAATTTATCACCACGCACGTATTTAAACAAGCATCATATTAGGCACCCAGAAAAGAATTCCTTTGTTCTCGGCGCGGGGGCAAGGTCCGTAGCGAGAACGCTTCCACGTCGCCGCAGGCAGGACGATTCTGGTTGTCGAGGCGAGCGCACGTCAGTTTTTATCGCGATCACTAATACGAACGGATAGTATTAATAAGTTCTAAGCTACTTACTTCGTAATCGGGATAATTACCCTTTTAACGGCGTCACTACCGTTCCCTCGACCATTTAATTTTATAAATAATTATCACCTATATTCTGTGTGTGAATTGGAGATCCCCTTTTTTGGGTAAGTGTTGCACAATTTTAAATTAACGGATAGCTCAGCAAACCCTAACGGCTTTCTTCGCTTTGCTTTAGGCCTTAGATTTTATCATTCTGCATATTTTGTGTTCTGTTCCAACCTATCTTCAATTCGATTCGACGCTCATTATTTTCTGTTTTAGTGCAACCCTACATTTTGTAATTACATAATATTCATTTTTCAAATTATTACAGTTATTTAAATTTCAATTGTTTGAATCATAAATCGCTAATATTGTTATCTCCGTATCTGATAGTGAACATCCACAGCAACACAGCTACATATTTAGTGCTTCCCTATATTAAGTGTTGCTGTGGGTGCTCGCCGTCTACGGCCAGTCTGTAATGCATTCGTTTGCTGCGCATTACAGGGTTCAAGTTCTACATTCAAGATTCGCCTTTGATTAACTCGCTTCCCCGCGGTGGACAGTAGCGAGTCAACCACCTACTCCTGCACCTGCATCCAGACCTGGCGATCAACACGCGAGCACTCATCTCCAGCCGTGTCCAGTGACGTCAGGGGAGTGCTAGACCAGTGAGGAGAAGGATTTAATCGCTGTATAGGCTCTAACCTAATCTATTTACGACCCTCATCTACCGAGCTATTTTAGTACATATTTTTTTTATAATAAATGCCCCAATTTACTGCCTACCTACCTTTTTATTTAATATCCTCCTAGGAATACCTGTGCCTAGGTTAGGTAGGATAAAGTAGCGTAGCAGTAACCATAGAACCGGGACACTGGCGCCCAACTGGGGGCTGAGACGAGGGGGACACTGGCGCCCTTAATCGTGGTAGAAATACAGCTGATTAATTCCTCCTCCTTGGTTTTGGGTTGTGTATGTTGGTGGTTGTTTATGTTAAACGTCTTTATTTTTATTTTTGGTTTTTTACCGTTACTAATGTGTACACGAGTTATTTCTTTGTATAAGTTAATTTTGGTCATAACTAACCTACCCTACATTAATAATGATTCATTAAAGTCGTTTAGTTGCATAGTTTGTTAAAATATTTTTTTCTACTGTTTACGCCTCGGGCACCTAAAACGACGCTTTGCTAAAATTGTTCCTTATAATTTTTTTTGTTTACAATAAAAGAAATATTATACTTTTACGGTCGTATAGTACACATTAGTAGCATTTTTTTTTTCTTTTATGATTTTGCTTGTTTTTTTTTTTTTTCTCATTTCATTTTTTTTCACATTAAAAAAAAAAAAAAAAAAAAACCAGACGTTCTTAAATTTTATTTTGTAACAGAACGGAGAACGTGTTGTTTTTTTCTTTCAATCATTTTTTTTCTTTTAGTCGTTGCTTTTTGTGTTGTGAGTAGTAGCGTGTGCGTCTAAGTGCATCACTTATCCTTCTGTTTTTTTAAGTTATTGCCATTATGCTTCCCATAAAGTTCCTGTCTCTTCAAAAATCTGAGTTGGAGTATGAAGTTCGTATTAGAGGCGCGACTCCTGCACTTTCTGTTGAGGAGTTACGGAAACAAATTATAAAATTATCTCCTGATTTGCCCTCAGAATATATATTAGTCTCCACTCGATGCGAGACAGGACCTTAAGGGTTGTTTAGAAGTTTTAACAAAAATTCAATTTAATCTTGACGCTAGTGATCCTAGTGTTGCTTCTCTACTGCGTACACAGAATATGTTAAATCATTTACACAATCGTGTCGAGAGGATAACGCGTAGTGACGACATTAAAAAGGAGTATGACGACATTGTTAGCGGTTATAAAATTTTCTCACAAAAGCTTTCTACTTTGTTAGCCAAAAAACCTTCTACTAGTACTTTTTTGAATGTGGCTAGTGCTAGTTCTGTCAAAGACTCAGCATCTACTGTACCGGAACTACAGAACGTGATTTCTGTGTCTTGCGATCGCACATCATCTGATTTAAGTAAATTAAAATTTACTGGCAAAACTTGTGTTCGCTCGTTTATACAGCGTGTTGATGAATTCATACTGGCTAGAAATATTCCACAACAAAAAGTCCTAAATTTTGCATCTGAAATTTTTCAAGACGATGCCCTTCACTGGTATCGTGCGGTAAAGGACAAAGTCAGCTCTTGGCCTGAGTTGGCGCGTTTACTAAAAGAGGACTTTAGTCAAACTGACTACGATTATAGGCTCATTTCCGAAATTCGCTCTCGTACTCAAGGAGAACGAGAGAATATAACAATTTACCTAGCAGTTATGAATGGAATGTTCTCCCGTCTATCCACTCCTCTTTCTGAAGTGGATCAGTTAGAAATTCTATTGCATAATATTAGGCCTTGCTATGCTAGTACATTAGCAGCAGCACCTCAAATCTCAACCATAGACAATTTGCGTTCGTTATGTCGTAACTACGAGGCATTTCAGACTCGACTGTCTCAATTTCAAGAGCCCCCTAAGGTTACTTCCGATACGCTAGCTCCTGAATTTGCGTACACTAAGGATGTCCATAAACCTATACATAAAGCTAATAATAGTAATTACAATAAATATAATAATAACAGTCCAATTAATAATTACAATAATAACAATCAATATAAGAATAATAATTTTAATAATAACAATAAATATGTACATGAAATAAACGTGTCTAAAAAGGAACCTTACTGTCCTAGGTGTCGTAATAACACCCATCACATTCGTCAATGCAAGGCTCCACGGGATATTGTTTGTTTTAAGTGCGGTATGAAGGATGTGAAGACACCCGACTGTCCTAACTGCCGTAAAACTAAAAATCCAAAAAACTAATTAAGCAGAGTTGTAACAATTTCAGCAAGCAAGACTGGGATACTTGGCTGGACTTTATAAGAACATTTTCCTCTTCATACAGAGTTGCTACAATTCTGCTATCAAAACCACTTAACGATTCTAGGCCTTATGTGAATATCAAGATCAATAACATCGATGCTGTTGGGTTACTTGATTCTGGAGCTGCAGTTTCGATTCTGGGAAACAATTCTCATCTACAACTAACAGACTACAGCTTAAACCAGGATGACCACACTAAAATGATAGCTGCTGGCGGTCAATCATTAAACACATTAGGTTTCATTCATTTGCCAGTTACTTTTGAGGGCCAGTTTCACATTATTAAGGCATATGTAGTGCCCGAAATTGAAACATCAATTATATTAGGCGTAGACTTTTGGCGTGCTTTTCGAATCTGCCCTAATTATATAGGTAGCATCACGATGTCGAGTGCCCCATTGGCGGAAATAAAGGCAGGTATCGGTGAACCGTTTATCAACTCCTACGATAATTTGTTGGCGTCACAGAAAGCGATAGCTGATAATGTCATTGCGCAGTTTCGGTCTATTTCTGCTGAAGAAAAGGGTCTCGGTAGAACAAATTTAATATGCCATCGCATTGACACTGGTGACGCACAACCAATTAGACAGCGTTATTATAGGATGTCCCCTGAAAAGCAACGCATCTTAATTGAGCAGGTAGACGAAATGCTGTCACTGGACGTTGTCGAACCTTGCGAAAGCGCCTGGTCTTCTCCCGTACTCATTGTCAATAAAAAGAACGGGCAGCCAAGGTTCTGTTTAGACAGCAGGAAATTGAATGCAGTGACTAAGCGCGATGCGTACAATTTGCCATATGTTTCAGAGATATTGGATAACCTTCGCGATGCTAGGTACCTGAGCAGTATCGATTTGTCCAAAGCTTTTTGGCAACTGCCTATAGCGACAGAAGACCGCGATAAAACCGCATTTTACGTTCCGGGCCGTGGCACTTTTCGTTTTAAAACCACTCCGTTTGGGTTAACGAATGCCCCCGCAACGCAACAACGTCTCGTGGATTTGTTATTTAGCGACATGGAGTCTAAGACCTTCGCTTATTTAGATGACGTAATCGTTATAAGCTCTAGCTTTGATGAGCATGTTTCTCGTTTGTTGCGAGTTTTGGACAAATTGAGACAGGCCAATTTGACCGTAAACTTCGAAAAGTGTAAGTTTTTTCGAAGCGAACTAAAGTATCTAGGATACGTGGTAGATTCTCGTGGTTTACGCACTGACCCGGACAAGGTGGAAGCCATTATTAACTTTCCAACCCCTACCAGTAGAAAGGAGTTGAAACGCTTTCTCGGCACTGCTACGTGGTACCGACGTTTCGTCCCTAACTTTAGCACAGTGGCTGGTCCACTCAATAAGCTCACTGCTAACGGAAAAAACGCTCTTTCTTTCAAGTGGTCTCCAGAAGCTGACGCGGCCTTTAATGCGTTGAAAGAATGTTTGGTTTCCGCCCCAGTTCTTTCTTGTCCGGACTATTCCAAACCTTTTGAAGTGCACACCGACGCGAGTAGTTACGGTATTGGTGCTATGTTAACGCAGACTATCGACGGTAAAGAACATCCAATCGCCTACATGAGTAGATCTTTCACCAGCCCTGAGAAAAACTACAGCATAACTGAAAGGGAGACCCTTGCTGTGTTAACTGCTCTCGAGCACTGGCGTTGTTATCTCGAAAACGGCCAAACATTTACGGTGTACACTGACCACTCCGCGTTAAAATGGTTTCTGTCATTAGAAAATCCTACAGGACGATTAGCTCGATGGGGGGTAAGATTGTCCTCATTTAATTTTGTTATCAAACACCGTCGAGGTGTCGACAATGTTATTCCTGATGCCTTGTCTAGAGCTTTTCCCGTAAATGCAATATCTCTTGCTAATGCCAACACAGACGACGTCTGGTTTAAAAAGATATTCAACGGTTGTCTGACTACTCCTTCAAACTTTCCTAATTTCACTATTAAAAATAATTCATTATTTCGACTCACAAAAAATATTAGCAACCAATTAACTTCAGAATTTGACTGGAAGGAAGTCGTACCTAGCGAGTTCCGTGAAAGCATCATAGCCGAAAATCACTCTGAGCCAACAGGTGGACATCTTGGCATTTTCAAAACTTATCGGCGTTTGTCATTAAATTACTACTGGCCAAATATGCACCAGGACGTCGTTAAATTTGTAGGTTCCTGCTCGGTTTGTTTATCTTATAAGGCACAAAATCACACTACATTGGGAGAAATGGGTCGTCCGAAGCAATGTTCGAGACCTTTTCAGATGATCTCAATTGATTTTGTAGGTCCTCTTCCCACCAGTCGAAAACAAAATTCTTACATACTAGTCGTAACGTGCTGTTTTTCAAAATTTTGTCATATTTTCCCAGTACGTCGCGCTACTGCGGATATAGTCATTAAAATTTTAGAAGATTCCATTTTCTTAGTTCACGGCGTTCCTCAAACAATATTCTTGGACAATGGGACGCAGTTTATAAGTTCATCTACTGACGCGCTATTTAAAAAATACAAAATCCCTAACGTTTTTTTCACGCCGAAGTACACACCACAAGTTAACACGGTAGAACGCTACAACAAAACTATTGTCACTAGTTTGTCTACGTTTGTTGGAAACGATCATAGATCATGGGACATTTCCATCCCCAAGGTTCAGTTTGCGATAAACAATTCCGTCAATGAAGCCACCGGTTATACACCGTCATTTTTGGTTTACGGTAGGGAATTAGTTTTATGCGGATCGCATTATACTGATAATGACCTGGGAGATGAAGTGTTGTTCCTTCCTCGCGACTTATACGCTGAAAACTTGGGGTGTCTTCGTTCAGTTTTCAATGATGTGCAGGCTTCGTTATGGCACGCACATGAAAAGAATACTGCACACTACAACCTACGTAGGAAGCCGGCTGAGTTTAATGTAGGAGACATAGTATATAAGCGCGCATTCGTCCTGAGCAATAAAGACAAATATTTTAGTAAAAAGCTCGCACCTAAATTTCTCAAATGTCGTATAATTGAAAAACGGTCTCCGCTTGTCTATGTTTTGGAAGACATGTCAGGGAAAAATATAGGCGCCTGGCATATCAAAGATTTAAAAAACATTAAATGTCAATAGATAAATATTTTTTTTTTGCATTGTTTATGGAAATGAGACGACTCACCTTTAAATTAACTTCTTACGACTAGCATTAGTTTTCTGTGCGATAAATCACAGATTTCTTGTTTACGGAAGGTCGCGTCAACATAATTTTATATTGTTGAAGCTATTGTGTAAGGTTGTTTGTTTGATATTATGGAAGGATTTTGATAGATGATAGTATGAATGTGTAGTGCTAGTGGTAATCTATAGACGAGTTTTATTTGAGAACAAAACTCTTTCTGAGACGAGGGGGGTAATGTAACATTAATTGTTACATGTCTTAATAATAAAATAATAAAAACGTAAACATAAGAATACTTAATTAATAATCATAATATTTAAAAAAAAAAACTATTTACAGTATTAAAATAAAATAGAAATAAACTAGCAATGAACGCACCTAATCAGATTTCTGTCCAGCTACAATTTATCACCACGCACGTATTTAAACAAGCATCATATTAGGCACCCAGAAAAGAATTCCTTTGTTCTCGGCGCGGGGGCAAGGTCCGTAGCGAGAACGCTTCCACGTCGCCGCAGGCAGGACGATTCTGGTTGTCGAGGCGAGCGCACGTCAGTTTTTATCGCGATCACTAATACGAACGGATAGTATTAATAAGTTCTAAGCTACTTACTTCGTAATCGGGATAATTACCCTTTTAACGGCGTCACTACCGTTCCCTCGACCATTTAATTTTATAAATAATTATCACCTATATTCTGTGTGTGAATTGGAGAACCCCTTTTTTGGGTAAGTGTTGCACAATTTTAAATTAACGGATAGCTCAGCAAACCCTAACGGCTTTCTTCGCTTTGCTTTAGGCCTTAGATTTTATCATTCTGCATATTTTGTGTTCTGTTCCAACCTATCTTCAATTCGATTCGACGCTCATTATTTTCTGTTTTAGTGCAACCCTACATTTTGTAATTACATAATATTCATTTTTCAAATTATTACAGTTATTTAAATTTCAATTGTTTGAATCATAAATCGCTAATATTGTTATCTCCGTATCTGATAGTGAACATCCACAGCAACACAGCTACATATTTAGTGCTTCCCTATATTAAGTGTTGCTGTGGGTGCTCGCCGTCTACGGCCAGTCTGTAATGCATTCGTTTGCTGCGCATTACAGGGTTCAAGTTCTACATTCAAGATTCGCCTTTGATTAACTCGCTTCCCCGCGGTGGACAGTAGCGAGTCAACCACCTACTCCTGCACCTGCATCCAGACCTGGCGATCAACACGCGAGCACTCATCTCCAGCCGTGTCCAGTGACGTCAGGGGAGTGCTAGACCAGTGAGGAGAAGGATTTAATCGCTGTATAGGCTCTAACCTAATCTATTTACGACCCTCATCTACCGAGCTATTTTAGTACATATTTTTTTTATAATAAATGCCCCAATTTACTGCCTACCTACCTTTTTATTTAATATCCTCCTAGGAATACCTGTGCCTAGGTTAGGTAGGATAAAGTAGCGTAGCAGTAACCATAGAACCGGGACATTACATCGCAATTAATGCTCTCCTTACATCGCAATTCAATGCGTTACTATTGATACTATTAACGCAATCAAATGCATGGTCTTATGATGTCATCGCAATTCAATGCCATGTTACTAGCTGTTTTTTTTTTTTTTTTTTTTTGCGACAGCAACTTCAGCGATATAAGCATCTATACAGATTCGCGTGGAAGCAAAACAGCAATATACGTGTGTATGCAGTTTTTTATGTTTTACCAATAAAATCATTAACTAACTAACATTGTCTGTCACTCTACGATTTCACAAAACATCCCTGTGTACTTGTGTTATGTCTGGTCGAAGGATACATTGGGAAAAGGTTCGCTGCCATAAATCAATTGGTAGTAGGTCTTATGGTTTTGTGGGGCCGCAAATTTATAAAAAAGTAAATGACCAACACAAAATTCTGCTAACCATATCTAAATGTAAATTTGTGGTAACAAAATGGCTTCTGACTTTGGACTATGACTTGACTGAAGACTTCATATCTTTATTATCATAGGTACATGACCAATCATTTGATGTATACGTCTATTTATATATTTTATTATTATATACCTACAATTATAACTATTTATATAAAAAATATATATTATTATACTATAACGGTTAATACTTTATTAATGAAATTAAACTTAAAATATTTACAATATTATAAAAACTAAGCCTACACAAGAACTAATTACACTCGAGACCTATAAGCCTTATGACTATTATGTTTTTTTTTTTTTTTTTTTTTTTTTTTTTTTTTAATATTTCTGTAATTAAATTCATAACGAAACTGTCAGCGTAACGAAAGAGCCTGGAACTCACGACACATGGAATCCTAGTGTGAGTTTCAGGAATCAAACCATTGTACGTAATTTTTAAACAATAAATTATTCTATTCTATTCTATTCTTAACATTAATAATCCCTACGCAACAGTAGCAGCTGTGCGTTATTTGCCGGCCATAATCCCTTTGGTTAACTAGGCAAGTTATATTATTATAAGCTTATTTTAAGTTATTACGCTTCGGATATATACGGTTATCGAGGTACTTACATAATTAAATATGGTTCAGTATCTTCTATTTTTGTAAGTCATGTCTAGACAACCTTGCACATATAATAACACTATCTGTGCCCCGCGGTTTCACCCGCGCGAACGGCAATTCATACACTATCTTTATAAATTATAGCTTATGTGTTATTCCGATGTATAAGCTACATTACTGTAAAGTTTCATTAAAATCCATTCAGTAGTTTTTGCGTGAAAGAGTAACAAACATCCAAACAAACTTTCACATTTATAATATTAGTAAGGATATCCCTTAAATCACTGGAACATTATGTACAAATCCAAATGTGTACCCGAGTTTAACGCGCAACCGGTTTGACCCAAGCAGTTGGTAACCAAAACAAGGGCAACAATGGATAATTATTTCGTAAAATGGTGGGTAAGTAAAGTAATGCAAAATAAAATTGTTTGTTATGTTCTTTATTGCAATTAAAAGTATATACCTACAGTGGAACAAAGAAAAATAGCTCAACCATTTCCCTGTCCCGTGAGTCACATATGAACATTTCCTTTGTTTTTAACTATTGTGTCTACTGGCGGGACAGTTAAGTTGGTAAAACGTTTTTTTTTTTTTTCCTTGAAACTACGATACAATAATAAAAGGTAGGTTCATAAAATATTAACTATCCGAGCATTTGTTTGATTCTACTTTATTGGCAGTTGAAATAAATAAAAATTGCTAGGGATCTAAAAAAGTCTTAACATTGAAAGAATATGTTTATTTATGAAACCAAACGACTTACTTTTTCCTTTTTATTTAAATAGGTCAAATAAATTACTTACAGTTCTCCGTCGTCGCCACAATGTAGTAGTCACTAACCTATATTATAAAGTAGCTATGTATACTAAAATAATGGACTATTTGTTTAGTTTATGTATCGGCTCATTAACCTCACTCGAACACGTCTTCACTCTGCGGCGGTGGGTAGCAGACTCCTCCCCCACCCCGCACCCTGCGTGGGAGTGTAGGAACGAGACGACAGATGTTTGACAGTGTGTGTAGTTGTATGGTTGTTTGTGTGCGTCTGTTTGTATGTTCATTATGATCGTGTATGCTACAGAGGGTAGATGGCGCTTTCTAGCTAACACCTAATTCAAAGAGCTCCGTGTTTAAATTTAATTTTAAAATTATTAGTGTCGTGTTTACGAGTCAAATTATCTATAAAACTGTGAACAGTGACCCAATAAATGTATAGTAACGTTATCAAAGACCTAAGTTACAATAGTGTTAATGTAAATAAATCACACTCTTAATTATAAACAAATTGTAAAAGTAATATGAAACAGTGTCAATAGTGTTAATAATACATATAAGTAGTATATGATTGGGCATTCTGGACCACTTTTCGCTCGGCGAAACAAGTTCGCCATCGCGGTGGTCCAGAATGCCCAATCATAAACGGTCGACTCGATCAATGATATTAACGCTAATGAGAACCTAACAATGAAACTCGGTTTTAGCTATAGATATGCGATGCATTTTTGTCGTCGATCAGATTGGGTTGTATATCGATATTTTCGAACGAAATTAACCATCGCTCGCGACGCGATGGTGGTAAACAACGTAATGCGTCCGTGTAAAGATAAACGATGTCGTGTGTTATTCTACTGATATCGTACAACGTACGTTCTAGTTAGACAGTGACGTAGAATGTATACAACTGTGTTATAATCACAACTTTACCATATTTAATTGCGTCTGTATGAGATGTGTGTGAAATTAAGTATGGGTATGTGTAGTAATAAAAACATCCGTTGAAATAAAACCATATTATTATTCTTTATTTTTCATAAAACATAGGTTTGTCGGGGAACAAAACATCTGCAGAACGTACAAACTCCTGCAGTTTTCGCCACTGAGGAGAGTCTATGTCAGCCTGGAGTTTGATACGTACGATTGCCTTCTTCCACAGCTCCAGCGAGTCGGTGTTGCGCGCGTCGTTAGCTCGGTACACCTTGCAGTCGATGTAGTATTCACCGTCGGTGTGGGCTGTGCGTCGCTCGCACCCGTTACCCACTCGGTACACGAACAGCGACGACAGGCACGCTCGACCAGATGATCCCTCTCCGACTTCCGCGCCTGTTTCGCGGCCCTTATTGATACCGAATATATCGTTATCACTCAAAGATTTTTTACTGAAAAAAAAAAAAACAACAACTTTTGTTAATTTACTAATTAAAAACCCAATATTGTTGGATACTGAACTGTGTGGTAAAAAAATGATATTAATAAGGCTTTCCCATAATCTCGAAGAGTATAACGCCTAACACCTGAAAGAATTATCCGTTACGAAATACTTATTGCTGGTCTAATTTGTAGGTACTTACAGTAACAATAACAATCACTACACTCATGAGACAAACATAACGAAACATGTAAAACAATAGATAATATACCTGGGACGGTCCGATTTAGATTTGCGTTTTCCATTGCTTTCTGCAGGCTTACGACCAGTTTTCGTTTTTGTTTCAATGGTTGATGGTTGTTGATAGTATGAACCCTCAGAATCGGACCTAAAACAAGAATGTGATACAAACGTTTAAATAAATTAATAAGTTTGCGGTGGTTCTAAAAGAGTTTCGAATGTTTTATACTTACATTTTTTCCTTGATTTATAAGGAACTTACTCAACTTCAAGACGACAACAGTAGCAGCCACGATGATTTTCTTAAACTGCTGTTGGTGATGACGGTTGTCGACACTGACAGTACTGACTGAATGCAATTTACTGATCGCGGATCACGAGTGCGCGACTGTTACGAACTATTACTTAGTTCCCTTGAATAATTATAATGATCATAATCAAAAACGTAGTGACTTATAAGGCTGGCAATGTCTAATATGAAAAGTTACTTAAATTCTTTAGGTTTTATCGTGTGATGGAACTTTTATATTTAGTCGTATTATAGACCTTCAAAAAATAAATACTAAGGCAAATTAAAGTAGAATCAATTGCTGATGCATTGAAAACACTTAGGGTTTACACACCGTTTCTTTACAATTTTCATACAACGCTTATGATACAAGCAGCATAATGACAGCCCTATGTAAAAAAGCTGACTACCTAACATTAATAATGTTAGGTTGCAATAGGTGTTTGTAGGCACGTGTACAAATTTCGCAATAATATCGGAAGCGCTGAAAGTTGATATGTAGCATTAGTATTATTACGAAGCGTCGAGCGTTGTGGAATCTTACCGAAATAAAAAAAAAAATTTTTTTAGTAAATGTATATGTTACTAGTAAATACGTATCATTACAAGTGTAATGTTGAAAAGGTGGACATTGAACAGGTAATTATTATTTTAATAATACAATTTTAATAATATGTTTTGACACTTATTGTTAATGTGTGATTTAAATAACAATATTTTTATTCTTTTTCAGCTACACATGCATCACAATTTACAATTGTATAAAACGATGAGATTGAAGATTTATCTCTAAGGAAAATATTTAGAAGTCCATTATTTTTATCCGATTATTTCTACAAGTGCGTAAGATCAAATAATTCTCAGGTAAATATATATATATATATATGCAATTAAGAACCTGTAACTTAAAGTTTTTGTTGAATAATTAATCCAAGTATATATCTTATAAATCTTTGCATCTTATTTTCCAGAATATGGGTGTATACAATACGTTTAAAACTAAAAAAACAACAAATGAGGAACGGGATCTACAACTGATCAAGATTTTTATTTATGTTGATGGTTCTAACGCATTTTCGAAGCTGTAAATCTGTATGAAAGGTATATATGTGTATATACATTATACACAGCATATTATAATTTAATATCATGATTTAATATCGATACTTGTGTCTAAACGCTGAAATAACTACCGATTAATCCTTGGCCATCAATACTGATTTGTATATTCAATAACAATGCCTTACTGCAAAGTGTGTTACGTATCTGTAGATAATCGTCACTGGTCTGGTCATTTACGTAGTAATACACATAAAAACAATAGCGTAGCTCCTTTTAGCAGTAATGTGAAAATAATTAAGTCCTCGTTCAAAGAACGTATTGTAAGTTATAGGATTATTGCTACTGAGGAGTTAGTCCATAAATTTCCAGAGAATTTTCTAATAAAAATCCAAGAACAAGTCAAGGATCTGATAGATCAGTCACTAAAAAAACACACGTCTGTTAAAGTTAACTTCGAACTATTTTTGATTTTTCTTTTGTTTAAAAACGATCACCAAGAAATTAAATCATTTGCTACAAAAAATTTTGTTATTAATTTAAATTACGATTTCGATAAAATTTTTAAATCAACAATTTCAATACTTCTCAAAAAAATAGAAGAGTTTCAGGAAAGAGATAGCGGTTGGACCTTTTTAAATAACTCCTATTTTGAAATAAATATTAATAAATATAAGCCTCTCGGTGGATCCAAATTTATTCCTTTACCAAATTTTATAAAAAATAAAAAAGCTTGCTTGAATATTAAGAACAACGACAAGTACTGCTTTCTATGGTGTGTTGTGGCTGCTTTGTATCCCGCAACTCACCATACCGATAGAGTTTCATCATATCCTCGTTTTCAGGATGTTTTAAATGTTAATGATTTGTCATTCCCCATTACATTCACGGACATAGCCAATTTTGAAAAAAATAATCGTAACATAAATATTTATGTATATGGATTGAAAAATAATAAAACCATTATAGGACCATTATATAAAACAATTAATAAAAAATCTAGAAGCATCCACTTATTGTATTTAGAAAATGATACAAATTCTCATTACTGTCTCATTAAGAATTTACCTCGTTTAGTTAGAACTCAAATTTCTAAACATCATGGTAAATTATATTATTGCGAATCTTGTTTATTGTTTTTTTCTACTCTTAGTCAACTTGAAACACATCTGTGTGGAGGGGTTGTCACAATTTTACCAGATAGGGGATCAGTACTAAAGTTTAAAAATTTTCAAAGAAAACAAGACATTCCATTCGTAATTTATGCCGATTTTGAAACACTGTTAATACCGATTTCCGGCAATGATTTTGACACTGCTAATACAACATACACTCAGCGACACGCGCCAGCCGCTTTTGCGTATAACATAGTATCATCATTCAATGATAATAAACGGTATGTAAGTTATCGCGGTGAGGATTGTGTTACAAAATTTATAGAGTTTCTAACTCGGGATGTAATTGAAATATATAAAATACTAACTAAAAACAATCCTATGATATTTACTGATAAGGATGATGAGGATTTTAAAAATGCAATTAAGTGTCACATATGTGAAAACTTGCTGTGGTCTGACAGAGTTAGAGATCACTGTCACATCACAGGTAATTACCGTGGCGCAGCTCATCGACATTGTAACCTACAACATAAAATACCAAAATTCATACCAATATTTTTTCATAACTTGTCAGGATATGATTGTCATTTATTTGTGAAAAAATTAGGTGAGATTCCTGGTCAAATAAAAATTATACCCAAGACAAAAGAAAAATATATATCATTTTCAAAGTTTATTCCCGTTGCAGATAATGAATATGTGCAATGAGGAAGATGTAAATAAAAAAAAAACGCATTTTTATTGGCTTATCAAAAAATTTAGGTGAATAAAAAAATAACTGCGAAAAAATTATGTCGATATCTCCAGTAGTTAATTTTTTATAAATTTTTCAATTTCGTATCCCCCGATAACTTTTTGAGCCGGCCGAGAACCTGTCGTGACGTCACGCCGCAGTACCGCAGGCGACGGGCGCTCGGGCCGGCCGGTGGTTATTTTAAAATTATGATACCTCCTAAGATGTTGATGGAAATCAAGTAATGTCAAAGACAATTTTGTTCACAATTAAATACTTGTGATTAATATCACATTTATTTGGATAAGGATTAGTATAATTTTGACAAAACGCCTTCGCAAATAATTCATAATTTAAAACAAAGTTGATTTCCATAAAAATGCGGTTATAGTATTAAATCTTGAAAGATAGCCATATGTTGTCGCTGACTTTTTTTTAGAACTTTTAAAGAGGAACAATTTCGTCATACATGAATTTTGCCTAACTTCAACCGTTTACGCTGCGCACGCAACGGAAGTTCACAAATAGGGATATTTTTCCGTTTTTGTTACATTTTCCATTGATGCTTCGCCCTATTGGGTGCAGCGTAGTGTTATAAAGTCTGAATCAGTAGTTCCTAAGATTAGCAAGTTCAAGCAAACAAACATACTCTTTAGCTTTATAATATCAGTATAGATAGGTAGATTTCTATGTTGAACATTTTACTCATGTTCGAGAACATGAAAAGCAGCGGAATGCTAAATATTCAGTAGTATATGTGCCCCAATGTTTCACAAAATCCCCTTTTAAAATAAATAAAATTTAAACTTCCTATTGCATTATCTATCTGTGACTGAAAGTTCTGTCAAAATCGGTCCAGCCGTTTCAGAGATTTCGTTTCAGAGCCAAACAAAAAAATTAAAACATGTTTTTTTACGTAAGTATGTACCGTATTTGTAGTTAGTGTAATGCTGTTAACCTAAAGTGTGTTTGTAATTTCATATTAAGATATCTATGATAATATAAGAAAGAGGCAAGATTTGATTGATTGTTTCTTTGGTTGCATTTTGAATAGGCTACGAAATTATTATACCTATTTAAAAAAATCTTTCATTGTTGATTAGCTACACTATCGTTGCGTGAAGTAGCCTATATTATATTAAAATAATAATAGGGATCCTTACTAAAACTCCAATAAAGCAACAAGTGTTCTTTCATTAAAAAAAAAATACAATGACGTCGCTGGAAATGGCGACCTTGTGTTTGACCTTGGTAGTAATCCTTATCAAAATAATTTGCTTTATATTTAAGACTGCTTTAATACCATTATATCATCATCATCATATCAGCCCGGAATCACCTACTGCTGGGTATAGGCCTCCCCTTTTTTCTGCTATTGTTATCTGTCCTGCTCGTAATATAATACATTATATTATATATTATTATTATATTAATACATTATATTAATTCAAGTTATATAATACCATTATATAACTTGAATTTTTCAATTTGGACATTACATTCGAAAGATAACACGAGTTCAAAAGTGTAAATATTAGAAAAAAGTCGCTTGGTTAATGGTGGCCGCTCTCTCCGCTCGGCTAACTATGCGATGTAGACGTCACTGGAGTACGGGAGGGGAGTAAACTAAAATAAAATATAAAATGTAATAGAAAGATTCATAAACAATAATAAAAAAAGAAATAACAATCCAATTTTCTTTATAATGAAATTTAATGTACCTACTCTTTTTTTGTACCCCATTCAAAAACGTGTTTGTGTGAGTGTTTATTAAAATTAATATATTTTAAAATGTTTGTTAAATACTCGTGCGAAGCCGGGACGGGCCGCTATGGATAGAAATAAAGTTTTAGCATTATTTTTCACATTGAAACGATCTTTTCAAGAATGACGACTTGTTCTTCCTTTTCATTAATTTACGACAATATAATACACGAGCGCATACTTTTTTTTGTCATTTCGGGCACAAATCAGTTTTCAGTTTCTAATATAAATTAATTTTAAACACAAGCTTCAAATTTAACTAAGCTCACAGCAATAGTGTAGACTTATCAAACAAGCCCAAACGCGATGCGATTACGTCATTTAGTTAGAGAGTTCCTCGGGCCACCTTCTGGCGCCATCATCAGATCAGCTCGAAAGTACTATAAAATTATATTGTCATCCAAACTTAACAGATATACAAAATTTCAGCTCAATCAGTTAAAGATATCTGTTTCAAAATTAAGTTGCAAGATTCCACTCGTAGCTGTAGGTACAAACGTATACATTGAATGTTAAATAAAAGCTTGTAAAGATATATTTTTTGGCGTGCTAACTGTTGTATTAGTACAAAGAAACCTATTCAGTAACTTTACGCTACTCTTTTTTCCATATTTAGCAAAATCTAGAAAAATATGCGAGTAACATAAAAATACTGCACGAGATCGTATGTACGGGAGCGGAGGACGTGCGTTGTGACGTCACGCGTTGATCGGGCGAACCAAAACTAAATTTAAGAATGCCCGACTTTAAAAATTCGTAAAAAATAGAGTTTTTGAGATATCGCTAAAATTTTTTCACCATTGTTTTTCTAATTTTTAGTTTGATTTTTCTAGATGATAAAAAAAACATGCTCATCTTCCTCATTAAGATTTTTAGATTCTTTTAATTTTTTAGGAACCAGTTTAGACAAACTAGCTAAAACAATGCAGATAGACGATTTTGTTAATCTTCGATCTCATTTTTCGGATAGTAAGCATTTTAGTTTGCTGACACGAAAAGGTGTTTATCCCTACGATTATATGACCAATTGGAAATGTTACGAGCAACAGACGCTACCGCTAAAGTGTTACTTTCACAATTCTTTGACAAACGAAGACATCAGCGATGACGATTATAATCATGCAAAAACTGTTTGGAATTATTTTAATATAAATAATTTAGGAGAATACACTGATCTGTACTTAAAAACAGATGTACTTTTACTAACAGATATTTTTCAAAATTTTAGAAAAACTTGTAAACAATATTATAAACTTGACCTTGCATTTTATATAACGACTCCTAGTCTATCTTTCGATGCAATGTTACTTAAAACAGGCGTTCAATTAGAACTCTTAACAGATTTGGCGATTGTTAAAATGATTCAGGATGGTATTAGAGGAGGTTTATGTATGTGCTCGCATCGGTACGCAAGAGCAAATCATAAATATATGCCAGAATATATTGCTGTAAAACCAGATTGTTTCATAGCGTATCTAGATTGTAATAATTTATATGGTTATAGTATGTGTCAGTATTTACCATATTCAAGTTTTAGATTTCTTAATGAAAACGAAATAATTAATTTACGCGTTCAAAATATTAAAGATAATGCAGACTGGGGCTATATATTAGAAGTTGACCTTTTATATCCTGATCATTTACACGATCACCATAATGACTTGCCTTTTTGTCCTGAAAAATGCATTCCTCCAAGTGGTAAAACCAAAAAACTAATAGCAAATTTATATAATAAGTACAATTATGTTATACACTACGTTCATTTAAAAAAGTGTCTGGAGCATGGTTTAATATTACGTAAAATTCACAGAGTTATTACTTTCAAACAAAGTCCCTATTTAAAACAGTACATAGAGTTAAACACTCAATTACGACAGAAGGCAAAAAGTACATTCGAGCAAGACTTTTTTAAATTATTAAACAACAGTGTCTTTGGTAAAACATTGGAAAATACCGAAAAGAGAGTCACCGTACATTTAGTTAATCAATGGAGTGATAAAAGAAATAAAACCAACAAATCAATATCCGCTGAGAGGCTTATAGCTAATCCTTACTTTCATAGTGCAACAATATTAACCGAAAATTTAGTTGCTATACAAATGAAACCAGATCAAATAGTCTTAGATAAACCTATTTACATAGGATTCACAGTTTTAGATCTTTCTAAGTCCCACATGTATAATTTTCATTACAATGTTATAAAACCTTTTTATCATGATCGAGTACGCTTATGTTATACAGATACGGATTCTTTTGTGTATGAAATATATACCAACGATTTTTATTGTGATCTAAAACGCCATTTCTTGCAATACTTCGATAGCAGTAACTATGATAATGAGAACGAATTTGAAATACCTCTAATCAATAAAAAAATTCCGGGTCTTTTTAAAGATGAAATGGGTGGTAAATATATCTCTGATTTTGTAGGGTTGAGGTCAAAGCTCTATTCTTTAAAAACTTCAAATAGAGTTATCAAAAAAGCTAAGGGAATTAAATCATATGTGCTCCGAGATTTAGACATAACAGACTATGAAAGCATTTTATTGGACGGTGGAGTTATTCGAAGAAAAAATATTATGTTTAAATCATTGAAACATGAAATTTTTACACAAAGTGTTAATAAAATTGCATTATCTAGTAACGATGATAAACGAATTATTTTGAAAGACAAAATAGCAACGAAAGCCTGGGGTCACTCATTCATAATTGGGTAATCAATAATGCGTCATATCTTGCAATTATTATATTATTGTTAATTTTTTAAGGTATTGATAAAATTAAGAATTGTCCTATATAAATACCGTACTTAGTTAAGTAAATAATTGTATTAGTGTTAATTAGCATTATATTAGTTAGCTTTAGGTTTTAGAAATAAATAAAGAGTTTTAGTATTGTAATTATTTGTAATAAATGTGTTTGTTATATCAATTTACTTGTTTTATTTGTTTACCAGATAAAAACCCTTTATTAAATTTAAAAATGCGAAAGCAACTTTGTTTGCTACCTATTATTAATATTTGGTATTAGAATGAAAAAAATCGAAAAAAAGAAGCTTGTAGGGAGTCGAACCCGAGACTTTCTGCATTGAAGTCCGTTAGTTTCACCACTGGGCTATCTAAGGTAAATAATCAAGTTTCATGTTAATACGTGTTGCTCAAATGTAATACGAAACTGTAAACCATCACGTTCATTGACCACAGCATCGAGCAAAAATGCATGGTTTACATTTGTAGGTGTCGCAATTAATGCAAGCTACATTCTATTGTTCGATGATTATTAAATTATTTATGTAGTCATTTCTTCACGTGTGTCTGTTTGTTAACGATATTTATATTAATTTTGTTATTTGATAAATATTATTCAGTTTAGATACTACATACGCGCTACATCACATAAACATGACTTCGGTAAGTAAATAATACTAATTAAATTTAATTATTATGAAACATTAATTAAAAATATGTATGATACATTATTTATTGAATCTTGTGATTAGAGATATATATCGCAGTGATTTAAATGATTACTGCGTTGCTTGTACTCTGCTGAATGTTGTGGATTCGATACCACCCGGAACAAGAATTTCAATGGTTTAGAAAATAAATATTTATCTGAGTCAGAGTGTTATTTTAATTGTTGATTAAAATTGGTAAACCTTTTTATTGTATTAAATAACCTATTTATTGTTCTGTTTAATTTTATTTCAGATAGCAGGATCTGACATTGCGTTTAGTCAATATGCTCAGGATCCTTATGAAGAATTTAATGAGATGATTCGATGCGAACGCGAGGCTAGCAGTCAGGTTCCGAAAGAAAAGAAGTCTACGTCTCGACGCAGGGAAAAATCTAAGAAACATAATTCGACTCAATCTTTCGTCATGAGTAAACATCATCGGCGAGGCAGTAAACTAATAAAAATTTCAGTGATCGATTTGTGTAACAATTCTCCAGACAGTGATAGTGACAGTAATAGCGATAATGTTATTATCCAAGCGCAGTACGTGGTTAAAGATGCGGTTGACTTTATTATGGATGAAACAGAGTCGTTAGTTAAGAAAATATCGAAATCGTTAATCGATAGTGATTTTTAGAAGCCTTGTATAAATATTCTGATTTTTAGTGTTTATTGTAGTTGTTAAATTAGAATAAATATTAGGTTAAGTTAGTTTTTAATCTCTAATGTAACTTTGTATTTTTGTATCGTAATGTTATTTGTAAACAGGGGTTTTAAGTATATAAATTCTAAGAGAATAAATGCATGTTTTCTGTATTAAATTTGTTTTATTTTTTTAAAACCGTATTACATACTTATAGCTAACTTACAAACTTATAAAATTAAAACTTTAAAAACTTTTTTATACATAACACATTTCTAAGTGCACAATGTTTTAGATGATGATTACAATTAAAAACAGTTTTTCTATCGCAGTACTTTTTAGCTAACACAGATAGTTTAGGACAATTTTCTTCATGAAGTTCTAATACATTACAGTTCACACACATCTCTTTTATCCACTTCACTTTTTCTGAACCTTTTACATAGATATTCTTATTTTCTAGGTATGGTACGATCATGCGTTCGAATTCTCTATAATCAATATAGCCTTCGCTCCAACGTAGACCCATATTTTTTTCCAACCATTCCACTTGTCTCTTTTCATCTCTTGTTAAGTATGTGAACTGGTACGGTGGTTTAATTAAAAACGTTTGTGTATATTCACGTGTGGCAAAAGCTAACTCCTTTACTATAAAATTATTGTAGAGATTTTTAAATCCTTGTACATCTAATATGATTGTATCGGGATTCATGATATTTTCCTTACAATATTACTCAAAGGTTTATACTCAATTATACAATCGTTTAATATAAGACAGTATGCAGAGGTTTGGTCTGGTATGTCCAATTCACTCTCGATTTCCACTCTCACATCCACCACAGGACCAGTTTTGAGGTTATCTGCTTGTCTAGAACAATCAACTACGAATAGCGGCGCTAGGTCCTTAAATTGTTTCTCACTTAGTAGGGGTTCCGAGCGCCTGCCATAATACGACTGTTGAAATCGAGTGTATTGCTCGTATATTAGTGCAATTTTGTTATTTGCAAAACTAGCGTTTAGGTTTTCATACGGAAAGTAAGTTGAATTGAGATACACTCTTACGTCACGAATATAACAGTGGTCGAACTGGGACATATCAGAACTTGCGTTGTTTTTTCTATTTGTTTGCAAACCAATAATTATGTATCTTGGTTTCTCTATTTGCGATGAAATTTTAATAGACCATGTATGTTTTGTAGTTTTTGGCGGTCTTTTTCTAACAGTTTTAATAAATTTAACTTTTCTTTGTCAGATACTTTAACGTGTGGTACGCGCCATATAATTTTATTGATTTGAACGTCATCTACAATCTCTCCGGTGTTGAGTTTTACAGCATTTAGGTTTGTGTTACTTCGCAACAATATTAGTTCGTGCTTACTGTTTATCACCACTTTCTTAAAATCTTCGGCAAAACCCATGATATTACAAAGAGGTATAGATGCGGAAAAGTTACCTCCATTAATATTCTTTATACCTTCAATGTTCCAGCCCCAAGCATTAGATATCTTTGATTCACTCTCATTCATCGAAATTAATGACTTCATGGTGGTAGTAACGCCGGCATTTTTTATTTTATCAATCTCTACTCCATTCAACTCGTACCTTATATCTTGGAACAAGTAAAGGAGAGCATTATTCGTAAAATGAACGCTAGAAGCCTTGTCTTTTGAGTCCTTTTTGCTAACAATTACAGTTCCTTCCAAATACAGAGTGCTAGCTGATGGTAGTACATATAGGTCTTGTTGGTTGATGGGTATGCGAATTTCATCGTTTCTATTAAAACTGGTCACGTAGGGCTTGTAGGAGTGAAATTCTATTCCTTCAACTGTATTGTCGTAAGTCGGAGCGGATAAAACGTCTAAAATATTCATTTTAACAAACCGATAGCTCTCAGGAATGCCTTATTATTATCGGTTAATTTTATTTTTTTATTAGAGCGAGCTCTTATTTTCTTGGTTGCTAAATTGGCACTGATATTTTTGACCTGAGGATGCTCGTATTTATTGTAGTCAATCATTTTTTCGTCTAAGATGTAAATATAGTTGTACTTCTTCACCACGTAAATTTATTAGACGATTGTTAATATCTAACAGTCTGATATGTATACAGCTTATGTTGTTTTGATTGACTGGAAAGTATATTGCGTTCTTCGGGATTTCTATGATTCTATATCCAGGTGGTACATTGAGTGCAAATTCGTGGATAATGTGACTCGGTTCTCCGTTTATGTACGATCCACTTATAATATCACATTCAATCCTGACCACGGTTGTAGGTAAAATGTTGACAGGAAACTGAGACACATGCCATTTATTACTTTTTAATATTTGTTTATCAAACCCTAGCAAACGTCTAAAAGTGTTTTCTTTCTCAAAATTGATGTCTTTAGTACATTGTATGGTAGTTTTTAAAGTGTTGTTATTGCAATCTAGTTTAATTGATGCACCTTTTATCTCGGATTTTAAATAGTCACTGATATCTTGCAATTCATAGGTTCCCTCCGGTATTTCAATGATTTCGGAACCATAGTAAAACTTGTTATTCGTTTCATCAATGTTTGGAATAGAATTAAATGTAGAGAAATGCAATAATGCACACTCATACTGTTCATTTAGTTGTAAAGTATTAGGATAGTACGTCGATAAGGTAGACGAGGTTCCGGTTATCGATAAAGTGAGTGACATCTTGCAAATGATTGAAATGAAAGAAACACGTTAATTTTATACATATTTATTCCAAAATTTCCACAGATATTCTAAACATAGATGACCACAATTTACTGTGTTAAACTTTTGATATCTTGTGTAATTGTAATAAACACTACAATTCTTAAAATATCGCATTAATTCCAGTGGAGGTTTTAAGTCTCCATAACTATCAAAGTATTCACAATAGTTAGATACTTTAACATAAGCTACCCAATGCGTTCCTTCATTTTTAGAATCGTCCAAGTTAACAATACCACATTCAATCTGCTTTGGCTTTCTTGGCAATTGATCCTTCATGTATACTCCTCGAAAGTGTGGGATGTCTCGTGCATGTTCTTGGATGTCGATATTAGTCAGAGGGCGATTAGGTAGCTTCTTTATCAGTTTTTTTGATGTTCTATGAATAATCCTTTACCATTTTTATGCGGTTTAATGTATAAACCCTTACCCAACGCTAAAGCCTCCATAGTCTTATTATGACGTTCTGTTTCTCGCAAATTTCGTTGAGCTGCTTTGTAATCATTAACGGTTTTTGCAATACCCGCTGCACCACCAGCCAAAGTGCCTAAAGCTGATAAGCCAGCAAAAATTGGAATTAAAGGCAAAATACCTCCAGTCTTTGGTATGGGTATGATTCGCGGTACCCGAATTTTCTGAATTTTTGGAAATATCTTTTTTGCTGCTAAGTAAGCAGCATTAATTAACGCTTTACTGTCTTTGTGTTTAATTCTCTTAATTTTTGATTTTATTTTTGATACAAAATTTTGAAACGTTTTAATTCCGGCACCAGACTTTAGTTTGGCTTTCATAACTTTGCTCACTAGCCATGAGCTAAGTTTTTCACCTTTCCGAGCATCCTTTGATTTAAGTCTTTGTTTTGCCATATTCATTAGTTGTAAATCAGCTTTGTGACGATGTGATAAGTCCGTGTGGTTAGCGTATGCAATGTCGTGGTGCATACAAGCTTCATCCAACTTATTAATACCTCGGTCACCGCGTAATAAACGTTTTTGGAGTTTTGTTCCGGGTCCGCAATAATTATATCCAGGCAAATGAAGCTCGAACGGTAAATTTTCTATTATACTATTAACTAGTCCACCACCTTGCATTGTACAAAGCGCAATGAAAAAATATTAAAAAAAAAATGATTATATACTTATATAACTCACTCCACTAATGCAGCTTTCTCAATCCAACTATTTTCAGTATTGCTAAGACCCAACCATTTCACATAAAGTTTTGTTCCTTTCTTTTTTAAAACTTTCTCTATCAAATAAACACCAGGATAGTTCGATTTTTGAAGTTCTTGTTCATAAAAGGTTCCTAATATAGCTTGCTTACGTTGATCTTGTATATGATATGTCACTGGTGTTGTATTATTTATCTTCTTTACAGTAAAAAGTTCTGTCGACCAATTAGGAGTATAACCTTTCTCAAAATTGTGTTTGTATCTGCTGATACGGACATAATCACCAATTTTAAACTTAGGTTTACATGGAATCGATACATGTTTATGTGTTTTCAAAATATTTTCTTTTATTACTTGTTCATTAGACTTGTTTACATCGATTGGTTTAAATTGAGTAGTTCGATGTTTTGTGTGGTTATACGATTTCAGTATAACTTCTAATGGTTTACCCAGCCACTTATAGTTTCCATTAAGGCTAAAATATTTGTACAATTTATTTTTTATGGTTTTAATTAGTCGCTCAACAATCGATGCTTTTTTGGTAGAAAACGAGGAGTAATGGTTAATTTTATTTGTTTTCATAAGCCCTTGAAATGTGTTATTATAAAACTCTGTTCCCATATCAGTTTGTAAATTATTAGGTATTCGATGAGTGTTAAGTAATATTCTTTCAAATGCATGAGCGACATCAAGTTTATTTTTTGATTTTAGCGGCTGCGTCCATGCATATTTTGAGAAACAATCGATCACTATTAAAATATAATTATAGCCCTTGTTATATTTTCTTAGGTTTTGCATATCCATCAGATCAGCTTGCCACAAGTCGTCAATACTTTTTAGAACAACGAAACGTCGAAGGAAATTTCTTCGTGCAGTTTTGTGTATTTCATTCACAATTTGCTGTTTTGACATAATTTACAGTTTTTAAGCAATTTATCAACATCTGCTTTAGTATAAAACTTTTCTTCCAAATGATTTAAAACCTCAGATATCTTTGCTTTTAAAGTAGCTTGAACTGTCTTTTGTGCATCTAACGTGAGCTGAGAACGTAATGCACCAATTAGTTTATTTAATTCATGTATCGTATTAGCACTTAATCGATCTACGTAATCCTTGTTCACGGCATCGTCTCCATCTACGGGAGATCGGATCCCCCTCAGTCTCGATGCTTTCAAATCAAAGTCCCCGCTTTTTGATTTTAACAATGCATTATCATTAAATTCAAATAAATCTGGTAAACGCAATCTCTTGTGAATAAAATGACCGAATTTGTCTACATTCATCTTTAAGGTGTATTGTTTTGAAAGGTTGACAGTAAAATGAAACACAAACGATTTATGTATTTATTATATTACTTTCACGCAATTCCTCTATTATAGATATAATTTCGTTGTTAACCCCTGTGTTACCAGCATCTTGAGATGCAATTAGCAATTTTAGTCGTTCTACCAATTCATTAGGATCATCCCAATATATAAAATCTACATTCTTCTTCCACATTTTTATTAAAGGTAGTCCTTTCCCTTTGGATTGAATAAAAAGCGGTTTAATAATTTGTAAATATTTTAGACCCTTATTACTTTTTATCGGTTTACTTGGATCATTATCTCGACGATGTGCATTAGTATCCAGTAGCATTGATTTATAATGTTGCATATCACTCTCTGTAACCAAACTCAAATCTATATTCTTTTTCAGTAGCAACTGTTTTAATCCAGGCGTAGTTCGATACTTGCGATCTGCTACTATGATGTATTCGTCATTGACAATTATATGAGCAGAACCCAACATCAACTTTCCACGATCGTATCTGACACCAAATGGAATATCTGCTAACGCTTCTGGGAAAACTGACCAGGATGTTGTGTTGCAATCTTGTTTTTTTTCACCTAGTGATTTATAAGAAGAGTCACTGTCGACCTCAGAATCATAATCGTCTGTATCGTTGCTTTCTTTGTCACTGAAAACTTCTTTCTGCAAAGTTTTATCTATAAAGGGAAGTTCAATTTCTTCATCTTCGATATTTTGTGGAGCAGATTGTTTACTAATATTAGCAATTAAGTTTAAGGGTTCTGTTACAGGCTTGAAAACTGATTCCAGCGCCTCTTTATTATTTATTTCAATATCCTTCATTTTTCGTACTTTTTTCTTCACGGCTTCTGTCGCTTCAACGATTTGTCTTTTCAAAGATTTTTCCATATTGATGAAATAGATAGTGATTGATTAAGTATCCTAAGTAGAATAATTAG
This sequence comes from Autographa pulchrina, assembly GCA_905475315.1. NCBI lineage: Eukaryota > Metazoa > Arthropoda > Insecta > Lepidoptera > Noctuidae > Autographa > Autographa pulchrina. The sequence goes on along the minus strand of FR997761.1, from coordinate 10,456,248 downwards.
AAAAGATAGGGTAACGGATTTAAATAACAATGATTTAATCAAAAACTACAAAGGTGTCAAATTTATTTCTATAACAACCTTTATTTTTAGAGCAATCCTTATTAATCACGACAAAACTGAAGGGATCGTTCCATATTTTTGAACACATTTCATGAAATTCAATCCATGACATATCAGTGTTGACATGTTCTTCGTAAATATGCTTCAAATTAATTTCATCTTGCTTAAAAAGTATGATTAAGTTCGCGTTGTCTCTTATTAATTGTTTGGGAATTTTACTATACGTTTGATTTAAATAAAAACAATCGATGTATTTGTGTCTTCCCATTGCAAAGTAATCACGCATATTGTTTTGATTCTCACATGCGACATCATCAAATATAATCACAGAGTCGGGTTTTGCGTCCTGAACTCTTAATATTTCTTCATTTTCCTGATATTTCCGAAACGAAATACCCGGTACTCGTTGCAAAACTTTTTCTAAAAATATGTACTTGGGTTGGTACAGGGTTTTTGAATAAATATAAACATTTCGAAATCTTAAACCATTTTCGTGTATAAGAAGACTAATGAGTAAATTTGTTTTTCCGCAATTTGACGGTCCGCAAATTATACAGCGTACTGAATTAGGTAATAATTCACTATGACGAAAATCAGTTTTACTAAATTCATCACATATTATGTTAACATTCAACGATTGTGGTTGTTTTACAAATTTCATGATAATTGTGTGAAACAGTTCGATTAACAATGACGAATATTATTTTAGATTAATATTTATAAACCATACCACTACCACTGTATATTTTGCGTAACTAACATTAACCGAGTTAACCGTTTATGATTGGGTATTCTGGACCACCGCGATGGCGAACTTGTTTCGCCGAGCGAAAAGTGGTCCAGAATGCCCAATCATATACTACTCATATAAGCAAACAATCAACTCGCTAGACAGTAAGTAATGTGACTTTTAAACATAGAAAAGTGAATAAACAACTTCGGACAAAGTGCACGTCAAGTGGAAAAAATTCCTTAACTATTAGTCATATCAACCGCTTTACACAATTTAAATCTCTGACGAACTGGCTTATGATGCACATTTTCAACCTCTGTTCATAAGTGTTTGGTGGCGCATTTCGTATGACTGCGACTAGAAAACGTACATTCGTACGTGCATTCGAGAAAAATTACAAACACTACTGCAGACACTTAGTAAGAATAGTTATGCACATATCATAATAGTAGGTGATTTTAACGTAGATTTATTAAAACGAAATGTACAGACTTTAGACTTTGAGTGTGTATTTATGAATTTTAATTTCAAATTAGCAGTAACTCAACCTACTCGCTTAAAAAGTCAAACATGCATTGACAATATCGCTCATAACTTTACCAAGAAAACTGTTACTCAAATTCGAGAACTTGGATTATCTGACCACACAGCACAAATATTCAAATTTCCTGTCGAAACAATCTTTAATAATAAATACTGGCGAGTTAACAAAAGGGACTATTGTAATGATAACGTAAACAAATTTAAAACTTATTTAAAAAGGTTATCGTTTGAGGATATGTATGAAACCTCTGATCCCAATGAAGCTTACAATTGTTTTTTAGATACATTTACTCTATACTATAAGTTATGTTTTCCTGAGGTACCTAACTAAAATTATTTATATTATCAAAAAACCCAAGTGGATATCTCGAGGCATAAAAAAATGTAGTAAAAAGAAACGCAAATTATTATGGCAATATAGGTATAAGCCAGATGAAATTAACAAAAAAATCTTGACTGATTATTCTAAAAGACTAAAACTTATAATCAAGCTTACTCGGAAAGCGCAAAATAACTATGCAATAAAGACTTCTGCGTGTAAATCTAAAGCAACATGGAAGGTTATTAATAGTCGAAAACTAAATGTACCCAGAGACATTATTAAACATATTAGAATTAATAATAACATGTTGAGAACATCACTACGCCCGGGCGACCGCGGGCGGGAGCTGCGGTCGCAGGGGGGGCGTATGAGGAGCGAGCGCGCGCGCCGCGCGCCGCCCGGTACAACGACTGCGTCATCGTCCGCCATACCGAGCGCGCACTTACATTATTTATTTGTTAATTCGGTTCAGTCCTACATATTATTGTGATACCTATTTTAATACAGTCCATTATACTATTAGCTACGAAGTTACCGGAGTTTTAGTTCTACTACCACCTGTAGGATAATAACACACACCCAACTATGGTCCTTCGACACTTGAAGAAACGGCCAGTTGCAAATACGTAGGAGTGACAAGCGGATTTTCAAATTTGAAAAACGGCCGTTGGCAAAATACTGGTGATAAAGAGGTCTTCTCGCCCTTCGTGCGTGCCTGTTTCCAGTCTAAGGTCATCATCATCGCCGCCTTTCGGGAGGAAACAAATTTGTTCGAGCGAATACAGTTCTTTAGTGGTCATCACAGCTGGGTCATTGCAACATAGCAGCCAAGCAGAGCCCGAGAACATCGCTATTCAAGCAAGAGGACGTTTGGTTTGGAATCGCAGTCAACGGAATTTGTAAGATCTTTCCATATTCTTATTAACATTATTTTTCTTGCTAACACCATCTACATACCTCGTAGTGTTCAGATAGTGCGTTTGATCATAGAATCATACATAAATATTATTTACAACAGAGTTGTACAGTCTTTGTGCGTGACTATTGTGTTGATATTTTTTTCCGTTCACCCACTCATAAAGTTATATCAAGTCAAAAAATTATTTTCCCTTTAAAGGCAGTTTTATTTCATATAAAATATAAAAATAGCATATAGATATACGCGCTTATTTCTTATTGTGCGCTGAAGTGACCGTTATTATTAATTGGCTTGAATTTAAATTCAAATGTTTAACGCCTAACGGTTTTGATGAGCAACGCTCTTTCGAACAACAGGTTGTTTTGCTACTGCCTATAGGCGCATATAAATTACTTCCACGCTTTAGCACTTATAACTTATTCTGTTTTCACTTTCATTTTTTCTTTAGTGCATAAGGCTTACCTCCTATTTAGCCATGGCTGATGAAGCGAAAATTAAAGAGCTTACGAAAAAAGTGCCTCAGTAAAATCACAGCTTACTCAGTTCACAACTTTCTTAACTATTACTTAGTCTTGCGAACAACTCAGTGAGGAACAGCTGTTCGAATTAGAGATTAGAATTGACAAAATGGTCAATTGGAGTACCTGTCCGAAAAGCCAGATGAGCAATTCAATGAACGCGAGCAATTTGAGGCCAATTACTACAAGCAGCTGGCATCTGCTCGTGCACTTTTGACACAGCATCGCACTCAACTCGCGACTAAGGTAAGCTCCGATGAACTTTCTGTGGGTACTAGACGTAATAATGTTAGATTACCTAAAATTAATTTACCTCACTTTAGCGGCGGCTATAACGATTGGCTGGAGTTTAAGGATATTTATGTTTCGTTGATTCATGAGGATAATACTATTGATAATATTAATAAGTTTCATTATTTACGTTCAATACTAAGCGGCACTGCATCGCTTGTTATTAAAAGTTTAGATTTTAGAGGAGACAATTACAATACTGCATGGCAATTGTTGTGTGAGAGGTTCGATAACAAACAAATGTTAGTAGACAAGCACATTCAGGCCACGGTAATATTATAATACAGTACTCCAACTTCATACAAACGGACGAAACGCGAGCTATATCTACGCGCTCGATCTCGGGTTGCGCTCGGGGCGCAGACAGTCACGGCTGTACCGCAGTGTCGAACGGACGGTGTGTTGTTTTTTTAAAAATAACCGAGCGATTTTTGCTCTAAAAATCAGTTAATATGACGAGTAGGAAATATTGTGCTGTTTTTGGTTGTATGAATAATTGCGCAAATATTTTTCGGTCGCAAATTTATAAGCCCGATTTGTTTTTCAAACAAAAACATGTTTTTTTAATTAAATCTACCAATAAAAAAAACACGCATTTTTATTGAACACTTCCTATTCAATATACAAAGTATTTCATTTATTTATATAAAAAGGATATTTACAATCACAAAACTAAATAGAAACAGAAAGTAGGCAAATGTAATTAAAATGCTAGAGACGGGCAGCCCTAACGCATGTTTACGTACCGCGCGGCTGTAGGCATTTATTTCTATCATGCGGCCGAGTTTCACTACTGTATTATAATATTACCGTGTTCAGGCCTTGTTCAACGTGGAACCTCTTCAAAAAGAAAGTAGTCATAGCTTACGACAAATTGTCGATATAACCAATAAAAATTTGCGTTCACTCGCAACACTTGGATCATTAGTACAATATTGGGATGAGATAATTATTTATTTAATGGCATCAAAATTAGACCCAGTCACTAGCAGAGAATGGGGAGAGTATAAAAACTCTCTAACAGGGTTACCAACCTTAGATACATTTACTAAGTTTATTTCTAATCGTTGCAATCTTTTAGAAACACTTGAGGAAACAAACAGGTTGAAATCAAAACCAGAACCTTCACACGGTAAGGCAAAGAGCTTCTCTGTATTGACAAGTAAGGCTAAATTAAATATTTCATGTCCCATTTGTAAAAAAGATCACTACATATTTAATTGTGAACAGTTTAAAGCGCTTCCAGTCGCAGCACGCATATCTAAAGCAAAGGAATTTAAACTTTGTTTAAATTGTTTACGACCAGGTCATTTGGAAGCTGCTTGCCCACTTGGTCACTGCAAATATTGTAAAACTAGGCACAATAAAATGTTACATTCACATGATAATGATTCTAGTACTTATAAAGAACATATAACTTTGGCTGGCACTAACCGTGAGAACTCATCTAGTCATGTATTGCTTTCCACAGCTTTGGTTAGAGTCACGGACCATGTCGGGACGCCGCACAGCGCCAGAGTCTTACTTGACAATGGAAGCACGGCAAATTTTATTACCAAGGACCTTTGTGGTATGTTAAATTTACCTATTCGTAGTGTTAGTTCACACGTGGCAGGTATAAACAGTCAAGTGTCTACCATCACGCAGACTTGTACTTTGCATTTACAATCCTGCGATGGATCCTATAACGTCGACATTGATTGTCTTGTCTTGCCCAACATAACCACTCATATACCTCATACATACATAGACTTATCAGACTTGCAGCTACCGGCTGGCATAAGCCTAGCTTCATTCAAGACCCATCATTTAACATACCTTCCTCCATCGACATATTGGTTGGAGCAGACATATTTTGGAACGTGATTGGTCGTAATCGTATACAGTTAGGTAGACATATGCCAACGCTCTTCGAGACCAAGCTCGGATGGATCATATCTGGTGCCATACCTCAACCAAACACGAACCAATCCGTGTGTATGTTCACACACGACATGCATACTACCACGGTAATGTCGGTAATATTATAATACAGTAGTGTAACTCGGCCGCATGATAGAAATAAATACCTACAGCCGCGCGGTACGTAAACATGCGTTAGGGCTGCCCGTCTCCAGCATTTTAATTCATACACACAGATAATAAACAAATATTATTAATAATAAAATACCACGTCTTTACTTTGAATTAAACTAACAAAACACACATGCACCGAAGTTTTAACACAAGCGTATGTAGGTAGATACCTACCTACCGCATCATGATTCATTCGGAACCGCATATAACTACCTATTTCACTCGTCTCAATAACTTTCCGTTACATACTCTATTCGCTTTATTTATTAATCCAAACACCTTTTTTTTTCGTGAGATAAAAGGAAATACTTATCCATAAAAAAGACACACATTATGTACCTACCTACTAGTAAGTAAAATTATTTTATAGTTTTACCTTTCAGAGTTTCCAGGTAAATAAAAAAAACTTATGTCTGGATGCGTTATTGACGAATTCATACAATCAAAAAACACCACAATATTTCCTACTCGTCATATTAACTGATTTTTAGAGAAAAAATCGCGCGGTTATTGTTAAAAAAACAACACACCGTCCGTTCGACACTGCGGTACAGCCGTGCCTGTCGGCGCCCCGAGCGCACCCCGCGATCGAGCGCGTAGGTATAGCTCGCGTTTCGTCCGTTTGTATGAAGTTGGAGTACTGTATTATAATATTACCGTGATACTACACACATAGATAATACTACAGATTTATCAAGATTCTGGGAACTTGACTCCATTTCTCCGAAGTTTAACTTCACGTCAGAAGAGCGAGCATGTGAACAGAATTATAACAAAACTACAAGGCGTAACACTGACGGACGTTTTGTAGTCACCATTCCGTTAAAGGAATCACCTGAAGCGTTAGGTAGCTCCTTTGAAATGGCTAAACGTAGGTTCCTTTCGTTAGAGCGTAGACTTGATAGAGACCCAATACTTAAGGGTCGCTACATAGAATTCATGCAAGAGTATGAAGCATTAGGTCATATGAGCGAAATAACTCAGCCTTCTTCATGTCCATCTTACTTTCTTCCGCATCATGGCGTAGTCAGAGAGTCAAGTACAACCACAAAGCTACGAGTTGTCTTTGACGCATCAGCCGTTACAACTTCGGGTAAGTCTTTTAACGACATTCAAGCTATAGGCCCTCGAGTTCAGGATGACTTATTATCCATCTTGTTAAGGTTTCGTCAGCACCAGTATGTCGTTTCATCAGATATCGAAAAGTTCTTCCGACAAGTCGATGTTGACAGATCACAGCGGTCGCTACAGCAAATACTATGGCGCTCTGATCCATCATTACCTCTTAAAACATATACATTGAATACCGTTACTTACGGAACAGCATCTGCTCCATACATCAGCACACGATGTTTGTCTCAATTGGCAAAGGAGGCAACGTGCCCACGTACACAACACTCTATACAACACGACTTTTACGTGGATGATTACTTATCGGGGGGAGACTCTATAGAAAGCACTATTGCTCTATGTAGAGGCGTCACCAGCACACTTAAATCTGCACAACTCAATCTACGAAAGTGGCAGTCTAACAACGCACAAATATTACAGGCAATATCTTCATCCACACAAACTACATCCACACAACCTATGTCCCCAACAACGCATTCAGACACACGTAATACAGTTAGCTTAAGTAGTGATGAACCAAGTAAAACTCTAGGAGTAAATTGGAATTATCAAACCGATTCACTGACATTCTCCATTCATGTACCTGAACACACTAATATTACAATCACAAAACGACACATTCTTTCCACAATCGCGCAAGTATTTGATCCGTTAGGAATCATTACACCGTGTATCATAGAAGCTAAGATAGTACTACAAAAGTTGTGGATAGATAAGTGCTCATGGGACGATGAAGTCAACATAGACATTAAAAAACAATGGTTAAGGTTCATACAAACATTACCGCAACTTAATCACCTAAGCATACCACGTTGGGTAATGTGCGCTAACCCTTCATCTATTGAAATACATATTTTTACAGATGCCTCAGAAAAGGCATACGGGGCTTGCATATACATTCGCTCCGTAGCTAGTGATGGTACCATTCATACACGTCTTCTCACATCCAAAAGTAAGGTTACACCAATTAAGCCGACCACAATCCCAAGATTAGAACTTCGTGGTGCCTTACTGGGAACTAGGTTGTGCGCAAAGGTACTAGAATCATTAACACTTAAACCTAATCAATGCATATTCTGGTGTGATTCTATGATTGTCCTGGGTTGGCTCTCTGCGTCACCTGCCACACTTAAGCCGTTTGTCAGGCATCGAGTTTCGGAGATACGGGAAGGTTTTGGTGACTATACTTGGCGCTATGTGCCCACCAAAGACAACCCGGCAGATCTTGTCTCACGAGGTCTGACTGCGGACCTCATAAGTCAATCATCCATGTGGTGGTCAGGTCCTGCTTTTTTGCAAACAGATACAGCTCTTTGGCCTTCAATGCCTAACACAGATGTAAACATAGTACTACCTGAACTAGCAAAATCACACAACAATAATTCATTACATATCACTAATCTTAATTCTAATAACCTATTTCAAACCTTAATTAATAATTCATCTAACTATTCACAATTAAAACGCCTGTTAGCATACATATTTAGGTACATAAGCCGTAGCAGAGGGGTACATAATCATAGCCTCACTCTTACTAATTCGGAGTTATCTTACAGTGCTGACTTTATTATCAAAACAGTTCAAAAATAAATGTTTCCTGAAGAGTACGAGATACTTTCAGCTGGTAAAGATGTACCTTCTAAAAATCGCCTTACAAAATTGTCACCTTTTTTTGAGAATGGTATTATTCGAGTCGGGGGAAGATTAGGTAATACTTGTTATGATTATAATGTCAGACACCCTATCATTATTTGTAGCAAACATAATTTTGCCAAACTTATTTTCAACACTTTTCACTTACGCCTTTTCACGCTGGTCCACAGTTACTCTTAGCCGCACTTAGACATGAATATTGGCCTTTAGGTGGAAGGAACCTTGCCAAATCTACCGTGCATAAATGCGTAAAATGTCAGATTTTCAGTGGTAGAACAGTTCAACCTATCATGGGGAACTTGCCTAAGGAGCGAGCTCAGTTAGAGTTTCCTTTCCTAGAAACTGGTACAGACTATGCTGGGCCCATCCTCATAGCCGACCGCAAAGGTAGAGGATGTAGATTAATAAAATCATATATATGTGTTTTTGTTTGTCTGGCCACACCGGCGGCGGTTCATCTGGAGCTTGTCTCAGACCTTACAAAACATGCCTTTATTGCAGCCCTAAACAGGTTTATTGCTCGTCGTGGTAAACCAAGGACCATCTATTCTGATAATGGTACAACGTTTATTGGCACCTGTAATGAGATAGCTGACATACTCAAACAGGACTTTTCTTCAGACATGGCAAATACAGGTATCAACTTTTCATTCATTCCGGCGTACACGCCACACTTCGGTGGGTTATGGGAGTCCGCCGTAAAATCAATTAAACATCACTTGAGGCGCATCTTAGGCCTCGCCCATCTCACTTACGAAGAGATGTCAACGTGTCTGATTCAGATCGAAGCAATACTGAACTCTCGTCCCCTCACTCCTCTTTCCACGGATCCTTCGGACCTATACTTTTAACTCCTGCTCATTTCCTTATTGGGAGGTCTCTCATTTCCCTGCCGCATCCAGATCTCGTCCAGCAGAACATCTCCAGCCTTAGACGCTACCAGCGTATAGAACACTTGAAGCAACAGTTCTGGAATAGATTCTCTAACGAGTACATCTTCTATCTTCAACAGAGAACGAAGTGGACCGACTCCGACGGGGTGCTTGAAGAAGGAGCCATGGTGGTACTCAAGGAGCAACAGACTCCACCATTGATGTGGCCACTCGGCCGTATCGTACGTCTCATTCCTGGGAGAGACGGCATAAACCGAGTGGCTGACGTGAAGACGAAGAGAGGAGTAATCAGACGCGCCTATAACACCATCTGTCCTCTTCCAGTATAATCCTTGAAGATCGTCATATCTTCAACGCCGGGAGCATGTTGAGAACATCACTACGCCCGGGCGACCGCGGGCGGGAGCTGCGGTCGCAGGGGGGGCGTATGAGGAGCGAGCGCGCGCGCCGCGCGCCGCCCGGCACAACGACTGCGTCATCGTCCGCCATACCGAGCGCGCACTTACATTATTTATTTGTTAATTCGGTTCAGTCCTACATATTATTGTGATACCTATTTTAATACAGTCCATTATACTATTAGCTACGAAGTTACCGGAGTTTTAGTTCTACTACCACCTGTAGGATAATAACACACACCCAACTAAACATAATCACTAAACCTAAAGACATAGCGAATGCATTTAATACATACTTTGTAGAAAAAATTGCTCCTATAAATAACTCTTCGAAAAATGTAACGTCTCTAATAGAAAACAGATTAAAATCATTCTTTTTAGCGCCATGTACACCTAAAGAAATATTCGAAATAATAAATGCATTGAGAAATACTAACAGCGTGGGTTATGATGGTCTTTCAACAAAAGTCATCAAAAATGTTGCTGGCGAAATCTGTACACATTTAAGTTATATTATGAATTTAAGCATTGATACAGGTATTTTTCCAGAAGCAGTTAAAATATCAATTGTAAAACCGTTGTTTAAAAAAGAAGATAGAGAACTTATGCAATACTACAGACCTATCTCCCTCATAAGTATAATCTCTAAAATATTTGAGAAATACATATACAGTGTGGGGATGACAATATGACTTTAAATGAAAACACTGGCAGTACTGGTTTATAGAAACATTTGTCAACTATCAAATAAATCCGAACATCGAAATTAAAAAAAACATTTTTTTCTAACAAACTAAATAGCTTAAAACTGCAAACAAAATAAAACATCATGTATAAAATTGGTACACTTACCGGCGATAAGAACGGCAACGCAGCTTGGTTTCATTCATGATAAAGCTGTGGCCGACGGCGACGCAGCGAAGTAATGTTTGGCGCCATTATTGTTATTTTTTCAATTACACAAATCAAATCACAGAATATTAACCAAATAGTCAGGCATCATTCACGCGCGAGTTATTCACTAATCAATTTATTATTCATAATCACTTTTCGATCACATAATTATGTCGCCAGTCATTAAATTTTTTTATTTTCAATATGTCCGCCATTTTCTTCAATACATAAACTACACCGACGTATAATGTTATTTCTCACTCTTGATAATAGGTCACCATTAGCAGCCATTTCTTTCAATTTATTAAAAGATATTACTATTCTAGCTTTTAACTCCTCAACGGTGGTAACTTCTGTTGAGTATACCTCATTCTTTATGTGACCCCACAGGAAGAAATCCAGGGGCGTGAGATCTGGTGACCTCGCTGGCCACCGCACTGGTCCAAAACGGCCAATCCACTGCTGTCCGAACATTTGAGTCAAACGCTCTCTTGCAGACACCACTGAATGAGCTGGTGCTCCATCTAATTGGTACCACATCTGCCTGTACACGTCCAGCGAAAGTTCGTCCGTGTACTCGGAAACGGATCCATCGAGGAGTTCAATGAACTTTACAGCATTTAAATTGCCATCAATAAACACCGGACCAATAATGGTATTCCTATGTATGCCAGCCCACACATTGACCGCAAATCTGTACTGGTGCGAAGACTCCCGTACTAGATGCGGATTCACGCGGCTCCAGTACCGAAGGTTCTGTCGGTTCCATAAACCATTCCTTGTAAATGTACTCTCGTCAGTCCACAGCACATTGTACAGGAAGTCAGGATTCTCGAGATGTTTGGTTTCCAACCAGCGACAGAAAGTTTCTCTTATTGGTTTATCTCTCGGTAACAATGCTTGTACTTTCTTGTACTTGTAAGGTCTGCGTTTGTCACGTTTCAAAACTTTTTGAATGGTTTTGTGATTTACATGAAAATGTCGACCTGCATTACGCAGACTGGACGTCGGATTGCGATCATAATAATTAATTACTCTTTCGTCTGAAATCACATTTGCACGTGGAGGAGCACCATCTACGTGCGGGATCAAGGATTGATTTTCCCGTATCCTCTGGACAGCTTGTACAATAGTACGCCCGTGGGTCGGACACATACGCGTGTTCTCATACCTCTCACGGTATGTCCGTACAGTTAAAGCGGCATTACCGTGACACTCCCCATAAATTAAAATCATATCGGTGTATTCCGAAGCGGTATAATTGTAACGAGGCATGATTATTTAATAATAACACTTGAAACACCTGAATAACCTTGAAACACCAAGTATTAAGCGTCTAATTTCGCAAAGTTTACTTCACTATTTAACTAAGTACCTATAATACGTTTATGTGTCCTGTCACTATTAAAACAAAGCGTCAAATTTCGCACAACACAACACAACAACAAAGATACGATAACACTCGCGCGGCGACTTCAAACGGGCGCGGGCGCATCCGAAATTCCAGAGGATAACAAAACACGTCACAGCAGGAAGGAGGTCCGGTGACACACTGACCGCGTGACCTAGACACGTCGACAAGTAAGCAAAGTAGAAACAAGCAAACTTACCTATCTCTTTCGCACATACATATTTTGCGATTGACATGAGTGCGTAACAGGAAAGTAATAACTTTCGCATGCATTTTTTATTATTTAGCTGTGACGACACGCTTTATGACTCTTATTTTGAGAAAATAGGTTTTTAAAGTAGCGAGCTGGCAACGTGTGTCGTTAACTTGTAGCGCGCTCAGCTGTTTACAATACATCATGTAGAAAATACTTAAACTGAAAAATAATTTCCTGTGGCTAAACTACTGGATATATTCATTTGATTTTTTGTGTGACGGTTGGGAATATCATGACTTATACGAAGTTTAATTTATGATCATATTGTCCTCCCCACCCTGTATAAACAATTGTACACTTATCTTGAGAAGAATAATATATTTACTCAAGAGCAGAAGGGCTTTCGTAGTAATAAAACGATAAATATGGCTATTTATGATTTCTTGTACAAAGTAATAATAAATGTAGACAAAAATATTCCTATCAGCACCATATTTTGCGATATGACGCAAGCTTTTGACTACGTTTGTCACAACATTTTGATTAAGAAACTGGAAGCTTATGGAATCCGGGGTAATGTTTTGCGTCTCCTTGAATCATATATTACAAATAGAAAACAATATACAGAAATAACCTCACTAAACACACGCACAAAACATAAAGAAATTTATAGATCATCTGCTCGAGTAGACCCCTATTGTTTATTATATCGACGATGAAGTGACAAGAACTCCTAGCTGTCATTTTTGCGATTTTACTTTTTTTATGTAGATAGACTTTAAATAATCGTTTGCGTGAGCTGGCAAAAGCAGCTAACTTTATATCTTATTTTTAACGAGTTATTAATAACTGACAATAACTATTAAGCAACTATGCCTCAAATTTGCTGACAATATCATCTAATGAACTAATAACAATAACGACTAAATAACCTTCGCGTAATTATTTCTGTCAAGACCTCCTATCTTCACTCCTGCTAGATGCGTCCTTACTCTCACGCAGCTGCCGGCCGACTGGATGGTCCTGCTGGCGTCTAGGAAGGATAATATTTCATAGATAGGCTAAAATGCGGGAGTGAGACGGGTATAACGGATCATGCGATATTCGCTTACCTTTTTTCTTCTGTCATTTCGTTAAATTTCGTTTAAATTCGGAGCAAGTTGCAACGTGCAAGTTGGCGTAAAGAGTGTTTTTTGTTATTTTTAAAGTAAATAGTGGGATTTTTGTTATACCAGGTAATTATTTTTTGCCTAATATAATGCTTATACAGTTAAAACATATTTAGTAGTGTATTTTCTTTTTTTTTTGTGTATTTGTTAAAGTTAATGAATATGTTCATCAATAACAGTAGGTTATCTTAAAAGCGATGAAGTCTTCTTGTTTTTTTTCCGAACTATAATAATAAAATATAAAGCTTTTGTTATTCGTTTACTTAAATTAAGCTTTATACTACAATAATATCATAAGACTATTATGTTATCGTTATTCCTATTGGTGTGTTCCAAGAAGTTAGAAGTTATTGTTCGAGTGTACAAATTTTATTTGTATATTTTAAGTAGATAGAAGCAATTGTTTTTGTTTAATTAGTATTGAATCATTACTTTTATTTCGCACTAACAATAAAATACTGCTGTTTAGTCATCAACAATAATAATCATCTTTTTTATAGACCAACAATAATTATTATTACTACCGCTATGGCTCGATTTCTACAAGGAGTGAGAAGCAAAAGGATTCTTAGCGAACTTCAACAAGATAATTTGGTAACAAACCTAAGACATTGTACTCCTGAGGAAAATGAACAGATATTTGGACGTCAGCACGAAATGGTAAGATATTAAAAAACATGTTAAGGTTTTGCGTATAAAGTTTTTCTGCTTTGCATAATACCTACTTTGTAAGAATTCCTTAACTTTACATATTTTGATAATGATCATTTATTTATTTTTAGCCTGAAGATAATATCAACACGCCTTTTTCTGGAAAATGCTGTAGTCCTAAACAAAGCGATGATGCTAATCCAAAGGAAGCTATCAACACCAACGTCGATGTTTTAAGTTCACCAGATGTCTGTAACTTTGAGCCCACAGAAATCCTCGACAATAATGATTATGAATCTACTTCTTTAAATTCATGCAGTCGTCGTCGTCTCGTAGTAAGATCTTGGTCATTATCTGATTTAACACAGGATACAAACAACATGATCAGTTCCCTAAAAAAGTCGCCATCGGTTCCGGCCTTGTTAGCCATTAGCAATAATCTTGATGTATTAATTGCGTTTACCAGATCGGATCAGATCGAAACTGTATCGGATGATGTTTACCAAATTCCTGAAGAATGGAGTTCTGCTGAAGAATGTGTGACTGAGTACCAGAAAGATTATGGAGATATGGAAGAAGGTCGAAAACGTCGTCACAATGCTGATCCTAAATCTTGGAAAAGGAATAAGGCTCGTTTGAAGCGAATGCGAGGTGAAGAGTATCTTGGCTATTCTAAACCAAAAGACAGGAAGTTCCAACAAGATACTTTAAGACAAGCAAGACGGTTAGGACCAACTTGCGTCTCCAATTTTTGTAAGAAGAGTAAGGTAAGAGGCTGTGATAGGTTCAGTGAAGATTGTCGGAAGGATATACATAGCAATTTTTGGAAGAAAATGACCTGGGATCAACGAAGAGTTTATGTTACGGGATTGGTGACACGATCTAGTACATCTCGGAAGACTAAATCAGCTAGTGAACCATCTAGACGGGAAGGAACCCTGTCATATTTTTTGCCAATTGAGAAAGACTGTTCATATAAAGTACAGGTATGTAAACAAATGTTTTTAAACACTCTAGCACTGGGGTCGTTTACTGTTCAAGCATGGGTAAAAAAGAGTGAGTTTGGCATGACTTCAAACCATGATGCAATATATGATTCCAAAACAAAGACTCCAAGAGCAGAAGTAGAAACGAAACTATCTATTTTAAACATTTTTTTTACCAGTTTGCCGAAATTGCCGTCTCATTACGCAAGAAAAGACACATCTAAACTCTTCATAGAACCAATCTATCGTTCTCTTACCGATTTATACAAAGCGTATCAGAAATATTGCACTGAAACTAGTCAACCTAATGTTAGTAGATTTACATTTGAAAAGAATTTTCATGAAAAAAAATTGTCACTATTTACGCTTAAAAAGGACATGTGTGACACCTGTTCAAGTTACAATTCGGGTAATTTAAATGAATCAGATTACCAAATACATGTAATTAAGAAAAACCGAGCTAGACAAGAAAAAGAAGAGGACAAGAAAAAAGCAGCTGCTGGAGAATTTTTACTTTTGACTATGGATTTAGAGGCTGTAAAGATTTGTCCTTACCTTACTGCTAGTGCTTTATATTTCAAGACAAAGTTAACGTGCCATAATTTCACTGTTTTTAATTTAGTAACCAAGCACTGCACTTGTTATTGGTTCGACGAAACTTCTGCTGATTTAACGTCTAGCACTTTTGCAACATTTTTAATTGATTATTTAGAGAGACATTGTATTCCACATCAGTTACCAATTGTTATTTACTCCGACGGGTGCACATACCAGAATCGTAATTCTGTGCTGGCAAATGCACTGCTCCTTTTAAGCAAAAAACACAACGTAATCATCATGCAAAAATTTTTAGAACCAGGTCACACTCAGATGGAGTGTGACTCGGTTCACAGTGCCATTGAGCGAAAACTCAAAAATCGGGAAATACATTTGCCCAGTGATTATGTCACGATTACCAAAGAGGCACGAAGCACTAACCCCTATGAAGCAATTAATGTAGATCATGAATTTGTTAAAGATTATGCCCGACCTGAAAATATGCTTTATAAAAGTATTCGACCAGGTCGCAAAGCGGGTGATCCACAGGTTGTAGATATCAGAGTAATAAAGTACAATACGATGACAATCGAAGTTAAACTGGGTTTTGACGAAGAGTGGATACCTTTACCGCACAGACCTAGGTTACTAGCTTCGGAAGCAATCTATCCTCAACTACATCCTACCAAAATTCCAATTACTGTAACGAAGTACAATCACTTGCAATAACTAAAAGCAGTATTACCTAAAGATTGCCATAATTTTTACGACACTTTGCCATTTGTTTAAAACATTTATACATTTAATAATTTTTGTGATAACATAGCTGTTTTTCCATCATTATCTTCCTGCTCTTGTCCTATTTTAATTGGGGTTGACGCAACACAATATTCTTTCTTCCATTCTATCCTGTCAGCAATCACGCTATCACTGATTTTCTTTTCTTTCCTAACACTCCCATCCAACTTTTCTTTGCTCTCAACCTTTTCAGTCACTGGTGCCACTTTTAAACTTCCTTAAATATACTCATCTCACACTTTTTCCATTTTCGACACTCCAGATTACGAACCTAGTTGTTCCAATAATATTAATTATAAACTGATTATTCTGTTTTCTTTTAATTACGTCTCTAAAGCAATTTAGCCATTTTTATGTTCTATCAGATATTTGATTGTAATAATTAATAAGACAATATTATTTTCTAATTATGTGAATTTTTTTCTAAGTTGATTAAAATTATTGTATGAAAATCATGCCTCTTCTTTAAAAATATTATAGAATTCCCTTACTAGAAATATCTTCTATCTTTGTTATTATAATGTATATTATCAAAGCCTAGATTGCAATATCACCTATCTACGTCTAAATCAAAAAGTTGATTGTATATACACTAGTCACACATAGCCCCCTATACCCGCTACTTATTTAATATATATCCAATAATAATATTTTTCATACCTTGTGTTTAAAATTTTTGAAACGTTTTTTTCGTTTCTTGTAAAATCATGTTCTGGTAGATAAAGGTTCTTGTCACTTCATCGTCGATATACAGAGTGGATATGACAGAGGGGCATTAAATTACACTACGTATACCATACGTGTTTAGTATTACTTCGATACGGTATAAAAATAAAAAGCGCCAAAAATGAAAAAATATTTTTTTCAAACAAACTAAATAGCTTACAAATTAGAATAAAACGCAACCATCCTGTGTAAATAAATTTGACTGACCTCAGATACCTACTAGGTAACAGAGTGGCAACGTCGCACGCGCGCCGGAGCTCGGTGTGTTTTATCTCGTGTCGACTGTCGAAGCGGGCGGCCGGGGCGGGGGAGCGGGTGGCGGCTTAGGCCTCCGCTCGCGCTGGCTTTTATGTTTAGGTTTTGAAGTACGCGCACAAAAACACACACACTAAATTTTTTAATTCTCGATTTGGCCTCCATTAACATTAATGCACAAATTATACCGACGGAGAATATTTCCTTTCCTAGGGCAATTGCGGCTGTCACCATACCTTTCCCTGTACGTTCGCAGAGCTAAAACTGCGTTTCCACGGCATTCGCCGTAAATTAAAATCATGTCAGTGTATTCTGACGCCGTGTAAGTTACTCGAGGCATTGTAGAACACTTTACACACACAAACGAAGTTTAATAACGTGTCCTATCACCATAAATAACAGTCAATCACAAAAAAAAACACTTATACTAAATAATAATAATCCCCAGTTACGTGTCCTGTCACAACAAAAAAAAGAAAATCTGTCTTAAACTTATTTAGTGTCCTATCACAAAAACAAAACAAAATCACAATTGTCGGCGCGCGAATTCGACAATCGTACATTCCGGAAGGTCAGCGTCGGCGCACTGGCAAACAGTTTTTTAGAGAGCCCAATTACCGATCAGAAGGACCTATTTTACCTATTTTTATCTCTTTTACGCGCGGGATGTTTTGCTATGTTTGTCACTCTCGTAGTGAAAGTGCAAGTGTGTGTGTATTTATTGCTTCCGTGTTTGCATTGCGAACTTTTTAGTGAAATATTTTTTTGTACTTGTGACATGCGTCAGAGCGGCAACAACGCATCGTAGTTTTATCGTTGTAAGGTGCATGGCCTATGTTTAGACATAATCAGCTGTTAGGAAAAATACATCGTGTTGAAACGGTGCAAAATCTTAAAAAATTATTTGCGACTAAACTACTGCTGCTATTTAATTGATTTTTGGTACAGAGCTTGAAAATGGTATCTAGTATAGGCAGTTTAAAAAAAAGCCCCTCCGTCGTATCCACCTTGTATATCAATGACCTACCTAAAAGCATAACCCAATATATGACACTATTTGCGGATGACAGTACCATAACTATACCATGTAAAAGTAAAGATACATATAGTGATGACATTAATAATTCTCTAAAATCGATCATACAATGGTTAGAAAATAATAATTTGATAATGCTTTGATAATAAAAACGAAGTTGATAATGCTAAGTTTCTTGGAGTATTTGTTGACAAAAAACTTAATTGGAAAACACACACAGAATCCTTAATAAAGAAAATAAGTAAATCTTCTTACGCTATATACAAATTAGTGCCAATGCTCAACAACGACACCCTTCTTACAGCGTACCATGGTTTAGTTTCCTCCAACCTTAGATATGGAATTATCTTTTGGGGCAACTCTTCTAATAAGGAATTAGTATTCAAAGCCCAAAAGCAATGCATAAGGACCATGTTCAAACTAAAGGTAACAGAGAGCTGTAAACCGTTTTTCATAAAATATAAAATATTGACTATACCCTCTCTTTACATCCTTGAAAGCGCAATGTTTGTTAGGAGCAATCCTAACTTATTCCCTCGTCTGTCTGATGCAGTCGTTCGTAATAGACGTGACAACAATAAACTTCGCCTACATAAATCCAAAACAGCTCTAATGAACAACAGCGTAATCTGCATGGGCCCAAAAATATACAATAAAATACCCAAACTCTGGAAAGAACAGAATAGTAATATATTCAAGAAAAAACTAAATGATTTCCTTGCAATTAAAGCCTATTATAATGTTAAGGATTTTCTGCTTGAGAACATTGACCACTAACTGCTATACCACTTAATTACTACATTTAAAAAAATTGTTTAACGCTAATAGAAATGGAATTATGTTATTTTAGATTGTTTTAAGTATTGATGTGGAAGTCCTACTTATTATTTTACTATTTAAAAGAGATGTGGGAGCTGTTGTATATTGTTATATTATTTAATTGTTTTGTTATAAACATATTTGTACGCCGTAGAGGCAAAACATGACTGTTCTTATTATAATTACTTTAACATCTTGCATGCTTATGTGTATGTACACTCATGTTACAACAAATAAAATAATCTTTATCTTTATCTTTTATCTTTATTAGAATTCTTCCGCCGTTATAAGCCCTAAATTGCCAATCTAGTTCTTGCCATGCTTCCTAGCGTTTCCCGTGCGCCCCTTATATCGGCAGCTTAATGATTCGGCCTTTGTTCCTAGGAATTACGTCACGGTTCAACTGACGGAACCGAATTACCAGTCTCCTTCATCGCCTGAGTGGATTGTCCGAGCTGACCGGGACTACGCCTGGAGGACGGGACCTCGCCAGGGGAGTGCGGAAGGCTAGACAAGTGCGCAACGACCTAGGCCGAACCTTACTATTTTTTTAAATATATCTTAAATTTTTTTTTTTTATAATTTCAATACTTAGTATTATTTCTTCTCTTTTTTTGTTCACGTCCTATATACGTGACAATGGCGCCCAAAAACGTGGTTTAAGGTCTTTCGCACTTGGTTTTGGTCTTTTTAGTGGTTCTATGTGGTGGTGGTTTTCTAGCAGTGTTTGTCTACTTGTCTTTTTCTTAGAAATTTAACTTGTTTTGTCATTTAAATAACAGGTTTAATTACA
Source organism: Autographa pulchrina (assembly GCA_905475315.1). Lineage (NCBI taxonomy): Eukaryota > Metazoa > Arthropoda > Insecta > Lepidoptera > Noctuidae > Autographa > Autographa pulchrina. Next base: position 10,436,440 of record FR997761.1, on the reverse strand, counting down.
TAAACTTTGTGTAGTTTACCGTAATTTCTGTTGTGTTAAACTGTAGTCATAAAAATTTGAGTTGCTTAAATAAAAGTAACTTAGTGTATTTCACCTGACTTCACCTGTCTTATTATTTTGTTTGTTTTTTTTTTTTAATAAATTGTAACAGAGCGGAATTTACTTGATTTATGTTTGTAAATTGTGCATAACCTACCCAGTTTTTTTTTAATTTAAATAACAATATGGCAATTCCAATAAAATATTTACAGCTTCAGAAATCTGAGCTCATGTATGAAGTTGCTATCCGTGGAGAACTTCCCTCTGACAACGTAGCGGGTTTAAGACGTCAAGTCACTAAATTAACTCAATTATATTCGTCTGATGACATAATCGATTCGGTTTTTCAGTTTTCAGAGGATAGTAAAGGCTCTCAAGATACGCTAGAGAAGGTTAAGGCTAATCTGGATGCCTTAAAACTTAACTTTGATGATTCTCTTTTTAATAGAACTAGGTCTCTTCTACATCATTTATATTATAGGCTTCAACGTATTGAAAAACCGCAGGCGGCGGATGATTTATCGAAATTAGATAAAATAAAGAAAAGTTATGAGGGGTATTATGAGATGCTTTTGAGCCTTGATAAGCCAAAGGTCAAAGACCAGAAGCAGCCCGCGTCTTCAGTTACTTCTGAAGAGGATTTGTTAGATAAACCTAATTTAACCGGGATGAATATTGCAGTTTCGTGTGATCGCGGTTTAATAGGAGAATTGAATAAGTTAAAATATGACGGTAAATCTTGTGTCAGATCATTTATACAAAAAGTTGAAGAATTCCGTACGTCTAAAAATATAACTGAAAATAAAATGCTAAGTTCTGCTACCGATATTTTCATTGGTGATGCACTTCACTGGTACCGTAACATCAGGGGCAGTGTCGGCAGTTGGAATGAGGTACTTATTGCGCTAAAGAATGATTTCGACGTCCCCGACTACGATTATCGCATGGTTTCAGAAATTCGTCAGCGTACGCAAGGCGAGGAAGAGAACATAACAATTTATTTATCTATAATGCAAGGCATGTTCTCCAGGCTAAGTAAACCTTTAGAGGAAGACGTTAAACTCGAAATCATTCTGCATAATATTCGTCCTTGCTACTCTACTATTATAGCTGCTAGTCCTAATATTAAATCACTGGAAGACTTAAAATTAATTTGCAAGAATTATGAACGCATAAAGGTTCGTTCAGAATTCTTTAAAGAGCCACCTTCGGTTTTAGCTAATACCTTGGCTCCGGAATTTGGCTACCAGTCTTCAAAGCGTAAGTCGACGACTAGTAGCCAAGGTAATTTTTACGCTCGTAGTAGGTTCGACGGTGCTCACCATCAAGGGTCACACAAGGTCTCTGAAATTCAGGCTCCTGAAATCGAAACTTCGGCTATCTCCAAAGTTCCCTACTGTCACCGTTGCCGTGTTAATACGCACTCTATGCAAGACTGCACAGCTGAGCGTAAAGTCTTTTGCTTTAAGTGTGGCATGAAGGAAGTTCGCACACCAGAGTGTCCAAACTGCAAACCAAAAAACTAGTTTCTGAAAATTGTAGGAAACATGCGGTTAGTCATACAGATAGCTCGAACTGGAATGATTGGCTCGTGTTTGTAAAAAACTTATTTTCTAGGAAACATATTTCTACAATTTTCAATGTCAAACCGAGTAATGACCCTAGGCCTTATACGAAGGTAAGAATCAATAAAGATTTGTTTTTGTACGGTTTGTTAGATTCTGGTTCCGCCGTCACTATCGTAGGTAAGAACTCTCATGAACTTTTAATAAGATTAGGTCTGATTTTATGCAAGGATGAGAGAATAACTGTTACTGCAGCAGGAGGTCAAAGGATAACATCCCTTGGTTATATCCTTCTACCCTTGACCTTCGAAGATAAATTCTCTATTATTAAGGCGCACGTTATTCCAGCGATCGAAACCGTTTTAATCTTGGGAATCGATTTTTGGAACACTTTCAACCTGTGCCCTAAGTATTTATCAGAGAAAGAAAACTTATTCTTAACTAATCCCGGGCTCTCGGAAATTTCTTCGTCATCTACTCATCACCTGTGTGGCTATGACGCTTTGAACTCTTCCCAAAAGCTGTTAGCTGACAATTTCGTTAATAATTTTAAGGACATTTCGTACGCAGAGAGAGGTTTAGGTCGTACTCACGTCATAAAACATCGTATAGATACTGGTGATGCTGAACCTATTCGACAGCGATATTACCGCATGTCACCAGAAAAGCAACGTATTGTTGCCGAGCAGGTTGATGAGATGTTAGCGCTAGACGTTATTGAACCTTGTGAGAGCCCGTGGTCTTCTCCGGTTAGTGGTCGGCAAGAAGGATGGAAAGCCCCGCTTCTGCTTAGACAGTCGTAAACTTAATGCTGTTACAAAGAAGGACGCATATAAGCTGCCATATGTGTCTGAAATATTGAATAATCTAAAGGATGCGCGTTATCTTTCCAGCATTGATTTATCTAAAGCTTTTTGGCAGATATTAATCGATGAAAAGGACAGAGAGAAGACTGCGTTTTATGTTCCTGGTCGAGGAACTTTTATGTTCAAAGTCACAGCTTTTGGACTTACCAACGCTCCTGCTACGCAACAGAGACTTGTTGATCTTTTATTCGGGCCTGAATTCGAGCTCAAAGTCTTTGCTTATTTAGATGATGTTATTATAATTAGCAAAACTTTCGAGGAACACGTAGAACTGCTTCAGAAGGTTTTCCAAAAATTACGTTCGGCTAATCTCACTGTCAACCTGGACAAGTGTCACTTCTTCCGAAGTCAATTACGTTATCTTGGCTACATTGTGGATGCTCATGGCTTAAGGACTGACCCAGATAAGGTCAAAGCCATATTAGACTTCCCCACTCCTACTAATAGGAAGGAGGTTAAGCGTTTTCTGGGTACAGCGTCTTGGTATAGGCGTTTTATTCCACATTTCAGTACCGTAGCAGGTCCTCTAAATAAGCTTACTTCTAATAAAAAAAACGCCCCTGCGTTTCAATGGAACCCTGGCGCTGACAAGGCTTTTCTAGAATTAAAATCCAAACTAGTTCAAGCACCTGTCCTTGCTTGCCCTGACTTTAACCTTCCTTTTGAGGTGCACACTGATGCTAGCAATTTTGGTATCGGTGCAATGTTAGCTCAAACTATTGATGGTGTGGAACATCCAATTGCGTACATGAGCCGTTCTTTAAGTAAACCGGAGAGGAACTACAGCACAACAGAACGGGAGGCTCTTGCCGTTCTTACTGCTCTTGAATACTGGCGCTGTTACCTTGAGACCGACAAAACCTTCTTAGTCTACACTGACCATTCTTCGCTTAAATGGTTTATGTCTCTCACTAATCCAACTGGTCGGCTTGCAAGGTGGGGAGTTCGCCTTTCTTCTTTTAATTTTGAAATAAGACACCGCCGTGGAAAGGATAATATTATCCCGGACGCCCTTTCTAGATGTGTTCCAGTTGAGGTTATTTCAAACGGCGATGTTTCCGCGGCTTCAGGCCCTGATACTCAGGATTCTTGGTATCTGAAGATCTTCCAGGGCTGCCAGGCTAATCCTATAAATTTCCCAAATTACAAGGTGGAGAATAATGAATTATATAGGTACATGAAAAATAAGGTTGACCTTACGGTTGAATTTGCTTGGAAGAAGGTTATTCTTAAAGAACAACAAGCAGACATTTTAGTTGAGTGCCACTCTGAACCAATTTCTGGTCATTTCGGCGTGTTTAAGACATATAAGCGCTTAGCACTTCGTTTTTATTGGCCCGGTATGTATTCTAGCGTAGTTCAATTTATTTCTAACTGTGAAACATGTCTAGCTCATAAGCATTCTACCCATGGTGTCTCTGGAAAAATGGGTAGGCCTAAGGACGTTTCTCGTCCCTTCCAGGTTCTATCAATTGACTTGGTTGGTCCATTGCCTTCTTCTCGGAAACAGAATCAGTTTATTTTCGTTGTGACTTGCTGCTTTTCTAAATATTGCCTTCTTTTTCCACTTCGTCGAGCTACTTCAAATTTAATAGTCAAACACCTTGAGGATGACGTCTTTCTCGTTCACGGAATACCTCAAACTATTATTCTTGATAATGGAAGTCAGTTTATTAGCCGAGATTTGGATAATCTTTTCAAAAAATACAAAATTCCTAGCATACATTTTACTCCCAAGTACACTCCACAAATCAATACAGTGGAAAGATATAACAAAACAATAATAACTGCTGTTTCCAGTTTCGTAGATGGGGATCATAGATCTTGGGACACCAACCTTCCTCAAATCCAATTCGCCATCAATAATTCTGTTAACGAAAGCACTGGGTATACTCCATCCTTCTTGGTACACGGAAGAGAGTTAGTCGTTTGTGGTTCTCATTACATCGAATATCCAGATCCCGCAGACCTAATATTTCTACCACGCGATGCTTATGCTGCAAACTTGGGTCAATTATCGCCAATATTCGATAAAGTTCAGGTTGCTTTGTGGGAAGCTCATGTAAAAAATACACAGCATTATAACTTGCGCCGCAAACATGCCGAGTTTAGTGTGGGCGATATCGTTTGGAAGCGTTGCTACTTCCAGAGCGATAAAGATGCTCATTTTAGTAAGAAGTTAGCCCCTAAATTTCAAAAATGCCGGGTAAAAGTTAAACGATCACCATTAGTTTACGTTCTAGAAGACATGACTGGTCGCGACCTTGGCGTTTGGCATATTAAGGATCTCAAGCTTAAGAGATACCCGTAGTAAGTTAATTTATATATTTTTTTCGGATTTCAATAAGTTGAAATCCTTTTTTCTGGGAAGAGGGGTAATGTAACATAGTGTACATAAATGTCCTTTCCTAATGATAAAAAAAAAGTTAACTTAAAAATAAACAATTTAATTTAAACTATTTACAAAATAACTAATTAATGTAAACTATTTACATAATAAACAATTTAACTATAACTATATAAAAAAAAAAAGAAAAAAAAAACTACAAGCAATGCGGACAACCATATTATTTTATATATACGGAAGTAACCGGTTCCTCATCTCCGCCCGCCAGCGGCCGCGCGCCACGCGCGCATGTAGCTATCACAGGCAGTCCGTAGCCCAACCTCTCGAGGCACGGACGCTGTCGCCTTGACTAGTTTTCTCACTGTTTTACGTGGTTTTACCGTCATTGCGAAATATCAATTTTAACCGTTAAGTTATTTACGAATATTTTAACTTTAATTTCAACTTAGGAGTGGATTGCCTTTCTCCATATAACTTAAAACAGTTGTAATTATTAATTAAGTGACTGTGATTCCCAAACTTGGGTAAGTTGTGCACATTTATTATAAAGATTTCTAACGGCCGCTACCTACCTGTTGTATTATATTCTTTGTGTTAATTTTAGAGGTACGAGTCCGACTAAATATTGTAGCTTATTCTATCCTGTGTGTAATGCTTATAGTTGCCTTTCTTCCACTATGTTCTACTTAAACCTTCGAAGCTTAACGTTGTAACCGTCTCTGCTTGCTTACATTTACTATTAATTTAGATTTTTCACGCTTAGAATTCTTCCGCCGTTATAAGCCCTAAATTGCCAATCTAGTTCTTGCCATGCTTCCTAGCGTTTCCCGTGCGCCCCTTATATCGGCAGCTTAATGATTCGGCCTTTGTTCCTAGGAATTACGTCACGGTTCAACTGACGGAACCGAATTACCAGTCTCCTTCATCGCCTGAGTGGATTGTCCGAGCTGACCGGGACTACGCCTGGAGGACGGGACCTCGCCAGGGGAGTGCGGAAGGCTAGACAAGTGCGCAACGACCTAGGCCGAACCTTACTATTTTTTAAATATATCTTACAATTTTTTTTTTTATAATTTCAATACTTAGTTTTATTTCTTCTCTTTTTTTGTTCACGTATATAGGATACGTGACCAGCAAAGCTGACGTGGTAAACGAAATTCATAAAAATGCGAGGGTGAACTATTCACAAAGACATGTTATCATGAAAGATATAGATGACTTGTGGCAAGCAGACTTAATTGATATGCAATCAATTTCAAAAGAAAATAAAAATTACAGATATTATATTCTTGCCGTTATTGATACATTTTCGAAATATGCTTGGGCCTTTCCTATGAGAAGTAAAACCAAAGAAGATGTGTGTAACTCTTTCAAAACTTTGTTGGATAAAGGGCGTGTTCCTAAAAATCTGCAAACGGATAATGGAGCAGAATTTTATAATAACAAATTTCAGAAGCTTATGAAATCATATAATATTAACCATTATTCAACCTTCTCAACAAAAAAGGCTTCAATAGTTGAACGACTTATCAGGACATTGAAATCTAAAGTTTATAAAGAATTTAGTTTAAAAGGCAATTACAATTGGATAAATAATACCCTCAATGATGTTATTTACAAATACAATCACACTCACCATCGTACTATTAATGAAATCCCTGCTAATGTGGACAATATTAATAAAAAAATGATATTAGAAAGGTATTTAAAGTTGCTAAAAAAATATAATTTAAAAAGCAAGTACAAAGTAGGTGATTATGTGCGTATCAGGAAATACAAAGGAACATTTGAAAAAGGTTACACTCCCAACTGGTCAACGGAAATATTTAAAATTCGTAAAATACAAAACACAACTCCCATAACTTACCTTATTGAAGATACTATCAGAGGTCATCCTATTTTAGGCGCATTTTATGCACAAGAACTTCAAAAAACAAAACATCCCAATGTATATCTAGTTGAGAAAGTTCTTAGAAGAAAAGGCAATAGAGTTTTAGTAAAATGGTTAGGTTTATCTGCAGCTGAAAATAGTTGGATTCATAAATCGAATATATTACTATAGCATTAACCTAATAACAAAATCATGGGTGAATCTTTTAAGTATTTATTAATATGCAGAATCTAGATTCATCAGTCTTGTAATGTGTTTTGGGGAGAGTAGTCTTCTCAACTGGCTTATAAATAAGTTACCATTTGCATTACATTTACCTGGATACAATTATTGTGGGCCAGGTACGAAATTAACTAAAAGACTTACACGTGGAGATAGCGGTATTAACAAATTAGACGAATATTGCAAAAATCACGACATTACCTCTCACAAATTTTTTTAACGGCCTCCGTGGTCGAGTGGCGTACGCACCGGTTTTCAAGGTGTCGTAGCTGTGAGGTCCCGGGTTCGATCCCCGGACGGGTCAATGTAGAAACTCACTTTTCTACATTGCCTCGGGTCTGGGTGTTTGTGGTACCTTCGTTGTTTCTGAATTCCATAACACAAGTGCTTTACAGCTACTTACTTTGGGTTCAGAGCAATGTATGTGATATTGTCCGCATTTATTTATAAAAAAAATTCATTCAATTCTTCATTCAATTCATCAAATTTAAAGTATCGGCACAAGGCTGATTTAATTCTATTAAAAATGGCAAAAGAGCGAGTAATTGCTTCGGATGCGAGTGTAGGCGAAAAAATTGCAGCACGCTTAGTAAGCAAGGCAATGTCCACCAAAATTAAAACTGGTTCTGGCCTAAAAACAAGTAGCAAAAAGTCTTCTTTAAAAGCTACACCTGGAAAAGGGTTAAAAAGTAAACTGAAAAATGTTATAACTAAAACTAAAAAACACATGAAAAATTAAAACCAAAGACCAAGAAGATTGCTATAGAATTAGCTATTGCTGCTGCCAGAGAATTAGCTGATAATTCATCCCTAAAACTTCCTCGTGTGATTCCTATTCCAAAAACTGGTGGTATATTACCTTTAATTCCTATTTTTGCGGGATTATCAGCGGCGGGGGCTTTAGCAGGCGGTGCAGCTGGTATTGCTAAAACCATTAATTAATTCAAGATGGCTAAAAAGATGTTGATTGAATCGAAGAGACATAATGAAAAAATGGAAGCTCTATGTATTGGGAAAGGATTACACCTTAAACCGCATAAAGATGGGCTTGGAATTTTTGTATCGAAACAAAAAAACTAAGATATCGGCTACCCAAACGAGCCTTAACTAACTTTGATATTTTAAAGTATGCTGACAGTATTCCTTATTTTAGAGGTGTATTTATGAGAGATGAGCTCCCTCAATATCCTTTTAAAAAAGAATGTGGAGTTATTAATTTAGACTGTTCTAAAAATCCTGGTTCTCATTGGGTAGCCTATGCAAAATATAATGATTACATTGAGTATTTCGATAGTTACGGAAATCTTAAGCCTTCAAAAGAATTCATAAAATATGTAGGTTCAAAAGTCCAATATAATTATGATAATATACAACGTGATCACCCCTTCAATTGTGGGCATCTCTGCTTAAATTTTTTACGAAAATTCTGGTGTAATCAAGGAATAAAATAAACAGGATCTTCAAAATGCGTTCAGTATGCAAGTATGACTATAACAGTTACCATCTCTGGAAATACATCTGAATTGATTTCTTACTTTCAACCACCACTGCATTTATCTGACCAATACGAGTGCGGTTTGCTATACTTTTCGGTATTAAATTCAAGATCAAAAGTGTCAGTCAACAACAACAGTCTAAATGTAATTAGAATCGAATGTGATATTGTAAACGGTTCATACTGCAATGGCTTGCCAACACATTTTATTCACGAATTTGTATCTGATACTGCTGCAGGTCACCGGTTGATAGAAATACCACAAAATGTTATTTACTTTCCAGTGAACAAAAATCAAATTTCATCTATATCTGTTAAGATTGTTGATCAACTTGGTAACTGTATTAACTTCGGTGAAGAACATATTCAATTACGCCTTCATTTAAGAAAAACAAAATGATAGTATATTATAAAAACACGCCTGTGAAAATCAAACGTCTTATTCCATCTACGACCATTAAGGCGCATAGACGTAAGAAAAAAGTGAAGAAATTGAGTGAAGCAAATAAAGCTTTTCTTAAAGCTCTAGGTTTTAAAGTATGAATATATTACAAATTACTGAATTACCTCACTTCGATAGTTCGATTGAAAGCTATGAAGTCCACACATACAATCCCTACACTAACAGCTTTAGAGAAAACGATGAAATCAGAATTCCCATACACCAACAAGACATATACGTGTTACCATCAGCCAGTTCAATTTACGTCGAGGGTCAAGCAAAGTTCTTCGACAAAGATGGAAAACCGATAAAGAAAAATATTACGTTCAGTAACAACCCTATTATGTTTTTGTTTCAAGATATCAGATACGAAATAAATGGCATTGAAATAGATCGCATTAAAAATTCTGGAATAACGTCGACAATAAAGTCATACGTTTCAATGAATGATGGTGAAAATAAAGTTGCTGCTTTATGTGGTTGGAACCTAGATGGATTCAAAAGTGATGGTCATTTTAGTGCTATTGTACCTCTTAATAAGATTTTAGGATTTGCGGAGGATTACAATAAAATTGTGATAAATTGTAAACATGAACTTATTTTGAATAGAAGTAACTCTAACTTAAACAGTATCATAGCAACTGATGATATTGCACATTTTCAAATAGACATACAAAGATTGCAATGGCGTGTACCACATATAAAAGTGTCAGACCGTGAACGACTGACACTACTAAAACACTTGGAGAGAGATAAACCTATTCAAATAGCGTTTCGAAATTGGGATTTATATGAGTATCCTTTGCTTCCTAAAACTACAAAACATTCTTGGTCAGTTAAGACTGCATCGCAATTAGAGAAACCTCGATATGTAATTTTTTGCTTGCAAACCAACAGAAAAAATAATAAAACCAAAGACAGTTCTCTTTTTGATCACTGTGGGGTTACTAACGTAACACTATTTTTGAATTCACAGTATTATCCTTACGAGCCTCTAAGCTTAAATTTTTCGGAGAACAAATACAATATATTATATGAAATGTACGTGAAATTTCGTCAGTCGTATTACAATTCTCCTGACCCCTTGCTTAATTTGGTTGATTTCAAGGAGAAGGCCCCTCTCTTTATTATAGACTGTTCAAGACAAAACGATAGTTTGAAAACAGGCCCCGTAGATGTACGGTTAGAGATTGAATCTTCAGCGCCAATACCAGATAACACAACTGGATATTGTTTAATTATTAACGATCGACTTGTGGAATATAAACGTTTAAGTAACATAGTGCGCAGATTATCATGACAGCCATTGTAGATGTTCAAGGTTTTAAAACAGAAACAAATGAATTTATCATTAAAGAATTTGCTGTATTATTGAATAAAAAAATTCATATGTTTTTAATTAAGCCACCATTTTCATTTTACGATCTGACGAAAGCAGAAAAACGACAAGTCAGTTGGATTGAACGTAATAGAAGGATATACTGGAGAGACGGATTTGTGCCCTACTCAAATCATCAGAATTTGATTGTAGATATTTTAAGAGATAAAAGTGTTTACACCAAAGGTTCAGAAAAAGTGTTGTGGTTAAAAAATATTTTGAATAATAATAATAATAATAATATAAATAATTTAGAAGATGAAGGTTGTCCTAATTTATTAAGCTTGTACAATAAATATCAACATTCTCATGATGTGTATAGTTGTATTTATCATGATAAAATGTGTGCTTTAAAAAATGTAATATGTTTAAATAAATGGTGTATAGATAATAAATTTTTGAAATAAATATTTTCTTGTTTAATTTTCAAATCCTCTACCCCTACCAATCCCATCAAATGTTAATCATTATAAATTGCTGGCTATCGCAGTACGATATCATTTCACCTTTATAATTATCTGTATCAAGAACTATATAGCGAGTGAACGGAACATGTCTCAAAATAAATGTAACCCTCGTTATGACCTGTATAATGTGTATAAAATGCGTGAAATTTCATTTAGACATTATTGGGCAACGGCTAATTCAGGGAGAAGGTTGGTGATGGAAATGGCTGACGCTGGATTTTTTTATTGTGGAAATGGTGTAAATGATAAAGTAGCATGTTTCTCATGTGGAGGTGTTATAGAAGATTGGAAGATTTACGATGATCCTTGGATGCAACATACTATACAATTTCCTCAATGTTATTATTTGAACGCTGTGAAAGGAACAGATTATGTTGACAAATTAAAACGTCTATTTTTAAAAGAAACAAAAATATAATATTTTAAACTGAAGGAGGAAAGATTGATTATTGCTGAATAAGTTACTAACTGCTATTAGCAATGGAGCCTAAGGAACTTAGATATGCTCAAGAAACTTATCGCCAGTATTCAAAAGTACCAATACTATAGACCAACATCGACTGAGTTAATGACTGAAAAAAATAATGAATGATGGTTGTAATTGGGTGTTTCTGGATCAGTTCCACATTTATAATCTGAATAAATACCTAAACATAGGAGTCACTAGATCATTCTTTTGAATAAAATGAATGATGGTGTAAATTGGGTGTTTCTGGATAACTGGGAGTTATTGTTGGAACTGCTAAGAGAATTCACTGCGCTATCATAAGTATAATAAAAAAAACAGTAAAAGAGTATATTTAAAATCGAGTATAAAAGAGCTAAAGAATTTTTTGTCATCTAGTTATTAAGAACTTAAAAACAGTTCTCAAACAGATGATTAAGAGGATATTTTTTAGTAAGTATTTGAATGATCGAGACAAAAATGTTTGAATAATTCAGTTCTAGAGAAAACGAAATCAGTTCTGTAGATGTTGCTAAAAAAAACGGTTTGAATAGATCAAGTTATTGAAAGAACGACAATCAGTTCTCAGAAACTCAAAATCACTTCTCGAGAAGTTAAATTGGGGGTATCTGGATCTCCTGTGATCCAGATAGCCCAATTTAACACTACTGCTAAGGAATCCATTTTGGAAAAACGGCATTGTAATTCTGCGATTTGTGTTTCTGTTAGTGATTCGCTACATGGTAACGATTTTAAAAAGTTATTGAAGTGTGTTAATTTAGATTTAACAATAGCACGTGTTTTAATGAGTTCTTTAAGCCGCGTTTCACTCATTTTGAATGCAAATAGGTAGCGAGCCTGTGCAAGTATCAAGCGGCAAGAGAAAAAAAAAATGCAAGCGTGCGCAGAGGGCGAACAAAGGTTTTGATGAAACTGAATTAAAAATGCGGGTGGCAATCGGCTGCAAAACAATCAATTGGCCATGCGGCAATTTCGTGCAAGTATTTTAAGAATGCGAGTGAAGAATGTAATCACACGTGAGAATATGCCATGCCCAACCCACGCCGTGCACGTGTAGCGGTGTTCTAATGGGAATAAAGAAGGAAATTGGAATGGACTCACTCTCTTCGTGTTCTGATTTCTGATCTCGATTCTCGTCGTGCACGTGGCGTCACCTTTACCCTTTCACCGCCACCAAACGAACCAGCGTTTTCGGGAGAAGGACCACTGTTCGCGCTGTATGCGCTGTTCTTCGATGTGTTGTTTGTTGGAGAGGAATGAGACTCGTAGACGTACAAAACAAATTATGGTATACATGGTATACAGTTTACAAGGTCTCTAAAGTTAAGTACGTTGTCGTGGCGGTAGGTTGAGTGCGGCGTGCGCCGTGCGCTCCTTTTTGAGCGCACGGCAAAATGGACGAGGCTTCTGTCGTAGCGGGGCGCGCCGGCGTTGGTCGCGCTCCCTCTCCCGCGCATGCGCTCTCGCTCCACGCATGCGCACTCGTTCCGTGACGAGGCGCGTGATGTTGGCACCCCGGGTCGGCCTTGACGTCGAAGCCGGTAGCGGGGCGCGCCGGCGTCGGTCGCGCTCCCTCTCACGCGCATGCGCTCTCGCTCGGTGGCGAGGCGTGTTGTTGGCACCCGCGCCGCAGTTGGTCGCGTGATGTTGGCACCCGCGCCGCAGTTGGTCGCGTGATGTTGGCACCCGCACCGCAGTTGGTCGCGTGATGTTGGCACCCGCGCCGCAGTTGGTCGCGTGATGTTGGCACCCGCGCGGCAGTTGGCACCCGTGCCGCAGTTGGCACCCCGGGCCGGCTGTGACGTCGAAGCCGGAACACTGAACATAAGGAGTATTAATTGTAATTTTGATTTGCTACTAGCTTTCCTATCCACACTGAATATACCAGCTGATCTTATTATTTTAACCGAGTGCTGGACAAACGTCAACATGACACCGCCTAACATTGAGGGCTATAATATGTACTGGACTAAAACCATCTTAAATAAGAATTATGGTGTAGTTGTGTACGCCCGTAAAGAGCTACGTGTGTCCACATTTGAGCCTGACTTTTCTGAATTATCTTTCTGTTTCGTCGTCACGATTAATACGGATTATACATTTATTTGCTGCTACAGATCGCCAAGCTTTAGAAATCTATACTAATATATATATATATTATATATATATAATATTATAAAGCTAAAGAGTTTGTTTGTTTGTTTGTTTGGTTGAACGCGCTAATCTCAAGAACTACTGGTTTAAATTGAAAAAATATTTTTTTGTTTGATAGTCCTTTTATCGAGGAAGGTTACAGGCCATATAACATCACGCTACGGCCAATAGGAGCGGAGCATCAATGAAACATGTTGCATAAACTGAGAAAAATATTCCTTTTGAGAGCTTCCGTTGCCTGCGATGCGTAAACGGTTAAAGTTACACAAAAATGATGTATGATGAAATTGTTCTCCTTTAAATCTCTTAAAAAAAGTCCAAGACGGCATTTGTCTATCTTTTAAGGTTGATTCACAATAACCTTTTTTATGATAATCAAAGTTGTTCTAAAATAATGCATTATTTGCAAAGGTGTTTTTATAAACATGATTGATCGTTATGTAGATGTTTTAGAGTTCTTTATGGCGTGATTGTGTTGCTTGCAAGGAAACGACGTGCGTTCTACGTAATGATGTATTCGCAACTAAAACATATTGACGGCTTCAACTTACCGCCCACCAAAAAGGGTACAGCCCTTTTACACTATTACTATATTTATGTAACATAAAACTTAATATATCTAACACATAGTCCTTCGATAGGTCAACTAGTAAATAACACAAAAGTATCATCTTGAAATTGACAACTTAACAGTAACAAAACTGTAACGTATGTAGACATAAGTTTTCGATGTACCGACAGTCCGTTAATAATAATAATAATAATAATAATAATACTTTTTTATTTTCTTCCACAAAGGTACCTTAAATCTATCTTATTTCTATATAATTCATATTATAGTAATCCTTTGTGGGAGACTGGTATCTGCACTAGGATATCCTGTCACACAGATTACCAGGTCTCCCTTCCGAACAATTTACATTATATTTGTAAATCAAGCGAGTAATGAACGGTCGTGTTTTACTGCGCTGTGCAATCCCTACCAAACACATATATTTCTCAGTGGCGACGAGGACTCACAAGATTTCACGCGTATAATTTTGTGGATTGTAACGTGAAACAATTAATTATAGTGTACAAAATGACCATCGGCAAAATAGGACCATTTGACCTTGAGAAGGACAACTGGGAGGCGTATGTTGACCGCTTGGAACAATATTTTGTAGCAAATCAAGTGAAAACCGATATACAAGTGGCTACATTAATCACAGTGATAGGGAGTGAAGCTTACGAGTTAATGATAAATTTGTGTACACCCGACAAACCCGCTAAAAAGACTTATGATGAGTTAGTGGCATTAATGAAGAAGCATTTGAACCCAAAGCCAAGTCAGCTGGCAGAAAGGTTTAAATTTCGCCAACGTATACAACATAAGGAAGAATCCGTAAGTGGGTATGTAGCCGAGTTAAAAAGACTGAGTAAAAACTGCGGATTTCGGGACTTAGCAGAGAACCTCCGGGATCAGTTTATATGCGGCTTATCGAATGAAGATATTCGCCAGAAATTGTTTACCGAAGATGACAATATATCATTTGACAGAGCCTTTACTATAGCTATGTCCATGGAAGCAGCAGAAACAAATGCGGCATTGGTAGAAGGTTGTACCAGAGGCAGAAGTGCAGGTGACATGACAGCATACCAAATGTTGACACTACAGTGAATTTCATGGGACGGAGTAAAAAAGGCAAAAATTAAAGTCAGAGGGACATCACGCAAGCACCGCGTGTTCTTCCAGCCGGCGGCGGTCCAAGCGGCATAAGCGGAGCGAGTAGCGGTAAATTTCGGGCGAGCACAAGTCGGAAAGACGCAATAAACTCGGAGCAAAAATGTAACGTGTGTGGTGGCACGCACGATGAAAACACGTGCAAATTTAAAATGTATGTATGTAGAGTGTGCAACAAGGGTGGGCATCTAAAAAAGATGTGCCCAAAGTTACGAGAAGGTACATCTTTGCATAATATACATGAAGATAATAGAGGTATAGATAATCAGGACAGCGACAGTGATGAGGTAAATTATCATAATAATTATTCGTTAACAACAAAAAATCCACAATCACTACTACTTGGACCATTCACTATAAGTGTTTATGTTGAGAGTTGTTTACTAAACATGGAGATCGACACCGGCAGTGCTATATCTTGTATAAGTTACGATTGTTATAGAAACCTTTTTGTGCATTGTAAACTAAAACCGAGTAATTTAGAATTACGATACTATACGGGCGAAACAGTGACGCCCGTGGGTATGATTGAGGTCAAGGTACAATTTAAAACAATAACAAAAGTGCTAGACTTGTATGTGATAAAAAGCGGAAAGGCCAATTTATTAGGTAGATGTTGGCTTAGTGAGTTAGGTATACCTATACCTACATGTAATGTACATAAATTAAATAATTTAAACAATGTTTTTGATGTAAGGGAATTTAGTTCCAGGTACTCTGAAGTTTTCAAGGATGGCTTGGGGCGTTTCACCGGTGGGCAAGTGGGATTTCGCTTGCGGGAGGGAGCAAGGCCCACATTCATGCGCGCACGGCCACTCGCCTATGCGTTACGGGAGCCGGTTGAGCGCGCGCTTGATCAGATGGTGCGAGACGGAATCATCACGCCGGTCTCCACATCGGACTGGGCTACACCTATCGTACCGGTGATGAAAAAAGATGGTACCATAAGGGTATGTGCGGATTTTAAAATAACATTAAATAAGTGTTTAGAAGTAGACCACTATCCTTTGCCTAAGGTAGAAGATTTGCTCACAAAATTACATGGTGGGGAAAAATTCACAAAATTAGATTTATCACAAGCGTACGCGCAATTTGAGTTAGATGAGTCAAAAAAATATACAGTTATAAACACGCTCAAAGGTTTATTTATGTACAACAGATTAATTTATGGGTTAGCATCTAGCCCAGGTATTTTTCAACGAAAATTAGAGCAGCTGTTTGCGGACATGCCGCGAGTAGGTATCTTTTTAGATGACATTATCGTTACAGGAGTAGATACGATTACGCATTTAAAGACGTTGCATGAAGTGTTTGAGAGACTACGGCGGTATGGCTTGAGAATTAAGAAAGAAAAATGTACGTTTTTCGCGGATACTGTAACTTACTTAGGTTTTGTAATTAGTAAGCAAGGTGTGCATACCTGTCCAGAAAAAGTAGAAGCAATTAAAGAAGCACCTACACCTACTAATATTATGGAATTACGTTCGTTTTTAGGATTGGTAATGTATTATGCCAAATTTGTGCCAAATATTAGTACTATTCTAGAACCCTTATATAGATTGTTAAAAAAGGATGTCAGATATGAATGGAAGGCAGAATGTCAACAAGCATTTAATAAAGTAAAGCATCTATTGGTATCTAGTAAAGTGCTAGCTCATTATGCCGCTGAGTTACCTCTAGTGTTAACTACTGATGCGAGTAGTGTAGGCATTGGCGCTGTCATCTCACATATTTGTCCAGAAGGAGAGGAGCGTCCGGTGGCTTACGCGTCACGTGTACTCAATACAGCTGAAAGAGCATACTCACAAATCGAACGCGAAGCATTAGCTATAATTTATGGTGTGCGTAAATTTCACCAATATTTATACGGGCGCAATTTTATATTAAGGACGGATCATAAGCCCTTAGTCACCATTTTTGGCGATAAAACAGGTATACCTGTCATGGCAGCGAGCAGGATGCAGCGTTGGGCAATAATTTTAGCCGGTTATGACTACACTATAGAGTATGTACGTAGTCAAAGGAACGCCGCAGATGCCTTGTCTCGGCTACCAGTAGGTAAAGAAAAGAAATTGAATAAAGAATGTACATATTTAAATTTCATCCAGCATTTTTTACCAATTACAAGAGAAAACGTAAGAGAAAGTACTTGTGAAGATAATATTTTAATTAAAGTCATAAATTTTATAAGGACAGGATGGCCCAATGATTGTAAGGAAAATGACTTAAAAGCATATTTTATACGACGCAATGAGCTATACCTAGACAGAGGATGCGTTGTTTGGGGATATCGTTTAGTCGTACCGAGTAAGTTAAGAGAAGCTGTATTACGGGAATTGCATGTAAGTTATTTGGGTATAGTAAAAATGAAAAGTCTAGCGCGTAGTATTGTGTGGTGGCCAGGTATTGACCACGATATCGAAACGACATGTCAGGAATGTGTCACGTGTGGTCTTGAAGGAACGGCACCCCCAAAGGCCCCGCCAAAGCCGTGGCCTTACGTCACAGAACCATGGTCGCGTTTACATGTAGATTTTTTGGGACCCTTTCAAAGCAAAACATTTTTGGTAATCATAGATTCTACAAGTAAATGGTTAGAAGTTTTTTTAATGCCACGAACCACAGCTAGTGCAGTAGTGAAGGTACTTCGTACTACCTTTGCACGCTTTGGTTTGCCCAAGGAAATAGTCTCAGACAATGGTCCACCATTTTCGAGTAGGGAATATCAAGAATTTATGAGTAACAACGGCATTAAAGTAACTTTTACGCCAGTTTATCACCCTGCTTCTAATGGTGCAGCAGAAAATGCGGTTAAACTGTGTAAACGAGCTATAAAAAAATCAATACGGGACGGAATAGATTTGGATGAAGCATTACAAACATATCTTATGATGTATAGAAACGTAGAACACAGTTCTACTGGTGAGTCACCAGCTATGTTGTTACAGCGAAGGAAATTAAGAACTAGGTTAGAATTACTAGGCGAGGATAGGCAGGTAGAAACAAGGATAAACAAGGCTCAGAATAGACAAGTATATCATGCAGGTGGAAGTGATAGATACTTCCAAGTAGGTGACCCAGTGTGGGCTCGCAATTATACCGGAGAAAAGTGGTTTGATGGCACTATCACAGATAGGGTTGGCTCTCGTAATTATGTAGTAGGTAAGGAAGGTGGTCCCTTCTTGAAAAGACACGTCGACCAAATTAAAAACAGAAGAAGCAGTTACGGAGTAGGAGAAATAAATTCATTACCAGAACCCAGATCCGCTGTGGAGAACTCGGAGAGTGAAATGGTAAGAGACATTGGACCTGAAAAACAGGGCCTGGGTACTAATTTACCCGGGTCGAGCGCGCAGGAATCTGGGCCTGGGGAGGGAATAGGGGGTAACCCACAGCTTGAGGTACGGGTAGGAAATGCTGGTGATAAAGCTCCGGTGAATCGTCCCAAAAGAGTTATAAAAAATATGACAAATTTTCAAAAAAATTAATGTTGATAGTACTAACATTTAAGAACTTTATCTTTACAACTTATTAAGTAAACATATTTGTCTGAACACCATAGTATATTGTACCTTATTAGTAAATAAGCTTCGAACTAACTTGAGTAAATTTAAAATTTTTGATAACTATAGGTGGTTAATAAAATGCAACGCTTAAACTGAATACATACAAACAACATGTACAATTTAAGATTTAGTATCAATCGGTAAATAACAAAGTTTGCTAACACTCCTTTTAGTTATATTATCACCGCTTTTTACACTAAATACCCGAGTACAGTTATCTGGTCCGGGATGTTTTGCTGTAATACGTCCCATTAACCATTTTCCGGGGGGAATATTGTCCTGTTTTACTAACACAATGTCACCAACATCGAATTCAGGCTTCTTTGTCAACCATGTCGGCCGCTGTTGTAACCTTGTGAGGTATTCACTGCTCCATCGGTGCCAGAAATCATTCAATAATTTCTGGATGTACTGCCATCTAGCCAAATGACTAACATTTACTTCTCGTAGATCAGGTGCTGGAACGATGACTGGGGATTCACCAATTAAAGAATGGCCAGGCGTTAGCGGGATTGTATCCACATCTGTATCATCGATGGGACTCAAAGGCCTTGAATTAAGGCATGATTCTATTTGGCACAAAAGGGTTGCTAGCTCTTCGTATGTCAAGTTCTTAGTCACGATTCTCTTCAGGTGAAATTTTATGGATTTGACGCCCGCTTCCCACAAGCCGCAAAAATTAGGACTGTAGGCTGGAATGAAATTATTATTATTATTTATTTGTCTCAGGCAACTAGGGCCCATAAAAAATACAAATACATATTTAATATAACAATACTTACATTAATTTATATAAGTACATTATTTTATTATTACTATTTGTTAACACGAGTAGGCGGTGTCGTGTCGCACTGCGTGGTGTCGCGTAGCCTCCCGCGGAAACGCCGGAAAACGACACCCTTCGGCCAAAACTGTTCTTGGAACATGTCGAGATGCTGAGTCGGCACACGTACCACAAACGATTTAAAATTCGTGTTATGTTTCGGCTCCAACCTCTCGACTCTCAAGGTCCAGTTCGTCTTGACTCTTATATTATACTCCACGATCTCCTCGACCTTCGTGGAGTGGTGCAGGCGTGATACATACAACTGCGTCGTAGGAATTGCAGGGCGCAGCAGCATGTTCGGACCCGTCAATGCAGTTCCACATTGATTTCGGCTAGATGGCTTCTTCTTCTTCCTCTCCACCTTGATGAAGCCATCTGCATCCGTCCCTTTGCTTGTGTAACGATCTGTTTCATTTATCTAGGTTCTTAAAATATTAATTAAAAAGAAATATTAATTCTAAAAATATTAATTACTATTTTACATAATTCAAAACAACTAATAATAATTATAAAAGAAAACGAAAACTAATAACACAATATAAACAAAAAAATATTAATTCCCAAGCGAAGCCGGAGCATGTTGTATGTTTCGTTTATTAAATCATGTTGAGTTCACGTGATATGCACAGACCGGTTCGGCGTGGGTTCGGTGCGCTTGCGCCGCCCGCGCCGCTGCCGCGCGCCGTGGTGGATTCATTCCTACTAATCGCCAACCAAGTTGGACGTATTACTCTTCTACATTACCGTGCTTCTACGTAATATATTCTATGTGCCAATACCCACATGCTAGATGGTCTATCAGTCGTTACAATTTAAACTATAAGATAATTAATTCTTTTGTGAATTGTGTTTCCCCGGATTGGGTGAGTGTTGCAAAGTCTATTTAACGCTTAGCTGCTTTTAGATAACTTAGATGTATATTAAGGAGCATTTATAATGCTAAATGCTTCCATAATCTCATGTAGTTGATCCTTTTCAATTTAATTCACCATGCTGTGTCATAGTGTAGCAGTCAATTGCCTTGCCACCTTTAATGAACCATATTGTAATAATATAGTTAGTCCATATACCTGTTTGTGATTGCTTTGCTATATAATAGAACAGCTATTCTTAAAGCTGTACTAAATAGATATTGTTCTCTTTCTAAATACAAATATGTAATCTATGATTTCATCATATTAACAGAACGGCAGGCTTTGTGTAAACCTTGAACGCTTCTGCTGTTCTTATGAGCTGTTTTTATTTTGTTTGACTGCCACACCATTGAATCCTATTTTATGCCAATCATCACCATCTGCACTGCATAGTATCATCGCACAGCTTACGTTCATGGAACGTCGCAGTCAAACTATGAACATGGCATAGTGCTAAGTGTCTGATTACACTATTACAGGGGTCACCCTTGCCTAGGACATCCGTTCATCCTAAATAACTGCTGGATCTACTGCCAAGCAACAGCTGGGCCTGCTGTGATCCTACTTGGAAGATTCAGAAAAAATGAAATACTGCAGGATAGTGGTTTTGATTAGACCCTATACACAATTTAGTCTGCGATAGTTGCGAACCACCCTTACTTATTTTAACTTATTTAATTGACCTATTTTTAACGTTTCATTAAATTGTTTTTTTTTCTACCTATCAATTGTTTTATTAAGCATTCCCGCTAGATTGGAGTGTTACATTGGCGCCCAATAAAGGTTCTATCGCGACTGATTGTGTATGGAGTTATGCATTTTATAGTTTTCTTTGGTGATGGTTTTCGCTTCTTAGTTTTAAGGTTGATTATGTGAGTGTCTGTTGTGTGGCAATACTATTAAGGTACACCTTTAATTCTCTATTCTTTTATTAATTACATCTATTGCCACACGGTGGATAGTTATACCTAAGTATTATTGTAGTTTCATTCCTAATATAGTTGTGTTTAGTTTTACTTCATCATTATATTCTTCCGCTTATTCCCATATCATAACATAGATACCTCTCATTTATTATTAAAGTGTAGTTGATCATAAAGCTGACTTTGCAGCACACATCTTATCTAGTTAATACAATATGGCGTACCCTATCAAATATCTTTCGTTACAAAAGACCGAACTTGAATATGAAGTAGAACTTCGCGGCGGTTCAGGCGACTCAGTGCAAGAACTACGCAAACAAATTATTAAACTATCACAACTGGTCCCGGCTGAGGATATCCTTGAGTCGCATTTGGAAGCTATTGACGACTTGAAGGAAGTTAAAGAGTCCCTCTTGAAATCACAAAATAACATGATTAACCTCAAATCTAAATTTGACAAAAATTTGTTTAGTAGAACCGAGACACTACTACATCATATTCATCATCGGATTAATAGGATTGAAATTACCTCGGAAGTTCAGGACATTTATAAAATTTGTGCTTCGAGTCTGAGTTCTCAGCTAAAAGAACTGAGTTCGCTTAGGCCACAAAGTTCTTCTACTAAAAATCCGACTTCTACGGCAGATACAGCTCCGGAACTATCTTCTATTACAGTTACATGTGATCGTAGCCTATCTTCAGAAATCAACAAATTAAAATATTCTGGAAAAACGTGTGTACATTCTTTTATACAAAAGGTCGAAGAATTTGTACAAGCTAGGAACATTTCTTTCGATAAAATACTCTCCATGGCTTATGAAATTTTTGTTGATGATGCGTTACACTGGTATCGTTATAACAGCGACAGTATAAACTCTTGGAATGATTTATGTACATTGTTAAAAGAGGATTTCAGAAGAAGTGATTACGACTACAGATTAGCTGCTGAAATTCGGTCACGTACTCAAGGTAATCAAGAAAACATCACCATTCATCTGTCCATAATGCACGGCATGTTTTCACGTCTAAAGAAATCATTTTCCGAAGAAGATAAATTAGAGATCTTAATGCATAATATTCGCCCTTGCTATGCAAATACGTTAGCAGTTTCTCCTCAAATTAAATCCATAGAGGAACTCAAAGCTGTATGCAAATATTATGAGACTATCAAATCTAGATTTGCACATTTTCAGGAGCCACCTAAGCTAACTAGTAATACTCTCGCCCCAAAATTTGCGTACAAGCCAAGTTCATCTAACATTAATAGTCAGAACCTAAACGTTGCCGCGATATTCACGAATGAGTTAAGACCCAACCGACTATTTTGTCCGAGATGTAGAAGTAACACACACTCTCTGAGAAACTGTAGTCAGGTACGGTTCCCTATATGTTTTAAATGTGGCAAGAAGGATGTACGATACCCAGATTGTCCCTATTGTAAGCCTGCGCTCAAAAAGGAATCTACAAAAAACTAATTGCGCCAGATTGGAGTGACCAAGCTAAAGAGTGGGAGGATTGGTTAAAGTTTATACCTAAACAATTTTTTTACGTTTAATTCGGTCGCTTCAATCGATGGCAACTGTAAGTCAGTTAGAGACAGAACCAGACCATATGTAACTGTTAAGGTTTTGGATATACCTATTGTAGGGTTATTAGAAACAGGTTCTTGTGTTACTATTTTAGGGAACGGTTCTCATGTAAGGTTTCTGGATGTAGGTCTGGTACAAGAGGATACTGACCCTATCCAGTTTGTGACTGCTGGAGGAGAGAAATTTAATTCTTCTGGAGTTTTGCGTCTCCCAGTAAAATTCAAAAAAAATAATAATTAAAAAATTAAAAAACACGCCTGCCATGTCAAAAAAATTTAAAAACAAGTCAAATATTTGCAGTCGGGGGACCTGTAATGAATTGTTTCAAGTAACCGACCCCGACTGCAAATATTTGACTTGTTTTTTAATTTTTTTGACATGGCAGGCGTGTTTTTTAATTTTTTTAATTATTATTTTTTTATTTAACACCGTTTAGTGAACAACAAAAAACATGACACAACACAAAAAAAAATATCGTTCGGAACCCTTTGCAGGCGATTTCGACTCACACTTGACCATTTTTTAATGTCCACATAGCCTATGTCACTCGGGATAACTCAAAGCTTCTAATGATACCACAAACATTGAAATCGGTCAAGCCTTTTAGAAGTTATGGTGGAATAAAGAAACTCACAAACATACATACATACATACATACATGAACCCTGAAAACATAAACACTCCTTTTTGGGCAGTCGTGTAAAAAATGATACTAGATTTATTAACGCGTTTATTGTGCCTGAAATAAAAAAAAATCTAATTTTGGGTATAGACTTTTGGCGCACTTTCGGTCTTTTCCCGAAGCATTTAGATGCAATTTCCTTTTGCAAGGATTCAGAAACCATTCTATTGAATAGTTCTATTGATAAATGTAACGTTTTATGTCCTTATGAATATTTGACGGACGAACAGAGAACTACGGCAGATAACCTAATCCTGAGGCTTAAAGATATCTCATATGAGGAGCGTGGTTTAGGTCGGACATCTTTAATTATGCACCAGATTGACACTGGGGATGCTGCCCCCATACGTCAAAGATATTATAGAATGTCGCCCGAAAAACAAAGAATCCTAGTTACACAGTTAGACGAAATGTTACTTGATGACGTTGTTGAACCGTGCGAGAGTCCGTGGTCTTCTCCGGTTTTACTTACACCGAAAAAGAACGGCGAACTTAGGTTTTGTTTGGACAGCAGAAAGCTTAATGCCGTTACAAAAAAGGATGCCTACAGTTTGCCATATATTACAGAAATTTTATACAATCTCAGGGATGCTAAATACCTCAGTAACATCGATCTTTCTAAAAGTTTCTGGCAAATTCTAATTAGAGAAGAAGATGGATGCAAAACGGCATTTTATATTTCAACTCGTGGTACGTTTCAGTTTAAATCTATGCCATTTGGTCTAACTAATGCACCGGCCACACAACAGCGACTTGTAGATATTTTATTTTATGGCCCCGAATTCGAGCATAAAGTGTTTGTTTACGTTGATGACGTCATCATTGTGTCAGAAACATTTGAGCATCACATATCCCTTTCAAAAAGAGTTTTTGATAAACTTAGGATGGCTAATTTAACTATAAATTTCCAAAAAAGTCAATTCTTTAGGAAACAACTAAAATTTCTTGGATATATTGTTGATGCTGAAGGGCTACATGCTGATCCAGAGAAAGTGGAAGCAATCACCAATTACCCTACACCCTCTAACCGAAAAGAAGTTCGTCGGTTTATAGGTACGGCTTCTTGGTACCGTAGGTTTATCCCAAATTTTAGTAGTTTAGCCGCCCCTCTTAATAAATTAACATCGCAAGGTAAAAATGCTCCTACATTTTCCTGGTCACAGTAAGCTGACATTGCTTTTACCAAACTTAAGACTTATTTGACTTCTGCACCAATCTTATCATGTCCCGATTATTCCAAGCCGTTTGAAATCCATACTGACGCGAGCAATTACGGTCTAGGTGCGGTACTCACGCAATCCCTCAACGGTGGGGAAAATGTCATAGCCTATATGAAGAAGTCCTTATCTAAACAGGAACGCAATTATAGTGCGATAGAACGCGAAGCATTAGATGTCCTTACTGCCATCGAGCACTGGCGATGTTATGTAGAAAATGGGTTAAAATTTACTGTCTACACAGATCATTCGTCCTTAAAGTGGTTTTTGAACCTTAATAACCCTACAGGCAGATTGGCTCGTTGGGGTGTCCGTCTTTCTGCCTACAACTTTGAAATCAAATATCGCAAGGGATCTGATAATGTAGTTCCTGACAGTCTATTTTAATACTTTTCAGCAGCAGCAACATCATTTTGAACGAACTAAACAATAAACAAATTAATTTGACATTCCACCGTTTGGCGTTTGCCGTGTTGACAAATTTGTGCGTGACCGGAGAAGAATTAACGATGAATAGAGGCAGAAAACGGTAAGTTTTCTTATAAAAATCTATATAGAATTACTGAGAAATAAGTGTAGATTCCGTATAGAGTAATTGTTTTTCAAAAAGTTATGATTACACAGGCGAAAAAAGTGACGAAATTTTAGACTTGAATTTTTTTTTCCATTATGGCCGTTGTGTTATGACATTTTTCTTTATAAATATTCTCGTAAATAGTTTAAAATACACATAAGTAGTTAGCATACTTACCTACGAACATAATAATAGTAATAGATACTAATATAATCACGTATTGACATCATAATTGTGTGTCAAAGAGAAAAAGTCGTAAAATTGGCGCCAAAATCATGACGGTTGGCGGCACGTACGCACGTACGGTCTGCAAAAAAACTTGAAAGATTATTATTTTTAAATTTTGCTTGGATTTTTATTATTACGTAAATATTTCTTAGCGATTTATATCTGAATGTCGTACGTGGAGTATGTTCCCGATTTTTGTTTTTGTTATTATTATTTTTTTTGTTTACTTAGGCCGGTAATGTGGTCGGGTTAGCTGATCAGACATTTTACAATTAGTGAAGTTTCATATTGTTTTTAGAATGGCGAAATACGCCGCTACGGAGCGGTCCAGAAGTGTGACCCCAGTAGTGGGTATAGAACGCGGACCGAACCGGCAAAGCGCGGCTCGGCAGGCCCTATTATTAGAAAGGCTTAGGGCCACCCCGGTCCGCGATCTGCAGTCCCCACCGCCACGGTAAGTTTCTTTTTCATAGCTTTACCTACTATATTATGACGGGCCTGTTGGTCTAGTGGTTAGTGACCCTGACTGCTATACCGGAGGTCGTGGGTTCGATTCCCACCCAGGACAAATGTTTGTGTGATGAGCACGATCATTTGTTCTGGTTGTCTGGGTGTAATTTATCTATAATATGTATGTATTTAGAAATATATAAGTATGTTTATCAGTTGTCTGGTTACCATAACACAAACTCTGCTTAGCTTGGGATCAGATAACCGTGTGTGAGTTGTCCCGGAATATTACTATTATTATATTATTATATTTATTTTGTTACAGTGGAGTAATTTGTATATCTTACTTTAGCCTCCACGCGCTCCCCGTTCAGGCGACACCTGGAGGGTCGCTTAATGTGCGCGGCGACTCCGTGCTGGTCGAGCAGACCCCAGGTGGTCGCCTGCGCATCGAAGAAGCTAGGCAAGCCAGGCAACCCAGCCTGGACTTGTCTCTTTGGTAAGTTAATTCTCCTTCCTAGATGGTACGTGGGTGGCAACGTACATGGTAATATGGCTATATTTTTACGATATTGTATTTACTCACAGTTCCGATGTGGTTGAGCGTGTGGAGGCATTGGACATGTCCGAGGACGAAGTAGCGGAGCTGCTGGAGTCGGATCCCTGGCATGTGATGAGGTGGGTGCGGGAGCTGCCGGCGACCAGCGAGCTGCCGGTTGCTAGCGAGCTGCCGGAGGCCAGCGACACGCCAGGGGCCAGCGAGCTGCCGGGAGCCAGCAACACGCCGGGGGCCAGCGAGCTGCCGGGGGCCAGCGACACGGTTTTTCTAGCTCCTCTCGCGCCTAGCGCCAGATCTAAAGTGACTGTCGCTGCCGAAGTTGATGTTCGTCCATCAACTTCGACGGTGACAGCACTTTCACAGGCGGTGCCTAGGTGTGATGGCAGTGAACTGGACAGCGACTTCGATGACGAATTCGATGCCCCGTTCATGCCAGTTGTCGGGAGGGATCTTCCTGACACCGAGGAGTTAGACGAACCGTTACAAGGTTTAGTAAACGAGATCGATACGGGGATGGATGACGCTGCCGATTCTTTTTTGGGTACGTCGGCTATTTTCACGTGGTCACCGGACTTTGATTCGTTTAGGGATGTTCGTTGGGAGTTCTCAGGTCCTACCCCTGGGCCAATCAAAGACTACGAGACGCCTTATGATGCCTTTACCGACATATGGGATGAGGATATCATAAGGTTGATCACCACGGAAACTAACCGATATGCCCATCAAACAATCGAGACCATGCGTAACGCAGGGACTTTGAAACCATCATCTCGCCTTCATTCGTGGACTGACACTAATGCAGACGAAATAATGGTTTTTTTCGCGATGCTGATGTATATGGCTATCGACCCGCGTACGTTGATAACTGAATATTGGACATCAAACGAAGTTCTCCAATTACCGGGGTTCAAGAGTATTATGTCCTTTAATCGGTATACTCTGTTGAATAAGTGTCTTCACTTTGTAGACAATGTCGCTGTCGAGAGTCAGCAATTGTCTCAATCTGGAGTATCTTCTTCAGCAGGGGTGTCACGTAGGCTGGGTAAGTTGGCACCTATTATTCAACATCTCGGAAAAAAGTTCGAAGCCTTGTACAACCTAGGACCTGACATCAGCATCGACGAGTCTTTGTCCTTATTCAAGGGCCGCTTGTCCTGGGTCCAAACCATAAGGTCAAAGGCTGCGCGATTTGGAATAAAGTCATATGAGCTATGTGAGTCCCGCACTGGCTATATGGCTAAGTTCCAAATCTACACGGGCAAAGATGACAGTTCCGATGGTGATTCATCACTTGGCGTCAATTTGGGGGGGAAGAGCACGAAAGTGGTTCTTGAACTACTGCAAGGCCTTGAACATCGGGGGCATTGTGTGGTGATGGATAATTATTATAATTGTCCATCATTAGCACGATACCTCAAGAGTTTGAGCTTTGATTGTTTAGGAACCCTTCGTGCAAACCGTCGAAACGTCCCTAGTGACATAAAGGTGTCGAAGAAAGTGAAGAAGGGGACTATTATATCTCGCCATTCTGGAGACGTATCCATCATTGCATGGATGGACTCAAAGATGGTGAATATAATATCCACCTATCACAGACCCGATACCTATCTTGGAACTAGGGCTGGTAAACCGATAGTGAAACCGGTATGTGTAAAAGATTACAACAGGTCCATGGGGGGTGTTGATCTCAAAGATCAAAAACTGTCCATGTATCTGATGGAGCGAAAGAGAGGCGTGAAATGGTACATGAAAATGTTTAAAAGGTTACTGAATGTGAGTATACACAATGCGCTTGTGATGTACCAAAGTTATCTGAAACGGACTGATAAATTGCCTGTGAGTTCCGCTATGCGCTTGCTGAATCTCTACATAAACGGCATCGCCCCTGTTCAATAGAGATCAGTCATGCACCAGTGGAACACGTGAGGCTGAGGCGAGATATTATGCACGAGCCAGAGCACTTGATGGGACGTGAGAATACAAGGAGATGTGTGATTTGTCAACGGCAGAAGAAATCCAAAGCCGTTCACTCTAGGTGCATCACGTGTGACGCATATTTTTGTTTTGGGGACTGTTGGAGAATTTGGCATTCTGCAACAGAGCTCCCAGGCGTAGATATACGTGGGCGGAAACGGAAGCGCAAAGAGTAAACGTTTTTGGGGTGTAGATGTGGATTACGACTGTGTTTGAATATGATGGTGATCCGGGGCTCTCGCATGAGGGTCACGTTTGGACGGGACGCCTAATCGTTTATGTATCTCGTTTACTTCTCCTTTCGTTGCTGTTTTGGGGGGCGTTACGGCTATCGGGGACGAAACGGTAGCGTGGTAGCGCCTTTTGGCGTCTTCATTGATATCTGACCGATATCAGTCTGGGTTTGTGCATTGTGGATTACTATCCACAATGCACAAACCCAGATCTTACGGCACAAATCTGATTTTGTAAATAAAACCCACGATAGGTACAATCGGGGACATCCACGCCTTATCACCTTACCGTCGAGAAACAGTTTACGTCGCTTGCGCTCTTTCTAACGCTCTAGCGACGTGGCAACGCCTTCTTATTTCTGATTGTATTTTAAGAAAGATATTGCCAGTGTCATTGCAAACGCTGAACACTGTGCACGAGTGAAACATTATATCGTATTAGTGTTCGTCGTCGTCGTCACTAAATACTACGAATGTTTTGACGACTTATGCAATATGTTTCTCTTATGCAAATATTTTCATAAAAGTGTGTTGTCTTATTATGTAAACTAGAAATACTAGAATATTAATATGTTAAGATGATTATTTTTTATTTGATTTTGCAGTATATTTGAAAAAAAAAATAATAATAGAGTAACTAAAAAAGATAGATTTGCTTACAATAATGCGTTTACATTTAATTATGTAATTTATCGTTATTTTTACTCGCCTGCCAAGGAAGTGTTAGGTTTATTGCTCGTGTCTCATAATAAGTTTCTAGATTTCTTTTTTAAACGTTGTCAAAACATAGTTATTATAAATGACTGGCTTGTTGGTCTAGTGGTTAGTGACCCTGACTGCTATACCGGAGGTCGTGGGTTCGATTCCCACCCAGGACAAATCTATGTGTTATGAGCACAATCATTTGTTCTGTGTCTGGGTGTAATTTATCCATAATATGTATTAGGAATATATAAGTATGTTTATCAGTTGTCTTGTTACAATAAAACAAGCTCTGCTTACTTTGTTATCAGATGTGTGTAAGTGGTCCCAGGATATTATTATTATTTATTATGTTATAGTATTATTTTAAATGTTGTTTTTAGTTTATGCAATTTGTTGTATAATGTTATGTTTTAATGTAATTTGGGTTGAGAAATGAATTAATATTAAAAAACTAGTCGGGATTTTTATGTTTTTAACAGCTTGTTTACTAAATAGTAAAATTGCATCAATACCAAAATTTTAATGTTAAGTATTATATATTTGTTGCCTAACTTTAAGTTAATACATAAATGATGGATAATGCATTTTACTACTACTAAAATGCTAATTAGATATAAACTTAAAATATCTGAATAGTATTTTAATGCTATTTTCTTTTACTAAAATCACCGTTTATACTCCAGTTTAGAGTGTTACAACTCTATAAACCCAGTATCTGAACCTTACCACTTTTCCTTGTGTGTGTAGCTGGTATTCTTTTGAATGGAGTCTGGAGTATGAATTTTGTTGCGCCTTTAATTGCCATAGCAATATTTTTTAAGTTTGCATCTACACCTAGGACAACTAGCTAATGACAAGGAGTAAACGTGCAATAAAAAGACGTTGTTGGTCGGTCAACGTCTGACTTGAAGCATAAGCTAAGCATATTATCTAAGCATATTATTATTTAAGTAAGGAATAAAAAATAAAACAAATTAGATACTTCAAAATATATTTTTATTTACTAGATTACTAAAAATATAAACATAATGAGAGCTACCGTTATTACGCTCACCAGTTGAATGCCTTTGGCGCGTCAGCTGCATAAGCCTACCAACGAACTAAACTAAGCTAATATGATCGTAATTTTGGATATCACATTAGACTAGCTCCATTGGTGGCGAAATTGCTAAAGGGGCTACGTTTGACGATGTAGTAATTTTAATATTATTATAATAGTGAAAAAGCTATAGGATCATCTACAGACAAGAAAATATTTGAAAAAAATATATTTGATGGACGGTCCTTTATATATATATAATATAGTAAGTAAGAAACAATGTCGACTATGTAATTAGTTAATAAAAAAAATTATGAGGCTTACATCAAATAAACAAATTCTTATAACAATAAAAAAATATACACTATGCAGCAGTAGGAGTGTAGACCGTAGCAATTTTACTGAATCCATAACATTTAGAATACTTATTTACCTTATTTTTTAATCGACATCAAGTGTTTTACAAAAAAAAAACTACATGGAAGTCGGGAATGCATTTATAAGTGCCGAGGCCAAAAGACGGTTCGGAATCGAATTAAAAAGTAATACCTTGTATCAACTAGATATTCTGCCTCAATGGTTTGAAAACCAAAATTATATTTATGATTTTAGCGTCGGTCTAACTATCCAAGCAAGACAAACAAAAGGTATATTTCTGTTCTTTTCTAACGCATGACGTGCGCAGTGGATAGAACGAGAGCTGCATTTTGTGCATTACATTACAGTTCTTGAGTAAACTTGAACGATAACAATAAGCTGTCGCGAGCAAAACTAAACTGTTTGACAATGATTTTAAGGTTCATATTAGGATGTTACTGTTTTTTTAATGTTTCTCATAGATGATCCGACGTCCATTTAGTGTTTTAATGTTATAATACGATAGTATATAGTAGTAGTATACATGTATTAAAAATTCGAATCAAATTATATCTTTAATAGAGAGGCAATAAAATCAGAGGTGAATAAGAAGATTATTGATGGAACTTATAAAACTACTTTAAACCGTCAGAGGCCTGATAATATACCTCGAATGACGATTTAAATATAATAAGACTGCTAAGAATTAACCATTATGCTACAATTATATAACATATCGTCGTCAGACTCAACGACCTAATTTAATAATCGAAAGTTACAAAAATTCGTATACTGCGGTCGAAGTAAGTTTTAAAAACATTATAACGCTCCCAATAAGCCGACCGCCAAATCTCTAGCAAAAGTCTCTACCTATATAGATTATATTATTATTTTTGCAGGCTTTCTGCGTTCCTTTTTAATGTTCTCCTCACTGTTCGCATAGAAAAGACAAATTGTCGATCAAAGGTCTTCGTCGGAGTAAAAGGTTCGCCTTCATATGTTCTCAGCATCCGTTGTCGGTCTTCTTCGTTGATGACAAATCGTGACGTCACTTCGCGCGGGCAGTTATTTAATCTTCCATCCTCTTCCTACCGTCTTATCCACAGCCTTACTGTAAGAGCGCTGCAAACAAAATGTTTAAACAATGAATCCATACATTATAAAATTCTAATAAGTTTACAGAAACATGACGTTAACAAGATGTTTTATATTTGGTAATTTATTTTATACTTGGTTACTTATGTAGAATACAACAAGTAGATATAAAAGTACTGCCTATTAAAGAACAAACTATATTGTATCATATACCAAGTAGTAGTTAACAAATTTACGGAACTAGATTGAAAGTTATGACTAAATAGGTAATCAAGTGAAATTTTAAGTTTCTTGTGATCTGTTATCACAAATAAATTTCGAAAAATCGGTCGAGGTGGATTCGAACTCGAGACTTAAGTTTTAACGGGTCGCCGGCAATACTAGGCTATTGTTACTCTCTGCTAATGTGGTTAACTACCTATGTATTACTTTGCTCTTCGGTGGTCATAGTCACCTGATACACGATTATAACAAGTTCTCTCTCTTTCGTTAAAATGAAACCGAGTGTTTTTTTATCTACTCCAGTGAAAATGTGTTTACTAGCGCGAGTGCACGACATATAATAATATGTGATACATTGCAGTGGCCACACCGGCCGACTTTGATGTAATTACTTTAAGCTAACCAAAATTCAAGTAAAATCATTTATGATTTTATTTAGATATAATTTGGTCATAACAACTAACATGCTCTTTACGTAAACAAGTCCTCGCAAGCTCGGGTTTATGACTCTTTTGTTAAAAGTGAGCCGACTAGTTTTTTATCTATAGCTGTGGAATTCTATTGTTATAGTGACGAATAGGATTGGCACCGCTACCTAGCTCCGGCCGAACCGGCCGGCTTTGCTAATTATTGTTTCATTTCTAAAATTCAAATTAAGACGTTTATATAATTACCGTAATCTGGTCCTACTTTGCTCCTAGGGTGGTAAAAATGCTCCAATTCCGAAAAATTATTAAATCTAATTTTGCGTACTGATACTCTCTATTTAGTAGAATCCAATATTTTTATCTGAAAATATTTTTCTTGATCTAGCAACACCAGAGTTGACAGATGTCAAAGTCAGCCATTATTTTTTTCTGTGTGTAGGAGAATTGCATCGCTCTACAAGGTGAAAATTTAAAAGTGAGTAAAATCTATTTGCATCTCATAAACTTGTGATTAAAACAATTACAGTCGCATTTAATTAGTTAACGTGTTTTATAAACTATCTGATTCAGGTGATATTTTGTGTTTAATGCCAGTATTGTATTTCTTGTATCAGTTTTTTTGACTTGGGTATACTTTGCGCCTTCTTTTGAGGTTATAATGCGCCTGGAGCAAAGAATACCCACAGTTTAATTTTTCCATCTATGTTTACTTACTTATGTATTTTACTTATTTTAGGCTAGAAACATGCCTAGAAAATATAAAAGACGAGCTGATGCAAGGCGCTACAAAGCGTATAGCAAAGAAAAATTAGAAGAATGTCTTTTGACAGTAGTAAATAAAGCCATGACCCAACGAGAAGCTGAAAAGCATTTTAATATTCCTAGAAGGACTATAATTAACTACATTAAAGCCAGAAAAAATAATACAGCCGTGAAACCACCAGGACATCCTCAAGTTTTTGATGATGAAGAAGAATCACAGTTTTCTAGTTGCATTAAATTGATGGGAACGTACGGATTCCCCTTATCTGAAATTGATTTTCGTTATATCGTAAAAGCTTATCTTGATAAAACTGGACGAACCGTTATAAGATTTAAAAATAATTTGCCGGGTACCGAATGGGTCGCGTCATTTTTACGTCGCCACCCTGATTTATCCAGACGCTTTGCTGCAAATATTAGACGAGCTAGGGCCGCCATCACTCCAGAAATTTTGACCGAATACATTGAATATCTTAGACAAGAGCTCGTAGATGTGCCAGCCAGTAATATTTGGAATTACGACGAAACAAACGTCACGGATGATCCCGGCAATAAAAAAGTGATTATAAAAAGAGGCACCAAGTACCCGGAACTTCTACGAAATTCATCAAAATCCAGTATTTCAATTATGTTTTGTGGAAGCGCTGAAGGTGAATTACTTCCGCCATTCGTGGTTTATAAGTCTAGCTGTCTATGGACAACATGGACGGAAGGTGGGCCTGAAGGGACCCGCTATAGTTGTAGCCAAAGCGGCTGGTTTGATATGAGCATATTTACTGATTGGTTTCAATCGCAATTGTTACCTAGATTGAAAAAAATGCCAGGAAAGAAAGTCATCATAGGAGATAACTTATCTTCCCATATTTCTCTCGATGTTATTAATCAATGCAAGGAAAACAACATCACATTTCTTTGTCTACCACCAAACAGTACCCATTTAACACAGCCGCTAGATGTGGCGTTCTTCCGCCCACTGAAAGTTGCTTGGAGGTCCATTCTGTCCGACTGGAAATCTAGTGCGAGTGGGTATAAGAATGCAGTTCTCCCAAAGGGAATTTTCCCTCAAATGTTAAAACGTTTAGTAGATGCAATAACCCTGAACAGTGTTAATAACCTCAAAGCTGGATTTACAAAATGCGGAATCTATCCTTTAGATGCTAAACCTCTCCTGGATAGACTACCCCATGCTATTAACACTGAGGCAATTAATGATTCTTTTATACAAAGCCTGGAAATAAAAAGAAACGCATGGACTTAGGGTGTTGCAACCAATAGAGGCAGAAAAAAGCTAAAGTTAATACCAGGCAAAAGTGTAGCGGATCAGATGCTTGTTTCGCCGACAACTGGTGAAATAGAATCCGTCCCTAGTTCGTCTTCTGCTATTATTAATGGTGATAGCAGCGAAAGTGATGATCAAATGTCTCTAAGAGATTCCTCTGAAGGGCCACTAAGTGACGTTGAAAACGAAGACCCCAACATTTTAAATTCTATAGATTCAGAGAATCTAGCGTTACAGCCCTTGGTAAAAAAAGAAGGTCAATATGTCATTTTTAAATACGAAGGTGAGCTGTTTCCCGGCGTGATTACAAAAATCAATAAAAATGGGGCTGTTATATCATCAATGAAGCGTTCTTTGAAGAACTGGAAGTGGCCTCTTCCTAAAGACGAGTTATACTATACATGGAATGATGTACTTGGCAGCATAAACACACCGAAAAAAATTGGACGCAGAGACTTTTATTCCGTGCCAGAACTGAACCAAATATGGGGCACCTAAGTTTATAGAAGATTTTGAAAATTTATATATTTTTTCATCTTTTAAATGATTGTTTTATTGATAGTTTGTGCTAGTGCAAAACAATATTGTTTATTTTTGATTTATTTACGAAATGTTGTAGTTAATTACTGTAATAATTAAGAAAAAATGATCCTATGGCAAACCAAAATGTGATTTTTAAATTGATCTCTCATAAATAAAGGTTATTTTTAACACATCTGCTTTCTATTACCCTGTCCTATCGGAGCAAAGTAAAAATGATTAAATTAGACTATGCTCCATTGAAAAATAAATGACAAACTTGTGAAGAGAAATTACGGTGCAAAGTTACCCCCTGCATAAGAACTACTTTGCTCCAAAAGAATTAAAAAAAAAAAAAAAGTTGGTCACTAAATACAATAATGTGTTTAATGTCAGGTTAAACTTTAATAGTACTATTTTAGACACAAAACATCACATTACTGATTTAGGCAATATTTAAAAAGAAGTGGACAAAAAAAAAAAGTTGGAGCAAATTTTGGTGCAAAGTAGGACCAGGTTACGGTACTCTTTTAAAGGTAGGTTTATTATTATGACAACCAAAAGGAATGAAATATGATTAAAAAAACACCTAACAAAACACTATTATAAATAGATTATTCTTTAAAATAATGTGTATACCCTAAACAAAAATATAGATGAACTATCTATTTAACTACAACTTTTTTTATTTAACATATTACTCATTTGGTGAAGTTAAACTCTCACTCACGCGATCAATTATAATTATCAATTCTGAAAACGTTCCTACACTTAGCACAACAGAATTTTTTATACATTTGTATAAAAACACATTATTAAAATGTCAACGTGAACAACACTTAATAAATCTATACCTAAAAGAAACTTGTGTTTCATTTTTGGTGCAATAATAAAAAGTATATGAAACAATTCTGACCAACTAGATTTTTTTTTTAAATCTTTTTCTATCCCACTACTATGCATACACTTTATATGTCTGGTTTTAGGCTGACTGAAAAAAAAACACGAATGTTTAAAATAAAATTAAAATGTTATACTTACAGATATTCTCAGGTCATTCGCAATCTGACTAATATATTTATTCGCTCTTCGATAGTCAATTTTCAATATCACATAAACAAAATAAAAGTCCGGTAAACACGCGCGAGTGTTCGTAAACAGTACCTAGTCAAAGTCACCGAGAAAACAGCGAACGTCAACAATCAACAAACAGCACAGAGTACTTTTATTATATATGGAATAGAGGTACAACTCTGCGTCAAAAGTGAGAAACGTCAAATGTCGCCCTCTGGACGCAGGTTTTGGAACTAATGCCAACATAAGTATAGCTACATACGTACCTACCTACGTAGTCTACTACTTGAATATTTTTAAAGGTTCAGGTGGTTTAGGGTACCTATGTGAATTACATAATCGCTTGCAGTTATGTAGAGAAGCGAAAAAGTAATTCACATTATTAAACAACAAAACAATGATCTTCGATTTAATTTTTTATTTTTTTCTTTTAAAACACGTCTTACTTAGTTTTTTAGCTTTACCTTTAAACGAATCCGTATCATCATCACACTCCCTCTTATTTATTAATATATTATTTATAGATTTACAATAGTTGTATATAAAAAATCTGCAGGATATTTTTATTAAAAAATCTGTTAACTTTTCTTTGTGTCTTGAGCATTTTATAAAGGAGAAATCTACAGCCATAAAAATAATAGTTTTTATTAATTCTTTTAAATTTTTTTTTTCTAAATTTTCTTTTATTATTATATAATTTATATCCTGCAGATTTGAGATACAATTTAAGAGGGAGTCGCTGGGACTGCAAAGCCATTTTTTATTTGCGTATTCCCGATATTTTAAATATTCATGCTCACTGTTTGACATTAATTTTTTTTTACATTCAACACACCCCTTAAATACTTTTTTTTTTGCACTTTTTACAACATATCCACTGACATATTGTAAGCCCCCTATTACACGTGGGTCATTTTTTTCTTCAAGGGGTGTGAATGTTATATCGGGAATATTAGTAATTTCGCAATTTGTTTGCTCTTTGATGCCCCCGCTTGTGATGAGTACTTCATGCAAAGTTTCACAATTATCAAGTTCACAGTTAGCTCCAGGAGCATGGACACTAGAGAGGCTGTTGACCAATAATGTGGTGAATGCTGCTTCGAATCGCTCTGGTGTTGGGTTTACGTTGCGGCATCCGTGGCTCCTTATGGACCCAAAAAAGTTTTCTATTGGGTCTTGATTCAGATGCCGCAACCAAACTGATGTTACACCATATTTTGTTAGTATTTTTTTTAACAACAATTCATATCCGTCTAGTGTCCATACCCAATTGTTTAATGTTGGAACATTTTCTTCGTTTGATGTTTTCGTATTAATAAATTTCATGTCTTTCATCATAATTTTAGACTCCCTCCATGTTTTATGATGGATAGAAGTAGGCGTCGCAGGTCCTAGGAGAGGTTTGCCGTGTTTCTTGCGTTTTCCAAAGCTTCCGTTCATGGAGTCAAAAAGCTTGTCAAAAAACAGTAAGATGTCTGCAGTGTCTTTGGCTTCTGCAGGAAGTATACCCTTATCTGTGAAAAAATATAGTTTGTTAAATATTTTTTTATGTCAGATCAGCGTAATGTAAAACTATAGTAAGTATTTAATATTTATATTTTATTGTAATCGTCAAAAAAGAACTGATGAAGACAAGATTTAATTGTACAGACTGATGAAATTTACCTGCTAGATAGCCCATATTCGATGCCACAGTTTGGCTGAAAACTTGTGTAGCATTTTTTACTTTCATTTTAGGGATTTTGCTTGGGTCACAGTGGGCATCTGTTAATTTGGGCACCAATCGGATTCCTTTGTACCCTGGGTTTTCCTTGTGTAAGGCCATGATATGAGCCCATTTTGCCAATTTTACTTCCCCATTTTTTTTATATTTTAAATTTTTTGTGATTAAATTATTTCGAATGCATTTTATTAAATGGGGTGGGTCATACAATGGTACGATTTCTTGTTCGTTTATAATACAAATGTTTTCTCTTATATCTTCTCCCTTTCTCAATAGGTTACCCCTTGTCTCTTGCAGAAGATGTTTTACGCAGTTGACATTATTTGTGCCTTGGTCACACACAGTTGCTACTACAATGAGACCTGCATCTTGTAATTCTGTAATTACAGCTTTTAATTGCTTCGCAAGTTCAGGCCCCTTTGTTGCAGCTTGTGAAAAAGTGTAT
Source organism: Autographa pulchrina (assembly GCA_905475315.1). Classification (NCBI taxonomy): domain Eukaryota; kingdom Metazoa; phylum Arthropoda; class Insecta; order Lepidoptera; family Noctuidae; genus Autographa; species Autographa pulchrina. The sequence goes on along the minus strand of FR997761.1, from coordinate 10,398,002 downwards.
GCAACAGGTTGCTTATAGTTTTTTAATAAGCCTCGTACCATAAACACCTGCGCATGATCAGCATACTCAGCTTGTGTCTCCAGGCCATTTGTGACAAACCCACAAACTTGGTCCTTGCGTTCATTGTATGTCACATTGGGTTTGAGTGACATTTCGTCAAACAGGACAACACATATTTTGTGTTCTAGCTTCATTTTTTCAGTAGCTTTCTTTATCTGCTGAATCATATTTTTGTTGATTCCTGGATTTATATCTGCCATATTAAGTAACTTCAAGAGAGTTTGGCGAGATGGTAAAATAAATATTTTCCTCAGAAATCTGTACCCTTTTGGGCTCTGTTTCATGAAGGACAAAGCAATATTTTTTTCCTTTAGGGTGAAACGACGGCCTTTGATACCTTTCTTATGCTCTCTGAACTGTAGCAATGTCAAAATTTTTGATGTGCTAGGTAATTTGTCGAGTGTTTTCAAAAACTGAGGATTCGTCGTTAGATTTTGCAGTGCCTTGATCTTTTTTGCCTGATTTTTGACCTTGTTGCGGCACTTACTTAGCTTTACTCCAACTAGCATAAGTTTTTTGTACAAATCATGCTCAGATTGAGTTAGAGCAACGCGTTTCACCCGCCTTCTAGTAGCGACAGTTTGTTGTCTCTTCTTGCAATGCTCTGTAATGAAAGAAAACATAATACACTTATTATTACAGAAAATTATTACCTATGATGTTTTCATGACAGAAGAGTGTTTACCATAAAAAGTCAGTCAGCCATAGTAGCTAAAACTGAATTAAAATAAATAATTTTTAGCTGGTTCGATTCCCAGTTGTAAGCTGGTCAAGGAATCAGCTGGTTTTGTTTCTTTTTAAAAATAAAGGAATGTTTCCTCATCATCTCTTTACCTTCCCACATAATGTATCTAATTTCCTAAATAAAAATACTTAGAATTATGATGATAATTAATTATGTTTACATACCAAGATTTTGGTTAATTTGTACATCTTCCACAACAACTGTAGCATGCATAGGCACATCTCTAGAAACTGTGGTACATCTATCTGAAGTAATAGGATCTGGAATGAAAATTAATGTGTAAATAATAATAATAAGTTTATTGTGCATAACAAAAACAACAGCACGGTACATGAATTAAACGAAAAAATAAATAAATAGATAAATTAATTGTTATCAAGGATTACATCCTGAGTCTTGAATTGTCACAATGTATGCATGATGCAATATTAAACCTAAAATGTCACTTACTGGATTATCTTCCATGATTATTATTAGTTTTCAAAATTAATAATAATCATGGATGATATTCCGTCAGTGACATTTTAAGTTTAGTTGTAAACTGTAAAAGCTTGAAGCATTTGATTGATTATATCTTCTCTTACCAAGATTTTCCTTTATTTGCATCTCTTCCACAGCTCTTTGAGTGTGCTCCAAAGAGTCCAAATGAGAAGTAACAGGTTCTGGAATGACAAATTAATCTATTATTACAGCAAGAGACTATAACCCTTGGAGGACTAGATACAGTATATTGTCAATTAATAATAATAATAATATTGAGAATTTCACCAAACGTTGTAGTATACCTGTTAAGATAACCATGTCCATCAGAGGAGGCATAATTAGGAGCTCATGATGGGAGATTTAATGTCATGTCATGATAAATAAAATATTTATTTACCTTTTGATGTAGATGCTTCTGATATCTGAAGAGGTCTCAACACGCCACTAACCGAATGGAATTTTGAAACAGATAATCCTGTAATAAAAATAAAAATCATTCAGTTAGACCATATTTTAAACTAATTTTATTATCTTAAGAATGGGGTAGTAAATTTCACTTTCAGCTTTGTATTATATTTCTTGATAACGCCAGTCTTTGTGTATTAAGTTTAGATAATAAACATTTAACCCGTTTGAAAGACAGCCACCATTTTCTTCCCAAGGAAGTTATTTAGCAATCCATTAAAGATCATTTTCCCATAAAACCAGGTATTTTAGTTTCCATATTTAGCAATTTGGTCCTACACCCTCCGGGAACAAACCATGACTGAATTTCTATAGTCAACCATAGGGAGGTTCTGGTTCGTGACCCATCCCATCTCATCTTAGATTAAAGTTCCTAAAAGGCCCTTGAGTGTTGAACCTCTTTGTCTCCACATAAGCATTGGGGATTCTTTACACGGATGAAACTTGATGTAAAGCGGATATAAATCTATTAATATCCATAATTGTGATAACCGATAATAGCTGTTTTAGACTGTCAAAACTAATAATAAACCTACAATCCAAGTCTGTATTCTTTCTGTTTATAAAAATTTATTATATCTAACCTGGCATGTTTCTTGTTGGTGCAGCGTCTTTGCTAAGTCGATTATTCCGGCAGCAATATTTATTTTCAAAGTGCACTTGACATACACGGCGGTATTTGAATATGTGTTTATTTCCAAGTTGCAATATGTCACCACCAACGGAATAGACCCACTTATTAAATAATTCCTTATCCTTGTCTGGGTTAGGGAATTTATGCAAATTCGCATTGGTATCTGAAATAATCAAGTAAGTAATCAGTGGAGTTGAATGTCAAAACCTGAAATTTACAGGTAGCGGACTCTGCCCATGGGGCTGTCTTATGATCAGCCCTCTTATACACAAACGCACGGTCCGAGATTTCGATTCGGATATTCTGTCTATATTTTTTTGCATAACAAAAGCGATCGACAGAGAGATAGAATTTCCGAATCGAAATCTCGGATCGACCGGTTGTGAATACGGGGGCTGAAATGCATAAATATCAGCCAACAAAATACGAAGCTTTGGCCCAGCGGCATTTTATGAAACCCTTACCTAAGCTGTTCAAGCATCCGGGGACGCAACACTGTCTGTTAGACATGATAATCGGAAGATATCAATGTCACAAACACAAAAGTTGCGGCACCAAAAAATGTTCGTCAGAGTCCTGTCTCAAAACTTGATTTTAACAACAACACAAGCACAAAATCAACACTGCCGGAGGAGCCGAGACTCAACTCAACGGACTTAGGTGGGAAAGCACTTTAGGACGGTTAAAATCTGGAAAAAACAAGCAAGACGCGGAAAATGCGCTAACGCAAACCAACGGCCAAGTTTGTTTTGTTTGACATTTGTTGTAGTGTTGCTATTACTTTTCTCTAAGGTGTTGCTTATTTAAAAATAAATTCAGTAAGTAAGTTTTTAAGGACTTTATATTTTAATGACCTTCTAAATAATATTTTATTGTTTTCTCGTTGTATTGTTTATAATACATAAGTTTATCGAGATTATACTACTCATATAAATTGAGCGAAGGTCATACCAAAGAGTCAAATGCAAGACTGTTTGCACGCCATCTTGCGTACTTATTAGAACTACGTAGTCACAAATCTTGTAATACTGCCATCTCTTAGAGAGTTTTATAAAAGGAGCGCAATATAATGTAACCAAATTAAAATGTCAGATTCATGTGCAAGCCGGCAGTACTTCTGGTGTCCAATCTTATTTTGCATACTTATACGAGAACGATTACTCGTTTCCCAGTACTAAGATTGTCAACCCTGACAAACAGTGAGATGCGACTGACGTCCACAAAAATAGTCAAAATATTTATATTTCCATCTCGTTACTGCAATGTCCTAATTGGTCAACGTCACAGGAGGGCGGAGCTTCCGCGCAAGTCGCCTGCGTCGAACGTCAAGCTAAATATTTTTAAAAGTGATAAGGCGTGGGTGTCCCCGATTGTACGGGACAAACCTTTCTTTAAACATTTGTAAATTTTGCTAAAGTCTGGGTAAAATCGGGACAAACCTTTCAGTATACTAGCTGTTACAATAAAGTGTACCTATCTTATTTTTTCAAAACATATGTTCATAAATTTACGAAAACATTTGTAAATTTTGCTAATATCTGGGTAAAATCTGGAAAAACCTTTCAGTATACTAGCTGTTACAATGAAGTGTAGGTACCTACCTTATTTTTTCACATTTGTTCATAAATGTACGAAAACATTTGTAAATTTTGCTAAAGTCTGGGTAAAATCTAGACAAACTTGTCATTATACTAGCTGTTACAATAAAGTGTACCTATTTTGTTTTTTTTTGTGTACAAAAACATATATTTTTATTGATTTATTATTTAATATACATTCCTTGAAAAGAATATGCATTTTATTTCAAACCTTTCGAAGCCCTTTCTTAGATATCATTGGGAAAGGAAGATTGCTGTTAGTAAGTAAATAAGTAAACAAATAATAATTATTAATGTATTTTCAAACATAAATGGCAACAATCATTAGGTACTCTGAGATAATATATACAATGATGTAGTTTCGCTTTAGCAGCTTTTATCATTGCTTTTTGCCAAATTCCATGATCCTAGGTCAACGGGAAGTACCCTGTAGGTTTGATTCCCTTTGCGAATGTATGAGAAATGTGACATAAACGTCTATATCTTTTGATTGCGTAAACAAGGTTGACGCCACATCAACAAAACAGCGGACAAAAAGGTGATCCGTTTTTTTCCTTTTGAGGTACGAAACCCTAAAAATTAGCTATAAAAAGACTTGATCGAAACCACGAGCGAATCTGAGGGCAAAAACTAGTACTTATACTACGACGTCACATCCTTCAGATTTATTTGATTCACTTGGTAGTTCACTTTCTAATGTACTAGGCATCGCACAATTTTTAGAGCTAAAAAATAAAAATAATTAGAGTAATTCGATTGACTATGACGTACACCTTCCCCCACTATGTTACCTGCGCCCGCGCCGCCATGATTCTTGTCATTCGTTTTCTTTGTGCGGGCATCGCAACATATACGTAATAGTTCGCAAACAAGTTCAGTGTGTCTAAGTGCAATCTGTGATTACTCGCGTTAACTATGGGTAAACGAGGTCAGTGGGTCATCTTCGAAAACATGAAGATAAAGAATCGCGCATTCGGAAGAAAATAAGACGGCTACAAAGGCGACTTAATCACCTTTCGGATTCGAGCGACGGTGAGTCATACTGTTTACTTTATTCAAAGAACTATCTATCACTAATTACTTCGGTCACGGCTTCGGTGCATGTATTTCTTTGTGCATCTACCGACAATATAATGTTTGTGAACATATATGTTTTAGGAGACATGGTACCATAATCTAAATTCATGTCTACCGTCAATAATTTATTTTATTGATTATTTTTTCTCCCTTTGTTTGTGTTATGTGATTTTTCAGGATGGTTAACGTTATAAATACGTTAACAACGATAATAAATAGGTAGATTATCTACCGATTACTGCGTTATTCTATTCTCCGCGACGTGATCGCGGCTGATAGATTTGTACTTACCTACCGCTTATTCTTTGCGACGCGATCGCAACAGATAACAATGGCAGCATGCATTTCATGAGGATGCAGGGTTATTCTCCATGACGTGATCATGGCTGATAACCATATAGTCTCGTGTTATAACGTGATTATAACCAATGACTCTAAAAATTAAATACACGACTGCAAAAGCAGTATAAAACAACGTCCACGGTGTTGTTCGCAGATTCTGACCCCTGGGTACGGTCACCCGACCACTCATGAGCTTACCTAAGCCTTTCGGAATCTGACGACTTGGAGGTGCCTACACAATTTATCAGGTCCGCGGTTGCTCCTGGCTTTCAATTACAAAATGCGAATAAGGCCTCGCCCTCGAATGAGAATATGGAGAATGTAACACAAATCGGGGTCCCAACGCTGTCTCCAGAACCGGGCCCCAGCACTAGTAAAGAACCTGATATTGCTACCAATAACCAGGAAACGTTACCTCAAGACATATTAGAGGCACTCGGTGAATCGAAAGGAAAGGACGAAGTATTTGGACCGCCGATTCCTGATGAGATCGCTAAACGTTGGGGGTGTATCTTGGTTGATGGCCTGACGAAAGAGCAAAAGCAGGAGGTTTTCGAGAAATCGCTAGTACCAGAAAACTTCAAGCTTGCGAAAGCACCTCGGTTAAACCCGGAAATCATACCGGTACTGAGTGAATCTATAAAGAACAGAGACAAGCTACTGGAAAAAGCACAAAACCACCTGGGCCGCGGAATAGCCGGCCTAACTAACCTGACATGTTCAATTATCGACGGAGATACGGATAAAATACAACTTCTGAAGAAAATCTCGGATATTAATAAAATACTGCTAGACGAGAACACAAAAACCAGGCGAAAATTGGTGATTACATCACTCGATAAAAAATTCACACAGCTGATCACCGACGTAAAAAGAGACACTTACCTTTTTGGAGCCAATCTAGGCGAGGAAATAAAAGCGTCAAAGACTGCTGAGAGGTCCGGACTCCAGATAAAACGAAGCGATCACGTACCAACACCGCGAAGATACCCACCGCAGGGAAACTGGCGCGGCCCACCAAGATCTCAAGGTCAGCAGGCACGCAGACAGGGTGGGCAGAGACCTCGCTTCCAAGTTCAAACGAACAAACCTTAAACAAGAACCAGTCACCCATTATGGACGCGACTTACCCTGGTGTCATCTCTATTATCCGGGAAGCATATACCAAACAAGACCTAACGCCCGAAACTATAGAAATTATGATAGCCTCTTTAGCAAAAAATTCTTTAAAACAGTACAACTGCGCTTATAAATAAAAAAATAATAATTAAAAAAATTAAAAAACACGCCTGCCATGTCAAAAAAAAATTAAAAACAAGTCAAATATTTGCAGTCGGGGTTCCTGTAATGAATTGTTCCAAGTAACCGACCCCGACTGCAAATATTTGACTTGTTTTTAATTTTTTTTTGACATGGCAGGCGTGTTTTTTAATTTTTTTAATTATTAATTTTTTATTTAATACCTTTTAGTGAACAATAAAAAAACATGACACAACACAAAAAAAAATATCGTTCGGAACCCTTTGCAGGCGATTTCGACTCACGCTTGACCATTTTTTAATGTCCACATAGCCTATGTCACTCGGGATAACTCAAAGCTTCTAACGATACCACAAACATTGAAATCGGTCAAGCCTTTTAGAAGTTATGGTGGAATAAAGAAACTCACAAACATACATACATACATACATACATACATACATACATGAACCCTGAAAACATAACACTCCTTTTTGGGCAGTCGTGTAAAAATGGTGGTTTTTAGGGTTCCGTACCTCAAAAGGAAAAAACGGAACCCTTTTAGGATCACTTCGTTGTCCGTCCGTCCATCTGTCAAGACCGTTTTTCTCAGGAACGCGTGGAGGTATCAAACTGAAATTTATATTTAATACTCAAGTCTACTGTCCCTTGGAGCTGTGAAAAAATCAAACTTCTAAGCCTAAGCAATCAAAAGATACAGCCGTTTATGCCGCAAATTTTCGAAGTTCGCACGGGAATCAAAACCTACAGGGTACTTCCCGTGAACTTGGAATCTTGAAATTTGGTACAAAGTAACGTCTTATAGTACAAATAATGGAAAAATTTCGAAAACCGTAAATTTTTAGTTACATCATACAATAAAAAATATTTTTGAAATTTTTAAAGTTACTGCTTTTTTTTATGAACACGTAGAGGTATTAAATTGAAATTCATATCAAATACTCAAGTCTATAGTACCTTTAAGCTGTAACAAAATCAAACTTTTATGTCAACGCAATCAAAAGAAATAGCAATTTAAGCCGCATATTTTCAAACATGCAACTACTCGAGAGAATCAAAACCTAAGGGGTACTTCCAATCTATCTAGAATCTTGAAATTTGGCATGAAGCAATGTTTAATAGCACATACAAAGGAAAAATTCCGAAAACCATAATTTTTTAGCTACATCATATAATAAAAAATATTTTTGAAAATTTTAAAGTTACTGCTTTTTTTCATGAAAACGTAGAGGTATTCAATTGAAATTCATATCAAATACTCAGGTCTATAGTACCTTTAAGCTGTAACAAAATCAAACTTTTATGTCAACGCAATCAAAGGAAATAGCAATTTAAGCCGAATACTTTCAAACTCGCTACTACTCGCGAGGGAATCAAAACCTAAGGGGTACTTCCAGTCGATCTAGAATCTTGAAATTTGGCATGATGTTTAATAGCACATATAAAGAAAAAAATCCGAAAACCCTAAATTTTTAGTTACATCACATTTTTTTTTCTTATTAGCCTTTTCCTCATGAACGCGTAGAGATATAAAGTTGAAACTCATATCAAATACTTAGGTCTCATTGTCTTTAAGCTGTGAAAATAAAACAAATAGCCTAAGAGCCAACGACTGCCAGACCTTCGTCATTTTATAAAAGCTGAAAGTTTCTCAGTGCATGTGCCCTATACAGGTGAGAACGACCAGCGACTATAGAGTTTGGGTTGTGGTTACTTTGGCAGCTATCAGGTAGCCATATCTTAATAACTAAGTTCTTAAACTAATGTAAGTATACCTAAGTAATTTTGAGTCGGCGCCAAACAGGCTAATTAATTAATTACATATACTTACGTAAAGCTTGATGCGCGGCGGTACAATACAGTCTCTATAATATTTATCTCCTACCAATAATATGTAATCTATGTCGTTTTTGCACCACTTATTAGGATTGATCAGAGAAAATGCTACAGAAGCAACAGTTGCAATGACGGTTGATAGTTTGGCGCCGACACAAAATTACTTAGGTATACTTACATTAGTTTAAGAACTTGGTTATTAAGATTAAATAAAAAAATGTTTGTTATTTTTTGCTTTTCAGTTTTTTCGGCGGTTTATTTTTTTTGTTAAAAAGTTTTTATTTTTCATTTTTTTTGTGGCTATAATCTACTAATTACTTTATTGCTATTACATGCTTAATTTTTTATTATTTTTTACGATGAACGAGCTTTAGCAGAAATGCAGAGACAAGACACACAAGAGACTGACAGGTCTAAAACTCATTCATCGTGAGGTTTTTCTTGTAATACACAACTCAGCATTAAAATCTGTGAGTGAACAATAAATCACCCCTATTTTCCCACCCTTAGGGTAAGATTATATGGGGCCAGCTTCGAGGTATACCCTATCTAATAAAAAAATAATTATCAAAATTGGACTACTCTGTAATAAGTTACGCTTGGTCATATATTATAATCAGTTAGTGAACAATCAATATATCCCTGGTTTTCTACCCTTAGGGTGGTAATTCTTTTTTAAAATTTATATAAGACTAACTTTGGAGTATACCCTTTCCAATATAATAAGAATTATCAAAATCGGACTACTCTGTAAAAAGTTATGCGTGATCAAACATAAAAAAAAAAAATCTCTCCTCCTCCTCCTCCTCCGTTTTTGTCGGTTAAAAAATGAGACCAGCTGCTGCTGCTTTGCGTTTACGTATTTTGGTGTTAGCCAATTAACGTGAGCGTCGACGCCGAAATCTTCAGCATCGTCATTTCCGTGCCAGGTTGAGGCTCCATGTGGATCCATTCCGCGATCTTCGCGAGACAGAATCCATAAAAACAAAGAGAAGAAAGATCAAGTTACTCAGTTTTTCTTTTTTTTTTTTGGTCTGTGGCAACACCGTTGACAAGACGTCAACAAAACTTCTCCCAATTAATTAATTAAATTTTAATTGTAAAATGTGTATTGTGTATATTTAAATGTCTATTTTATACGCAGTAATTATTAATATTTAGTGGGCCAGTGTTATATAGTCGTATTTTGTACTTAAGATCAGTTTTATACTTGTGAAAAGTTTTGCTGTCAAACTAAGTTAAACTTTAACGAACATTGTAAAGTGCATTGTCATTAGAAACTGGTGTGTAAGTGTTTATTGCTACTTTTTTATCACACTTTTACCATCACAGTGCCTTGGTGATTATTTTCAAGAAATTTACTATAACACTTACACTCATTTATTGCATATTCTCACACAACATTCATTATAACACCTGTCTGTTTTGTCGCCTGTCTTTTTTGCTATTGAGATGGATAGAGTGATGACCAGAAGGGGTGCTGCTCGCCTGGAGGAATCTAAACTCCAATTAACATTGCTAGAATTAAAGAAATATAAAGATTTGTGTGAGAGTTTGCAAAATGAACAAGATGACAATGAGAAGGAAGTGCTACAGATATTAAATAATAACAGTAAACTCAAAGTTGAGATGGCAGAATTGCATAGACAACTACTTAACACCTCTGAGGAACGGGATAAGCTTAAACTGTTAGAAGACCAGTTTGATCAGTGCAGCGATGAGTTTGATTTAACCCTCAAGCACAACGCTGAACTCAAGTGCAGATTAAGTGAAGCCCAGGATACCATTCTCAAGATGGACGGTGCAGACCAGAGAGTTCAGACAGAGTATACACATGCTCTGTTTGACAGGCTGGTTGGTACCGCTCCTTCTGCCACCTCAGCTCTGGGTAATAGTAACCAGATAGAGACTATTGATTTAACTTGTGATAACACTATTATATCAAATTCTCATGTACAACAAATACATTGTAGTAAAAATAAATTAAAGAAATATATTAAAACTAAAAGAATCATTAAGAAGTGTCAAAAACTTATAAGAAACAATAAAAATAGTTTTAGTAACAATTTAAAAACACTCAATAAATGTAAACTTTTAAAATCAAATTATGAAAATATTAAAACAAAATATGAGTCTGATACACAACACTTACAGTCAGAGATACTCCGTTTACAGGATTCCTTAAACATAATTAGTAATAAATATAATACTTCACAAAAGGAAATAGGAGAGCATATACTGGCACTGAGTGGCTTGGTAGATCTATGTAATGAAAATGAGAGGATGTATAACAACTTAGTTAACAGTCAAACAACCGATTGTATAATGGATGTGCCAGGTCGTTCACTGACAGATATTTCTCTGGAGTCTTTACAACCTGTGACTCAATCTGTGGAGTTGTGTAACGGGCTCACAAGTACTTCCTTCGCCACACAAGTTAACCAACAAGCAACAAATAAAATTAAAAACAATAAAATAATTATGTTCAGCGATGAAATTGGTCAAAACATGTGTCAAAAACTATACCAACATTTAGGTTCTCAGGTCATTAACTGTTGTATGCCTGCAGCTACCTACAGCCAGATATTGGATAAGGTAATTAGTGGTAGATATTGCCCATCTACAACTATTATTATTTTAATTGGGAGAAGAGGTAATGTTACTTTGAATATGATCAAAGACTACTTTGAAAGTCTTATAACATTAAATGTCAAGAAAGTTGTATTGTTTGCTTTTCCTTATGGTAAGGGTTTGTCACAGACTGAAAATAACCATAGAAATAGATGTAATATGAAACTTCATACTATGTCACAATATAATAGCACATTTCAATTTATTGACACTAATGTAATCATTAGTAATAATTATTTTATGACAAAAGATAACTATTATCTTTCTAATTATTATAAGGGACTGATAGCAAGTTCGCTATCATATTGTATTTTAACTACAGCCAAGTGCTTGGCTAAACACACTGCTCCTATTGAGCAGCTTGATAATAGTTGCTTTTCTCAACAAACCTTGGAATTTGTTCCAAGTAATTTAAATTAGATATTAAGACAATGGAGTCTATCTCTGGCAATATTTGTAACCAAGACATGTTATGCACTGACCCATCAAACACTTTAAATGTAATTAAAAACACCAAAAATAAGCACATTTTTAATATTGTACATCAGAATGTTCAGGGTTTGATGGGTAAAGAATTGGAGTTGGAGTTGTTCATGAACTGTAATAGCATTGATATTTTGTGTATTACTGAACATTGGTTAAAGGACCACCAGTTCATGTTCAGCTTCAACAACCATCAGGTAGCCAGCTCGTTCAGCAGAGTTAATTTAATACGTGGAGGCTCTTTAATTATTGCTCGCAATAATCGAGTTGCTGAGATAGCGTGTATTGAGCTTGAGCAGTTCATTGTATTGAGTGTATACAGGCCCCCATGTGCATCATATGAAACATTTGAGAAACTTATGGAAGATGCATTATTTAAAATCTCTAGTTCTAATAAAACAGTTGCTGTCTGTGGAGACTTTAACATTAATTTATTAGAAAATAATTCTATTGTTAACAGATTTATTACTTTATTTAAGTCTTATAATTTGTACAAAACATTTCTTGAACCAACTCGGATAACTGCCACTAGTGCTACTTGCATTGATAATATTTTTACAAACTTGAAGCCAACTTATAATTCTATTATTAATGTGTTGAATTCAGATCACTGTGGCCAACTAGTTGCATATCCTAAAAAGTTTAGTAAAATGCAACGCAAAATAATAAGTTTTGTTCCTGTAACTAAATGTCGTTTAGAACTTTTTGAAAATAATTTAAATGCAAAATTGCCCGGTTTGCCCTATCACAGTAACCCAGATCAAGCTTATTCCCTATTATTCAATTTAATTAATTCAGAGTTTAAGAATGTTTTTACTTCAAGATCACTCTCTGTCAGCGATCGCTTTACTTTTAGTGATTGGGCAACACCAGGAATTTTTAAAAGCAGACTTAGATTGTATGAATTATATGATGAAAAAAAAATACAATCATAGTAATGTTTTTATGAATTATGTTAAGAACTATTCTAAGACTTTTAAGAGAGCTTGTACCTATGCGAAATCTTTATTCATTAAAAATAAGATAAAATCATCTGGAGATAAAATTAAAACTACCTGGAACATCATTAATTCAGAAACCGGACGAACTAAAACTACAAATCGCGATTTTCATCTTAAAATTAATGATGTGGATATTAGGTCGGATATGGAGGTAGCAACTGAGTTTGAATCCTTTTTCACCAATATTCCGATTTTAACAACCAGAACTCTGTTGTCGTCCCCCAGCTCCGCACATTCAATACTTAAAGATTGTGTTGCGGAATGTGGCGCAGGATTTGAATTTACTATTGTTAGCGACAAAGACATTTTGGAATCATTTAAGGATATAGAAATAAAAAAAACTGCTGACCTTTGGGGACTTTCTGTACATATTATATATTCAGTAATAAAAACAATCGCCCCATTCCTTGCAGTGGTGTTCAACTCTTGTGTCGCATCCGGTGTGTTTCCAGACTTGATGAAGTTAAGTAAAGTGATTCCACTCTTTAAATCAGGTAGTACAACTGATCCTACCAACTATCGCCCTATCTCAATTTTGCCCACCTTGAGCAAAATTTTTGAGAAATTAATTTTAAAACAATTGTTGAGTCATTTTAATAGACACCACTTGTTGCATTTAAAACAATTTGGTTTCACAAAGGGTCGGTCTACTACAGACGCAGGGGTGGAATTGCTTAAAAATATATATGAGGCTTGGGAGAATTCGCAAGATGCTCTGGGCGTTTTTTGCGACTTGTCCAAAGCTTTTGATTTAATAATTTTTTATTTTTATTTTTATTTTATTTTAATACTTTTTGTACACTATTGCACAAAGGCGGACTTAATGCCATAAGGCATTCTCTGCCAGTCAACCTTAGGGTGATGCAGAAACAAATCGTGGCAGATGCACAAGTACAAAATAAATTTTGTAAAAAAAAAAGTGTAAATAAATTTTGTATACTTAAGACAAAAAAAAAAAAAAAAAAAAAAAAAAAATACATACAATACCTAACATACAACAAATATATATAAATATATATATACAATATAAATAAATACATAAAGACTTCTAATAAATAGTAAAAACGGCTAAGTAGCCAGGTGAATTGATGAAAGCAGAAGGGATTTTTTTAAATAAAACCGCTAAGTTGATTCTGCCAGAGTTATAATAATAAACTCTTTATTTCTCTCTTCCACAAAGGTTCTTAAAAATTAAGTTTACAACATCTTTTCACACTAGTCCTTTGTGGGAGACTGGTATCCGCACTAGGAAACCCTGTCTCGCAGATTACCAGGCCCCCCCTCGAACGTAGCGTAACTTATTTATATAATTATTTAGATACATAATATAAAAACCAATCATAAAAAACAAAATAAAAAAAACATTTCAGAGATTAAAACTACTTATGACTTAATATGTACGTATAATTAGCTTACAAACAAAAAGTGAAAAAGAAAAAGTGGGTACTAATTATAATTTGTGTGTTTGTATGTGAAGTATAATGTGAGTGAGAGTGTAAGAGGGTGTTTAGGATAGTGAGTGATAGTTCTAGGATGTGTGAGTGAGAGGGTGTGTGAATGTGTGTATGTACATATGTGTGTGAGATGTGGGTGTCTGTGGGTGTATACAATTATATGGCTATAGTTAAAAGGTTTTCAGTTGCAACGTAGTCTAGAGTTAACAGATACGTGGTTAAAACTTTTTTAGATTTTGCCTTAGTCAATGGATAGATATTTAGATTAGCATTAAGGTTGTTATATAAATAAGAGCTAAGAAAACAATAACTCCGGTGGGATAGTGCACTTTTGTAAAGCTTAGTTGAGCATACTTTTGATTTGTTGCGTTTATGTGCGTTTAGGGTTGGGTCATACTGAAGATGAGAATGCTTCCGCAAGACGGTTTGCATGACAAAAAGTTGACGAACAGACAGAATTCTACATTTCTGGTACAAATCAGTAGTGGGGTAAAAGAAGGATAGCGAGTGGGCTACCTTCAGTATTACTCTCTGTGCTCGTTCAACTTTGATCATGTGAGTCTTAGCAGCTCCTCCCCATGCTGTGATGCAGTAGGACAACAGAGTTCCGCGCGAAGTGCCGAAGCGAGCGCACGTATCGTAAAGAGCTACATTTCTGTGTTAAACTTTGTTTTTCATCTACCTACATATTACCACATTATCCAAATGTTTACTGATAATGGATAAAGTAACCGATTTTGTTTGTGAGTCGAGTGGAAGTGACAGTGTAGAAGAGGAAATATTAAATGGGAGTGAGCAACAAGTTAATATATGCGTAACAGAGAGGAGCTGTAATATTTCGAGTGAGATTATGAGGACTCCAGAGAAAAGGGTTCGCGAGGATAGTGAGGAGATTATAGAAGACGAAGATGGTTTTGTAACCGTTAGAAAAGGAAGCAAAAAGCAAGCAAGAAGGTTGTCTGAGAACTCGCAATGTAGTGTTAGCGGTGTAAAAAGCGTACGATCACTGGTTAATGTCGTGAGCATTACGGGAAAAGATACAGTATTGCCGAAACAATTTGGTTTGGCAAAGCTATTAAAATCAGAAAACATCAAAAACATAAATAAAATTCAGTATAAAAATGCATACAAAGTAATTTTAGAACTTGAAGACAGAGAAAACGCTGAAAAACTAGTTAAATGTCAAAAATTTATAGATTTGGGGTACAGGTGCCAGTTAGCAGATGAAATCAATTTATCCTATGGAGTTGTTAAACAGATAGACTTAAATATAGATGTAGAAGAAATTCAACAAAGCCTAGAAAGTGAATATGAGGTTGTCAGCGTGAGGAGATTAAAACGCCTTGGAGTGTCCAGGGAATGGGTGGATAGCGAATCAGTTCGACTATGTTTTAAAAGTTCCACTTTACCCCTATACGTGTCTATGTATGGGTGTCGGTTTAAAGTGGAACCATATATGTTTCCAGTGACGCAGTGCTCTGGTTGTTGGCGGTTTTGGCATTTACTAAAGTCATGTCCAACGAAAATAATAAGGTGCCCAAAATGTGGGGAAAATCATAGCAACTGTGACACTACCAACTACATATGTGTAAACTGTAAAATGTCACATATGGCTTTGGAAAAATCATGTCCCGTATTTATAAAAGAAAAGGAAATACGAAAAATAATGTGTGTGAAGAATATTACATACCGAAAGGCCCTGTCTGTATATTTAGAGGGAAAAAAAACACCAGTGGGACATCAAATAGAAAAGGAAACTACACATAATACACCTAATTACTCTAATAATGGACATACTTCGTACCGGGATATTTTAGTTACAAAACCACGGTCAGAGAAACAAAGTCAGGTGAGAAATGAACAATATACTAATGGTGAAGACAGCGGAGACGAAAGTATGGAAGAGTCAGTACATTCATTAATTCTGGACAAATCTGTAAGAAAACAGTCTAAAAAGAAGAAAAAGTCAGGACAGGGTTGTAATCATACATATAACAATGATGAGGCACCACAGTTACAAGAGGAAAGCATGGAAAAGGAAAAGCCCCCATCACGTATTTTAGACTTTAAAAAAGTAATTGATAAATTAAAAGAACTATGTTTGTCGGATTGTAATTTTGATGTTAAAGTTAAATTAGTTTGTAATTTCATATTTGAACAATTTATCCAGTTAGTTTGGAGATTACTTAAGGAAGGTGATGTTTACAATAAAATAATTACCAGACTCAAAGATGGCTTGTTCACGTAAAACCATTAATTTAAATATAACGCAGTGGAATGCACAGAGCTTGAAACCAAAACTAGAGGAATTTAAATGTCTATTGCTGCAGGAAAAAATACATGTAGCACTAATTAGCGAAACTTGGCTAGGGGAGCACGATTACGTTAATATTCATCAATACAATATGTACAGAAGAGATAGAGAGGATTCGTATGGTGGAATCGCTATTGTAGTTCATAAGTCATTAAATGTGCAGGAGGTCCAGGTAAGTCAGATTAATCCGGGCATCGAACTATTATGTATTAAACTAAACAATTGTAATTATATTAAATATATCATTTTAATTTATTGCCCTAGTTCCGTTAATACTACACAAGCCGACTGGGATAGGATTTTCTCTTTGTTTCCAAATAAGTGTTTGATAACGGGAGATTTTAACGCTCACCATACAAACTGGTCGTATAAAAATGATAATAGAGGTAAACAAATTTTTGAATCAGCATTAGAGTTTAGTTTTACGTCTCTGAATACCAGGCAGCCGACTAGGATCAAGTTAGTGAACAATATATTGCAATCGTCATCTCCTGATATTACATTTGCATCCGCAGATATTGCTATTAACTTTGACTGGAATGTTATGAATGAAAACCTTGGTAGTGATCACCTATTTATTAAAGTTAAAGTAAATTACTGCGAGGACGTTTATTTCCATGAAAAACGTAACTACAAGTTAGCCAACTGGACTGGTTACAGAGATTGTCTACTTGATTGCTTTTCTCTATCTTATGTGGATGATGATGTTCAGGTTTTATATAATTATTTTTCCTGTCAGATAAATAGATCAGCAGATGACAATATTCCTCTTGTTAAGTATTGTATTAAACCAAATAATAAATTTAAACCAAAAGGGTATTGGAGTCCAGATTTATCAAAACTAGTTGCAGAGCGTCGGCTAGCACTCAAAAAATTTAGAGGGAATCCAATCCCAACGAACCTTACATCACTTGAGGAAAAAACTTTAAAGGCTAAACAGGCTATTCAAAAAGCGAGATCTAATGATTATAAGAAATTCTGTGAAAGCATTGACTATAAAATTTCAGCTTCAGACATGTGGCGTCGATTGCGGTGGGTTAAAGGTTACAAGAAAATTAATATTCAATGTTCTCAGGAGCTAAAGAGAGAAATGTTGTGTGATCTTACACCGGATTATGTCACTTCACCTAAACCTATCTTTATATCTAGAAATGAATTGATTGAGTCCGAGTTTACGTTGCAGGAACTAAATAACTGTATAAAGAAAAAAGATACTGCTCCAGGCGAAGACAAAATTACGTACTCCATGATTTTACACCTACCACCTATTGGCAAATTGTTCTTACTTCAAATTTATAACATTATACTAAAGTCAGGTAAATTTCCATCGCAGTGGCGTGAGATAAGAGTTATCCCCATACCAAAGGCAGGTACTGGCTCAAATGCAGCAAACCAAACAAATAGTAAACCAAGGCCTATTTCGTTAATGTCGTGTACATGCAAAATTTTTCATGCTATGATAACCAAAAGACTAGAATGGTATATAGAGAAGAATCTGATTTTGTCTCCAAATACAGTTGGTTTCAGGAGAGGACAATCCAGCCTTGATTGCCTTACGCGTTTAGTGACTCAAATACAGATAGGCTTTTCAAAGAATTTCCAAACTATAGCTTGTTTTCTTGACATCAAAAGTGCGTATAATAATATATTAATAGATAAGTTGTTGCAGGTTCTTGATAATTTGGGTGTTGGTAGTAATATTTGCGAATACTTGTGGAACTTTCTTAGCGAACGTCATCTTAAAGTTGCCGATGAGTCCGTATTTGATATGGTCAGATATGCACGAAAAGGCTTAGCTCAAGGTGACCCCATGTCTCCGTTACTTTTTAATTTAGCCACGGCTCAAGTTTGTCAGGATATTCTTGAAGTGTACTCGTGCCAATACGCAGATGACTTTGTATTTTATTTTACTTGCAAGAATATATTAGAGGGTCAGAACAAAATTCAAAATGCTTTAAATATTTTTACAACTTTGTTGAACGAATTAGGGTTAGAACTATCTGTAAGTAAATCCAAATATTGTGTTTTTAGTAGGGGATACAGGCAACAGCAAATACAGCTTCTAATAAATAATAGCGAACTTGACAACGTATGTTATTATAAATATTTAGGCGTCTGGTTAGATAAGACATTACGCTGGGGTAAACACGTTAACGAAATTGTCGAGAAAATACAAAGACTCCTCAATCTGCTTAAAATCCTTACGAGTCCGTCTTGGGGCATACATCAGGTTCATCTCCGTAGGCTGTATATAGCTCTAATTAGAAGTAGGTTAGACTACGGGTGCTTTCTGTATGACAATAGTGCTAAAACAAATATTTACAAGTTAGAAAAAATACAAAATCAGGCTTTAAGAGTCGTGGGGAGTTTTATAAGAAGCACACCTATACACGTCATGGAGTGCGAGCTCTGTGTTCCTCCACTGCACGTTAGGAGAAGATGGTTAGCATTCAAATATTGCTTGAAGTCCTATTCTATATCTGATAATGTAGTAATAAAACTGTTGTTGGAGCTCAGCGCTATTAGTCACATCAGATATTGGTTAAATAAAAAGCTTCCGTTACTTGTTAGTGTGTTTAAGGAGGTTGAGGATGAACATATAAGATCATCTCCAATCCTAGAAATGTTTTCCTTAGATATATGGGTTACTAGGATTAACGTACAAGACATAATAAAGGTCAACTTGGACTCAATTAAAAACCCTAAGAAAACATATGATTTAAATTCAATCAAAACTGAAACGCTGAGAGAACTATCGCGCAAATATAATGAATATTACAAAATTTATACTGATGGGTCTAAGAGCGCTGATGGTAGTGGGGCTGCTTATTACGATCCGTTGAACTTGGATAATAGAAATACTTACTATAGAATAAATAATTATGTGTCAGTTATGTCTTTGGAACTCTTTGCAATTTCAGAAGCGCTTTCCTATATCTCAACCATTGATAGCAGAAATATATTAATTTGCGTAGATAGCAAAAGTGCACTACAACATATAGCTCGATGCGCCTCTGGGTTCAGATGTGCACCGATAGCTTATGAAATTCTGTCTAAAATTCTCAATTTTTCAAAAAGAGGTATGAATCTGAAATTGCAATGGGTTCCTTCACACATAGGTATAAAGGGAAATGAGGAGGCTGACCGTTTAGCAAAGTTGGGTATAGTTGAGGGTATAGAAAAATGTATGAACACTAATTATATCGAATTATTACCAAAATATAAGAAAATATGTCACCAAATTTGGAAAGAATACTTCAATGAAAGGTCAAAGGAAAAGGGAATATGGTATAGATCTATGGTTTCGGAGCCTCCTCATATACCGTGGTTTGCTTGCACTAGGCTTAGCAGAAGATATGTAACAACGGCTCACAGACTGAGATCTGGACACATGCCGCTCAATAAGTTTGGATTTTTAATTAAAAAAATTAATTCACCTAATTGTGAGGAGTGTGGCACAGTAGAAGACGTTATGCATCTATTGACGGAATGTGTCAGATTTCAGTCTGCAAGAGATAATTTGTTCACAGAACTCGAGACAAATATGTACGATGTTGGGATATTTCATCAAATTCTATCGATACCTAACTCCAGGGCTGCTCATAGTTTAATTAAGTTTGTGTTGTTACGCTTTACTGTATAATGTTTTACTTATAAGGTCCGATGGGACTGGCATGTACATTTGTATAAAAGTCCCTAAATAAAATAAAGAGGAAAAAAAAAAAAAAAAAAAGTAGGACAACAGTGATTGACAAAGTGCACAATAAACCGTGTTAAGTACTTTTAAGTCCGCAACATGGCGAAGATTTTTAAATATAAATATTAACTTTCGTAAACGTTTCGAGAGTAGGTCTATATGTGGGTGAAAATTCAGATTTCTGTCTATAATAACACCAAGGTATCTAATAGAGTCCACTTTTTCAACTTTAGGGCAGGTACATGAGTTTGATGAATTATTATTGCAAGAGTGGGCGGTTATGCTTAGAGCGGAATTTGACACGAAGCGGGTATTTGTTAATGTAAATGTGATATACTTTGTTTTGCTAGTATTTAATGTGAGTCGGTTATTATTTAACCAGCTTCCGACCATAGAGAACCCCCTTTCAGCATGGCTATAGACTTCTCCCCATGTATCTCCATGGAAGAGTAGAACTGTATCATCGGCAAAAGTGATGATGTGGCCGTTAGTAAGATTTAACTGGCAAAGGTCATTGATAAATGTTAAAAAGAGGGTAGGTCCAAGAATACTTCCCTGCGGAATACCAATATTGACATTGCAATCATCACTTTGCCATCCTTCGACTATTACACGTTTATCACTAAGATAGCTTTGGAGTAAGTCCAATTGTATTCCGCGTACGCCTATGTGTTCCAATTTCTTTAGCAAGAGTGGTGCAGAGACTGTGTCAAAAGCCTTTGCTAGGTCCAAGAATATTGCAAGGACTTTTTTGTTTTCGTCCAGTTTAGTTACAATGGTATCAGTTAGTTGGTGAACTGCATCATTAGTTGATTTATCTCTTCGAAACCCGTATTGATTTTCAGATAATATCTTTTTCGATTCTAAGTATTTTATTAGCTGTATGTTGATAGCTTTTTCTATAATTTTAGATAACACTGGCAAAATTGAAATTGGACGATAGTTATTGACACAATCTCTGCTGCCACTCTTGTGGATTGGGTGAACCAGAGATTTTTTGAGCTCGGCGGGAAAAACACCTGTAGAGAAGCAAATGTTGCAAATGTATGCTATGGGCTGAGCTAAGATGCTGACGTATCTCTTGATTATACCACTAGGAATGTCGTTAAGCCCTTGAGCACAGCTGGTTTTTAGAGAGAGTATAATGGTTTTTATCTCACATGCATCAACAGGCAAGAGCACAAAAGAGGAATCTGGAGGAGGTGGAGCGGGGTATTGATTGTAGTTAGGCAACCTTATGATGGAGTTAGCCAGTGAAGAACCTATGTTTACAAAGAACTGATTGATGTTATTTAATGACTGATGTGGTTTACTCAAGTCTATTAAATCTAAGCATGAGGTGTTTCGTTTTTTAGTAGATGTTATTGTTTTAATTGTATCCCACATTTTTTTTGTATTACCTTCACATTTTGTAAGTTCAGTCCTATCATACTGTTGCTTGACTTTTTTTAAGATGTTGTTACAAAAGTTACGGTAACGTGAATATATTATTTTATTATTGATATCGGCAGGATATTTTTTACATTTGAGATGTAGATTGTCGCGGTTACGCATGCAGCGTAGTAAGCCTGGAGTAATCCATGGTTTAATAATTCTCCTACGTCTTGGTATAGATATGTCTTTAGTACAGGAACTAATCATGGTTTTAATAGTTCTTAGAAAAAAAGATACAGCGTCATCAGCACTTTTCAATGGATAAATGTCATCAAAGTCTGATATCCGCATTTTACTGTCCAAGGCTGCGAAGTCTGTACGGGTAATTGATTTTGTACGCAACTGATGCGACGATCGTAAACGAGAAAGACTTATGATGACAGTGTAGTGGTCGGTAAGAGTCGTGTGTGACACTAAACATTTGTCCAAGAATCTGGTTTTAATCACAACATGATCGAGGCATGATCGAGAGTGCGTCGGAATATAATGTGCGGGCATGAGTCCATGTGAGGCAAGAAGATTTAGATAGTCATCGGCTCTGTTATCAGTGGTAGAAGCTGATATATCTATATTGATATCAGTAAGGAAAATATTATGGTACGACGATAGCGTTATTAAGATGTTATTTAAGGAATCCAAGAAACTTGTGATGTTTCTTACGCCTGGAAATCCTTATGCTTTTGTTGAAAAAATGGAAAAATTACTATTAAAACTTTCCTATAGAACAAAGAAAATTATTTTATGTGGTGATTGGAATTGGGATATGCTCAAGCCAAGCAAGAGTTGCTTAGAACTCATAAATCTATTTAAAAACTTTAATATAGAAGTACATATTAAGTTACCTACTAGAAAACAGGCGTGTATTGACCTGTTTGCGAGTAACGTGAAACAAACCCGAGCTGATATCCACCACTTGGGGCTTTCAGATCATGAGACAGGTCAAACGTTAACAATAAAGACAAATGTTAGACGTCAGAAAAACACTTGGTATGAGGAGGTTAGAGACTTTAGTAAAGAAAATGTTGATAAATTCTGCCATTATATTTCATCACTATCTTTCTCAAATGTCTATGAAAAATCGAATCTAAATGAAGCTTTCCAAGAATTTCACAGTTTGTTTTCCCTATTTTTTTATTTGTGCTTCCCCATATTTAAAGTAAAAAAATGCAATAAAGTGAATAAAAGTACATGGCTAACAAAAGGTTTAAGAAAGTGTTGTATAAAAAAAAGGATCCTCTATTTAAAAGGTAAACAACTGGGATCTAATAAAAAGAAAAATATAAATTTATACAAAAAATATTCTAAAATACTTAAGCAGTCTATATACAAGTCAAAACAATTAGA
Organism: Autographa pulchrina; assembly: GCA_905475315.1. Classification (NCBI taxonomy): domain Eukaryota; kingdom Metazoa; phylum Arthropoda; class Insecta; order Lepidoptera; family Noctuidae; genus Autographa; species Autographa pulchrina. The sequence goes on along the minus strand of FR997761.1, from coordinate 10,375,144 downwards.
AAATCATAAATATATTAATAAGAAAAAGAATAAATGTAAAGCAGTGTGGGAAATCATAAATCAGAATATTGGGGACATACATAGTAATACAGAAATAGACAAAATATTATACAATAATCAACTACACTCAACTTCAGATGACATAAGCGATTTATTTAATTCATTTTATATTAATTTGACTAATTACAATGATTTTATTTATAACAGTCGTGATATTAATGCAACTATGGGCATGGATAATTCTAATTCAATTTTTTTAAGCCCCACAGACCCAATGAGACATTTAAATTAATAAACAGCCTTAATAACACTAATTCTGTAGGTATACATGGAATTAATACAAAGATTATAAAACTGTGCGCAAAATTCATATGTGAACCCTTAAGTTTTATCATTAATTTGTCATTTCAACAAGGCATCTTCCCTAAGAGTCTTAAAAAATCTATTGTTAAGCCTTTGTATAAAAAAGGTGACGCGTCAGATATGAATAACTACCGTCCAGTTACCCTTATACCAGTAATTTCAAAAATTTTTGAAAAATCTATTCTTAAACGTCTGCATGACTTCGTTCTGAGACACAAAATTCTAAAACAAGAACAATTCGGTTTTCGCAAAAACAGTAGCACTTCACTAGCCTGCTTTAATCTGATTAAAACAATCACTGAATATATTAATGATACCTATCACAATCACTGAATATATAGGATACCTGTAACGGCTTTATTCTTAGATATGAGCAAAGCGTTCGATTTTGTTGATCATAAATTGCTTCTTTATAAGTTAGAAAAGTATGGAATTAGAGGAGTAGCAAACGACTGGATAAAGAGTTACTTAGAAGACAGATATCAGTGTGTAGAAATAACTAAAATAAAAAATAGTGAAAAAGTTATAAGCAGATCCAATTTCAAACTAAATCGATTTGGAGTCCCACAAGGAAGCGTACTGGGGCCATTTTTATTTCTGTTGTATATTAACGACCTACCTAATATTACTCACCACAAAACAATCTTATTTGCTGATGATACGACACTCATTATCAAGTGTGAAAATAAAGAGACATATGAGAATGAAATTAATTTGACGCTTAATAAAACAATAGAATGGCTAAGCAATAATAACTTGAAAATCAATGTAAATAAAACGCAATTGATACAGTTTCAAAATTATAGAAGACAACATGTTGACTTAAATATAAACTACAGAAATAATAAAATAGAAGAGGTAAGCACTGCAAAATTTTTAGGTCTGATGCTCGATAAGCACTGCAACTGGAAGGGACATGTAGAACATATTTGCAATAAACTTGATCGATTCGTGTTTGCTATTAAACGTTTACGACAGACCGTGTCGACGGAAGCGGCGCTTAGTGCGTACCACGGATACGTGTCATCGGTGCTCTCGTATGGCCTCTTGATGTGGGGTAATTCGGTTGAGATTGAAAAAGCATTTCGAGTTCAAAAGAAATGTGTGAGAGCGATATGCGGAGCCTGGTCCACAGACAGTTGTAAGCCACTATTTACAAAATTCCATATCCTACCACTGGTTTGCATGTATATTAGAGAACTATGTGTTTTTGTCAAACTGCATCCACAACATTTTAACAAATTTTCTGAAAAGCTGGGTAGAAATTCTAAATATAAATTTAAACTTCTTCGGCCTAGGTGCCGTTTGGATATTTACGAGAGGAATGTCTATGTGAAGGCGATTGATGTATATAATAAACTACCAGATAAATTTAAAGAATTAAAAATTAATATGTTTAAGAAAAAACTTACAGCGTGGCTAGCAGAAAAATGTTTTTATACTTTAAAAGAATTTATGGCATTTAAAGAAAATGATGTAATAATTTAATGTTGAAATTATTTTATCAAACTATTGACATTGCAAACCAATAACTGATTATCTATCTTGCCGATTATATCTTAAAAATTACCTAACGTATTACAACAATGATTCTATCCATAATTTATGACTTAAATAAAATTACAAATCGACTATAACAAATTAATAACTATTATACCTAAGTACAGTATCTGTTAATAGCTGACATTTTTCGCATTTTTCACGCACCATTGTCATGGTAGAATGTGCTTGTACAACATTTAACTTACCACCACTATGTAACCACATTTCTTGTGAATAAATGATTTTGATTTTGATTTTTGATTTGGACGGCGATAGAAACCCAGAATAACGGTTTGGTTATTGATTTTAATTACCAAGCAATTCGCATCTGCTATTGCAGGTTCATATGTATCAAATGAATGAGAAGATTTGTAATATATTACAACGCCTTCATTTTGAGACCTATTATCGCTAGTGTGCGCGTAATGATATAATGCCACTAATAAGGGGTATATGTAGATTTTGGGAAATCCAACATTCAGATAGGATGATGATATCCCAATCAATTTTTGATCGTGCCATCACGGTTTGTAGTCCTGTAATAATATTACGGTTAATGCTTCTAATGTTTTGTACCATGATGTTCAGGGAAGACTTATCGGTACATACTGATTTTGCAGAGACTTCTATATCACATGTACTCGATTCGGCCACACTAAGTTGATCTAGTTCATTGTTAATAGATGTTTCAAAATTATGATCGAATGTTAATAGAAGAGAATAAACATTTCACAAACTTATTTATGTCCAAGATTCTATGGATTTGAAAGAAGTAGAAGAATACATGTAACAGCGAATTGTATAATCTATACAAATCATTTACGCTTTTGAATGGTACTAGGTTCAAACTATATAGCCATATGCAATTTGTTAGGTGTTTTAGTAAACTGAAAGTTTTGTACACGTGTTTGGATGTATTTAATATATGTGTTGTGTTATGTATTTGCGTTAATCTGATAAGTGTTTTAGTTATATTTGTAAGAGTGGTTAAAAATGGAGTAGTTCGTGTGGTGGTGTGAACAATGTGTGTAAAGTGTGGAAAGTACATTAAGATATAACAAAAATTTGTTTGGAAATAGAGCATGCCGTAAGAAAAAATATAACGTTATACAATAGAAGCTCGTTTTGACGTAAAATAGTCATAACGATGTTCCTTAATTTATCTAGGTCTGTACTGTTATTTATCCGTATATAAGAGGAATCTTCGTCTTTTTTAAGAAACACGATCCCATTTGCAGTCCAGCAAAATTTGTAGCCATAACTATTTTTGAATTGTACTAGCTAGAAAGTAGAGCTTATGAGTTTTGTGTGTTAGGCTTTCCATTACATATAGTGGTTTCAACTGGTAATTATGGTTTATGTGAGTAGTATTCAATTTTTTACCTTTATCTTTGTTTTTATTGAAGTTCTTGACACCTTTGATCATTTTTTCTTTTAGCAAGACAGTCGTTAGGTTAATGATGACCGGATTTGTGCCATCTTTAGATTTTAATCTGTAAATGTCCCTTATGGTTGAATCTTCAATATTAACATTAATGGTCTTGCCTAATTGAATAATTTCATTACACAAGGTTACTTTAGTTTCTCCGTCCTGTATTGGTATATTACGAATCTCGATTCCGGTTCCACATAGTTTTCGCTCAGTTGCTTCTAGTTTTTCCTCTAATTCTTTTATCAAAATTTTATCTTCTTTTCTTTCCTTTTCCAGGGATGTGATTTTTAACAAGAATTCGTCATATTTATTAGACAGTACGTCCATGCTCGCCTTGAGTTCTTGAAATCTTTTTTCTTGATCTTTGGAGAATTCCAAGAACATTTCCTTAATAACAGCCTTAATGTCGAAGGCCTCGTCGTCAAATTTTCTTTTTTTCCGCTCAGTGACATTTAAAGTATGAAGGTCAGGCACCGATTCACTATGTTGTAAAGGCGAATCAGACGTTGTCTTAGCGAGTGTTAATAAGGTATTTCGTAAGTTCTCAGGCTCAACAGTAGGGGTTGATGGAGCGGGTGAGGCGGGGGGGGTTCGTTTTAGTGGCATGATAGCGATATTCGATGATAATAATCACAGCAAAAAAAGAAAATAATAATATTTTTTTATGCCAACAATATGATACACTTGGGCCACGGCAAACGGATTGTGTATGTCATGATACACTTATTAAGAAATTGCACCACTATGGTATTAGAAATAAGTCTCTTAGCCTCTTAAGTTCTTACTTAGATAATAGAATACAGAGAGTGGATGTAAATGGAAAAAGATCTAAAGGATCTGTGGTAACGATGGGTGTTCCGCAGGGTTCAATTCTAGGGCCATTTTTATTCCTTATTTATATAAACGATTTACCTTTTCATGTAAGAGAAAACCATAAGATTCTGCTATTTGCAGATGATACTTCACTTGTTTTTAAAATAAAACGCCGACTTGAAAATTTTGACGAAGTCAATAATGCGCTCGATAAGGTTGTACATTGGTTTAATGTTAATAATTTGCTACTAAATCCATCAAAGACTAAATTAATAAAGTTTTCTACACCCAATGTCAGGCAACTGAGTACCAATGTACAACTTAATGGAATAGAGTTGGACCCTGTTGAGTCAACTGTTTTTCTTGGCATTACTGTTGATGCCAAACTACAGTGGGGCCCTCACATTAACAAATTATCCGGAAGGCTTAGTTCAGCCGCTTATGCTGTGAAAAAAATCAGACAGATAACTGATGTGGATACAGCCAGAATTGTTTATTTTAGTTATTTTCATAGTCTTATGACGTACGGTATTCTCCTTTGGGGAAGCTGTTCTGATATTAATTCCATTTTTGTGTTACAAAAAAGGGCTATTCGCGCTATTTATAATCTAGGCCCAAGAATTTCTCTCCGAGAGAAATTCAAAGAGATTAACATTCTGACTGTAACCTCACAATATATATTTGAAAATTTAATGTATGTTCATAAAAACGAATCAAATTTTGTAAAAATGTCTGATGTTCATAGTCTGAATACCAGGAACAAGCATAATTTAACTGTTCATGCTACTCGGCTCCATAGAGTAAGCAACTCGTTTATGGGTCAATGTATACGCTTTTACAATAAACTTCCCATTGATATTCGTAAGTTACCTATTAAAAAATTCAAGACCTTTATTAAATCCAAATTATCCAAAAAAGGATATTACAAAATATCCGACTACTTAAATGATAAAGACGCCTGGGATTGAGCTGCTCGCTTATACATTTATCGCTTGTGTTTATATATACATATATTTGTACATATATACTGTCTTGACATGATTTGTGCTTTTTGCAATATTTTCACTATTTTTACATCTTGACATGATTTGTGCTTTTTGAAAGAAGAAGAAAGAAAAATCATTTATTTTGCGCAAGCGCACACACAAAATTGGTACATAAATAAACAGACAGTAAACAACAAAAGAAGAAGAAAACAAATAAAAAAGAGAAAAAATAAAAAATAAAATTAGTAGGCAAAAAATACATAGACTAAAAATACCACTATCCCAAGTCCAGGCAGTGTCACAATATCGCGCTTTATACGTTATCTGTGTGATTATATGTCTGTGGACCGGAATTGTGTGACATAATACAGAATAAAGGTACAAATGATTACAAATTAAAAACAAAATATTTGGATGGAAATTGGAAAGAATCGAATAAACATACATTTTAGTTCTCTACTCCTTCGCCAACGTGCGTCAATGTGGTGCGTGCGCAAAAAGGGATATGCTCAGCATATGCTGCGACCTCAATTTAAAAAATTGGTGGCACAGCGCTGATTTTCAGCATATCCATGGGTGACGTAATGGCGTCCGTCCCACCCGTATATAAATATAAATATATTAATTAAATAATGTGCAGATAGGTTTTGGTTGGTTGCGATCGCACGGGAAAACCGGATCCCTACACCCAACAGTGCAATCATGGAGGGAGCCCCCTGCACGCCGCCCGCGCCACTGAAGACCTCCACCAAAACCTGCTGGCTATAACCCAAAAGGTATATTAAACTGCTAAAGATATGAGAGATCATTAAATAAATTTAAGATTTTGATATTGTTATAATGTATTTGTTTTTTAAATAAAGTAAAGTAAAAGGGTTCATGGGGAAGTCACTGTACTGTAGATAACTGAACTGAGAGGTATAATTTTTTTAGACAACAAATGAAACTATGTTTTGATTTCAGGCTACGCAGTGGTGGCGGCAAATCATTCCAGCAGCGCGTTGCGGCATACCTAAAGCATCCCCTAAATGCAGTGGTCCTATAGGTACTTAGGTATAGAGAGTGGATGGACTGTAGAGCGGATGCAGTATTTTGATTGGTCCTGTCTCCAGTTTAATTTATCAAACAGGTATTTTGGTTTTTGGGTTGAGATAACACCAAACAGTAAACTAGCTAAGTGTAATCTCCTTCTGGAAGCCATTTTTAATATATTATGTTTGTTTAAATAGGGTGTTACATGGCTTCTTTTTGGAATATTTACACAGAATCTAGCACACGCATTTTGTATTCTCTGTATGACATTCTCTGTTCTCGATAGCAAACAAGGACCATAGACTGTATCACAGTAGTTCAGTTTTGATAGTATGAGACTATTCATCAGTTGTATTCTTAGTGGTATACTTAAATAATCTCGAATATTGTATAGGACTTTTAACCTATAAAAACAGTTTCTCAGAACATTACTAATATGTCTTTCAAAACGCATCTCCGGGTCGATTGTTAGCCCCAGGTTGCAAGCAATCTCCACTCTCTCAATTTTCTCACCCATCATAAGTACTTCTGGATTGGCAGCCAGAACTGCAGTAAATATTTTTTTATTTCCAAGAATCATAAATTTAGATTTGAGCGGGTTCAATACCAGAGAGTTATGTTTTGACCATTCAACTATTCTTTGAAGATCTTCATTTATCTTCTGCACTGCTGATTGAGTTTCACTACTTTTAAAAGACATATACAATTGAATATCATCAGCGTACATATGATATTTGCAGTTATGGAAGGAGTCTATAATGTCAGCACTGTAAAGTATGTATAATAGTGGGCCAAGGATCGAGCCCTGCGGAACACCTCTTGCCACGCGGCGGGGTGAAGATAAGACGGTTGATCCATCCTCTCTACGAATTTCAACAATTTGTGACCTATTAGTCAGGTAGCTAAGAAACCATTTTATGGTTTCCACCTCGAAACCATAATAGGCTAACTTGGATATAAGTAGAGCGGGGTTTATTGCATCAAATGCCCGTGAAAAGTCTAGCAATATTAGGATAGATGCTTCCCCCCGGTCACGCGCTTCCAGAATGTTCCCCACAACATCACAGAGTGCAGTAACAGTACCACGGCCCTTCCTAAAGCCAGACTGTAGATCAGGAAGAATACTATTTGCCTCCAGGTATTCAACTAGCTGTGTGTGAACCACCCGTTCTAGTATTTTTGATAAAAATGGCAAGATACTAATAGGACGAAGGTCTTTGTAAGTAGTCGGGTTATTATTTTTAGGAATAGGGCATACTATTGCCTGTCGCCATAATTCAGGAAATGTGTGTGTCTCTATCGACCTGTTTACAATTTCGGTTATGGCTTGAAGCGTAAATGGTAATGTAAGTAATATCATGTCCAGATTAATACCATCTACGCCCTGTGCGTTCGACCCAAAACTTTTGATAATTTTCAAAACTTCAACCTCATTTACTGTTTTCAGTTTGAAATTGGCCGTACTGTACCTGTGATGTTCAAAAAATGACAACTGCTGTATGTTCAGAGTGCAGTTGCCTGGCACATCCAGAAATGCCTCGTTTATAGCATCCGGATCATCAAAGTGTGCCGGTAGGTGACTTTCCTTGTGTTCTGGAAGCACATCTGATTTTAAATTCTTCCACAATAGCTTAGGATCCTTAATATTATTATTTATGTATTTAGTGAAATATGCCTTTTTTTCATTTATTAAAGCATCTGCGGCCAGATGCTTTAGGTCTAAATAATATGCTTTCTGTTGTACAACTTTGGATTTGTGATATCTCTCCCTGGCTTCATCACGTAGTCGAAACATCAATCTCACATTGTCAGTAATCCAAGGTGTTGGTCGATTTTTGAAGATCTTCTTTTTGAGGGGGGCATGCAAATCAAATAATTGAATTACAAATGAGTTGAATGTTTGAACCATGACATTGACATCATGCAGTCTGCCTATCGTTGGCCATGGGGTTAGTTCCAAATCAGAAACAAAGTGGTCCTGTAGTATGTTCTTTATAGGACGATAAATGACAACCCTTGATATAGGTTTCTCTTTCTTGAACACTGTATTGCAAGTGATAAATGAGTGGTGACCAAGCTCACTGATGCAGTCCACCACTACGTCCTTGACTTTAGTGTCAGTACAGATAATATCAATGAGCGTTCTAGTTTCTCCTACAAAATGCGTTGGGGTGCAGACAACCTGGTTTAAGTTGAAATAATTTAGGAATTCAGCAATTAATTTTGTTTTGTTATTGTTTAAATCCAGCATGTTTACATTAAGATCTCCTAGAAAAATTATACAATCGTATGGGGCCAAGCTGCCAATACTTTCAGTAATGCCCTCAAGGAATCTCACTAGATTCAACCATGGTGGACGATACGCTGTGCCCATGAGTATTCTCTTACCATTTAGAGTAAGGCTTAACCAGAGCTGTTCAACGTCAGGATGTACAGGATGGGCCCTGACTCGTGCACTCACTCCGGTCCGTATGTAAAAGGCGACCCCACCGCCGCGCCCTCCGCGTATGTGTGCTGGTCGCGGTATGTGCCTCAACTTATAACCGGGTACACAAGGTGCTCGTCCATCTTCCCCTGGCCGTAACCATGTTTCATTGATAGCCATGATGTCTACTGCATGACGACTCATGGCTACCTTGAATTCGTCATGTTTAGTTGCCAGTGAGCCGGCATTAAACAGACCAAACTTAAAATATTTACAATGAATCATTTGTTATGTATAAAAATTAAATGTAAGTAGTGTGTGTAATACGAGGGGAGACGAAACTCTGTAAATATATTATATAGATGTTTTAAACTGAAGTCATGTGTGTAAATAATGTACATCTTTGTGTGTGTATAAATAATGTATATCTTTGTATAGACCCTTATGTTATAAATATTATATACTATTATATTGCGCAGTTAAATTATGTGGACATAAATAACCTCAATGTGAACACTAAATAAATAACTAAAATAAATAAAACTTTTGACGACTTTTTCTTTTTGGGGAATGAGACGCACAACCATCGTAGAAGATAAACAGCAATAGAAAATCTTAAAATACGGTACTATTTGAGAGGGAAAATAATTATAATTAAACTGCATCATTGACAGGTCCAAACACGTCGAGCACGTCTGCTTCGGAGCGGATTCTTCGAGCCGGATCGCCTGGTTTGTTTCGGGCGAGGATACGACCACGCTTAGTCCAAACATACCTCCAGCCAGAGAGATTGGCGGCATCCCGTGCTTTCCGAAACAACTGCCTGTTTGCCCGAGTAAGACGCTCATTAAGGTAAAAGCGCTTCGGGGGGCCGGCCATGTCGAGATCAGCAGTGGTTGTCCCGCGTCTCACTCGCGCGGCACTCAACAACTCGTTGCGCACATCGCGGCGCGCCAGACGAACGACAATAGCACGCGGGCGGGATTCCTGTGGCCCTGCTGAACTCGTCGCATTCAGTTGTCGTCCGCCAACCCGCTCCGCGCTCACTATGTCGCGCTCGTCGAGGTTTATCCCAAGCTTTGTGCCAATTAGCTTTACAATATGTACTGGGTTCTCAGCGTTGTTCTGTGGGATGTTTGAGATCTCTATGTCATTCGACAATAGCTCCTGATCCCGATCACCCAGTTCGCGCTTGAGCTCTTCAACAATCTTGTCCACTGTGCACGTACTCATTGAGCTTGGACTGGCCCGTTGTTCCAGAGCATCCACTCTTGCTTCCAGACCGTCCATTCGCGCGCTACAGACATGCATTGAAGTCCTTAGGTCTGCCATCTCAGCCTCCATCTCCCTCCTGAAAGCTTGGATTTCCGCTCGCACTGCCCTCAGCTCCTTAATGATAAGGTCAGTATCAGACTGTTGAGGTTGACTGATAGAATGTTGCGCAACATTTCCTGCCATTCTATTGACCTGCGAGGGGCTCCGCAGTTCGCCTCCCGGAGAGCCACTTGGAGTTCTCTGTATGCTATCCTCAGAGTTCTCATCAGTACTTATTAGTTCGGCTGCGGCACCTGCGAATCTAACCGGGGTCTCAGCCTTGTTATCCCTCGCAATATTTTTACGACACTCTGGGCATCGCCAGCAGGGAGTAACATTTCCCTTGGCAGGGAGACTAACACATGCCCGATGGTAGACAGCCGTACACTTGCCACATTTAGCGGCCTCTATCGGCGAAATAAACCTTCCGCACCCACCACACTTAGCTAGCGGCATGGTACTGGGTCGTTGAGTTCTTGGCCACCAAGTTCTGACTGTTGGAGACAGATGGCGCTAGTAGTAGAATGTACCGCAATACACTAGTGGTGACAGTTGATTCAGGCAAGCTAGATCACGAGCCAGTTCTTGTAGAGTCCGAGAGATGGTGTTATCTTCACTATTTGGTGTTGAGATATTGCCAAGATATGCGGGTACTTAACTAATTAGCCTGATTAGTAAGATTCCCAATTTGATTTATTGTCATGTGTGTGTTTTGCATATTTTATTTTCATTATTTTTACATCTTGACATGTTTTGTGCTTATTGCATATTCATTTACATTTTGACATGTTCTGTGCTTTTGCATATAATGTTTTACATTAATTTGACATGCCTATTCAATAATGGTTATGTTTTGATTTTCTTCATGTTCTTAGAGTATCTTGTATTTATTGTAAGTGTAAACATTATGCAGGTATATTCATTAATCATCTTGTTTTATTTAATATTTTATACATCATATTCTATTCAATTGTATTTTAGGCTGGCGATCTGAGTGAGTTGTTGACCCACATATTTTTATGGTGCCACTGGCGGTATTGTTGTGTACCGGGTTGTGCAGCTCCCTCAAAAATGGTTGAGCTGCATGAGCTATTCGGGGCATGCTTGCCGTCTGCTGGCACATGCTTGCTCAGATCGATCTGGTTCTTTCCTCTAAAGACCAGTCCAGTAAATACTCTGCATTTGTTTACACAAATTTACTATTGTATTGTCAGGACTAAAAGAGACTGTGACCCCCGAGTTTGTTTCGACATTTCTTCTCAGGGTAGTCAGTTAGGAAATGTCGACCTCATCTAGATTAAGAAGACGTGTGAAAGTGATTGTATGGTCCTATTTGCAAAATAAAGAATTTGAATTTGAATTTGAATTTAGTTAGTGTCCGAGTTAACTCCTCACTTAAAGGTAGACCGACGATCTGACGCTATGTCGCCTTCTAATAAGGTTAGTAAAGATAATATCCTAATAACTTAACCATTTATTAGCTTGATATAATTATATAGTAATTACAGATGTTTGTGGTACACGATGTCATCATCATTCAGCCAATCATAGTCCACTGCTGGACATAGGCCTCTCCCAATTTGCGCCACAACACCCGGTCCTCCGCCCTCCGCATCCAGTCCCCTCCAGCGACCTTTTTCAGGTCGTCAGTCCACCTGGCGGGGGGGCGTCCTACCTTACGCTTGCCGAGTCGCGGTCTCCATTCTAGGACTCGTCTGCTCCAACGGCTATCGGTCCTTCGACAGACATGGCCAGCCCATTGCCACTTCAGCGAGCTAATTTTACGAGCTATGACGGTTACCTTGGTTCTTTGTCGGATGACCTCATTACGAATTTTATCCTTCAAAGAGACTCCGAGCATAGCTCGCTCCATAGCCCGCTGCGCGACTTTAAATTTGTGGACTAGTCCAACCGTTAATGTCCACGTTTCGGCACCGTAAGTCATAACAGGTAGGACGCACTGGTTATAAACTTTCGTCTTCAGGCATTGCGGTATAGGCGAAGAGAAGACTCGACGGAGTTTGCTAAACGCTGCCCAGCCTAACTGAACTCTCCGATCGACTTCCCGCTCGAAGTTGTTTCTACCAAGCTTGATGACCTGCCTTAGGTAGATATACAATATGTGTACCTAGTGTCCACCAAAAACAGGATAAAGATTATGACATCGAAAGCGGAGAGCCGCCGACTCCCATAATACGAGTATGTCTCAGTTTGGGAGTCACTGACATTTCTATAATGTAAAAATTGTACAATCCTTTTACTGTTGTTATTATTATTGTATTTATACAACTCTGTACATATCTGATGCCAATAAAAAAAAAAAAAAAATATTATTATACTCTTGAACAACTTCGAGCATCGATCCTTCGACATATATCGGTCTCGGCATGACATGTTCATTGAACATGATCTTGGTTTTATCCAAGTTCATGCCAAGACCGACCCGTCGTGAAGCTCCATTTAGGCCATGCAGCATCTCGCTTAGTTGGTCCAGCGACTCTGCCACTATGACGATGTCATCGGCAAATCGAAGGTGCGAGATGTGCTCACCGTTCACATTTATACCCCGTCCAGTCCAGTCCAGAGTCTTGAAGACATCCTCGAGCGCGTTGGTGAACAGCTTTGGGGATATAACATCCCCCTGTCTCACCCCCCGACGCAGCTCGATCGGATTGGTCTTATGGTCATGGAGCTGGACAGTCATGGTGGCGGTGTCATATAAGCATCTCAGCGCCTCGATGTATCGCCAGTCAATACGACATCGTTGTAGAGCATCCAGAACCGCCCAAGTTTCGATGGAGTCGAAGGCTTTCTCGTAGTCCACAAAGGCCAAACACAGCGGCTGATTGTACTCTTCGGTTTTCTGCACAATCTGCCGAACAGTATGGATGTGGTCTACGGTGCTAAAGCCTTTTCGAAACCCGGCTTGTTCTGGTGACTGGAACTCGTCGAGTCTTGTAGCGAGGCGGTTAGTGACTACTCTCGAGAACAACTTGTAAATGTGGCTCAGGAGTGAGATAGGTCTGTAATTCTTCAGCAAGGTTTTGTCGCCTTTCTTGAAGAACAGAAACACCGCACTCCCGCTCCACGCTTGTGGTGTTAAGCCTTGGTGAATGACGGAATTAAAGAGACTCGCTAGCTCTTTCAGGACTGTGGTCCCACCGGCCTTAAGGAGCTCGGTTGTAACTCCGTCATCACCCGGCGCCTTGTTGTTCTTTAGTTGTCTGAGAGCTTTTTTTTTCTTTTTTTCGGGGGGAAATCCTCATGGACTTCATCCGCCTGGGGAGAGGCGGAGGGGCGTGCCGGACTCTTACCGGCTAAAACCACCCCGGTGTCTCCTCCTCGCACGTGCGCGTGGGGCCGCGGGAATCCAGATTCTTCCGCAGCCCCACACTGGTGCCGGCCCGGTCTGTCCGGGCCTCAGCTCCTGCACGGGGTAGTGAGGTGTACAACCACCCCGTGCACCGCCTCAGAGGCGCGCGCCGTCACCCGTGCGCGCCTCCGCCTCGGGTCCATCGAATAGGGGGCGGGGACTTCCCCAAGTACCTCGCCCCTGGACCCATTCATGGGGGGCGGAGAAGGGCGTTGTCCGCCCTTCCCCTGCGCCCGGTGCGTCTTCTGCGGCCGGGGAAGGGAGTCGAGATCTCCCTCTCCCGTTCCGCAGTCTCCTTCTGCGACATCACGTCCTCGCAGAAGGACACCACCGCGTCCCACGACTCTGCGCTACCGACCATACTCCGCACTACGGCCGGCAGCGACAGGTCGCCTCCTACTTCATTTGTGAGGACACGGCGCTGCTCCTCCCAAGCTACGCACTCGGCGAGCGTGTATTGCGCCGTGTCCTCCCCGCACTGGACGCAGTGGTGGCACCGAGCGTCCGGCTCCCTGTCTATGCGACACAGGTACTTGCCGAAGCATCCATGCCCGACAGCACCTGCGTCACCCTAAACGACAGGGAGCCGTGCCTTCTCCCGAGCCAATCGTCGAGTACTGGCCGGATCGCCTCGACGGTAGCGAGGCCGGCGGCAGGGCGCAAAAGCCTTTGCCGCCATTCCGCCACCAAGACCTGACGGAGCTCTCCCCAGCGCAGCTCGATCTGCCGCTGCACCGGCATCGAGCCCCGTGCCCGCTCTTCCTCGCGCCATCGGTACAATGACGCGAGTACTTTCGCCTCTAGGTCCCAGGGCGGAGATCCGGCCAGGACACAAGCCGCCTCGTGGGAAATCGTGCGGTACCCGCGGACGACTCTGACGGCCATCGCCCTCTGCGGCTTGCGCAGAATGGCGAGAGTGCTGGCCGTCAGGTCGAGCGCCCATACGGGAGCCCCATACAGGGCCATGGACCGCACGATTCCCACGTACAACCGCCTATAGGCGGCGCTCGGGCCCCCCATGTTGGGAAGCAACGTTGAAAGCGCGCCCGCCGCGCCCATGAGCTTGGGCGCTAGCCGCCAGAAGTGAGGCCCGAATTCCCAACGGCTGTCGAGCACCAATCCTAGGTACTTCATGGTGAACCCGACAGCTATCCGAGCCCCACCGACCACGATGTGTGATCCCGGCGCCGGCGCCCGCCGGGGGCCATGAAACACCATGGCCTCCGACTTGTTTAGGGCCAACTCCAGGCCCAGGCGCCGGATGCGGTTCACCACCTGTGACACCGCAGCCGTGGCTATCAACGTCGCAGTTGTCTGAGAGCTGCCTCAACCTCGCCCGGGTCGACATCCGGGATGTCCTCGGTGTAATGGCGCGTGAGTGGGGCTCTGTGGTCATCTTCGCCTTGTCTCGATGGTTTAGTCATCCGTGATGCGTATAGGTGTCTATAAAAACTCTCAATTTCCTCGAGAATCTCGAACTTAGAGGTAACGGTCCTGCCATCCCCGGTCCTCAGTTTCGCCAGATGGGGTCTACCTAATTGCTGAGCGAAGACTTTGGTACACGATGTACATGCGCTTAATGTAAATTTGTTACATTGCCTTCAATTTGCCTTCAAAAGTAGTGTTTCATATTTAACATGTATATTTATTACAGGTACTCATTGCGCTCGCTTTTTACGCGACGGGCTCATTCCAAACTTTGGTTGGGCAATCATTCTTCCTTATCGTTTCTCAGACTACCGTTCGCGGGCTGTGAATCAAGTGACAGATGCTTTAAATGATGTGTTGACTCCTATATTAGACACAGCAGAAGGAACTCCTGAGCATAATTATGATATGCGACATGTGGCCACAAGAAACCTATTGGAACGCTGCATTGGACTACTAAAAGCATGTTTCAGGTAATACAATGAACACGTATTAATTTAAGCTATCTGTCTAATATAACCTAGAGTGTAAATATGCATGCAGTGTTCAGCATAACATTGCCAAAAGACACCGAGTAGTAGAGGTAATACAGGGGTATTACCTCTCATAGCTGAGGAGACCAATGCTGAAAGGGTACGACAGCACCAGGTATTAAATATATTATTATGTATATTTTATTACCTACATCTTGCGTTTTATTAAAAAGTATTTTATCTCTTCTAGATTGAAATCAATTTGAGAGCCAAAGCATAAATTGGATTCTCAGGATCCACATAACCCCAGGGTCAACATGGACCTACGGAGAGGACAAACCTTACAACAGGCTCTTGTGAATATGCTGTGGGCTGAAAGAAATTAGGTTTTAAACCAATGTATTTGATAGTCACAATCTTGAATATTATATTTATAAATTATAAAGCGTGAAAGTTTGTTAACTATAAGCTTCTGTAAAAAAATAAATAAAACAGTTTCAAAGATAAGTTAAAGATAATATTCAAAAACTAATGATTATATTCTGTTTTCAGATGTTTTGTGGTGCGCACTTTATTATATTGACTGCAGTTCCAAAGATAAAATTAAAATAAAATTAAAAAACGAATTAGTAGCCATTTGAAACAAGACTATTATTAATAATAAATTAAAGAAGATTGAAGAAGATAAATACAAAACTACTTTGTGGGGCAGTTGAAATAAGACGATTATTATTTACCAATATTTTCTGTTTTAGATGCTCACTTGTGACGTGCACTTCACGTTGCAAAGCAACAAACGAACGTTAGATACAATGTATGTACTACTCTGTGTAAAAAGTATCGGGAATATGTCAATAAAAAGACCCGCGTAAAAGAGGTCGTTCTAATTTTTTTACTGCATGTTGGTAGCACTGTATTGATTTAGCGCGCAAAGTGTGAGCGGGATCTGTCATTTAATTTGTTTTAAACTACACTTTTTGTTGGTCATAGTTTTGAATTCTCGGCGATTTTTACAATGGAAAATATTGTTGAACAAAGAGTGTGCCTTAAATTTTGTGTTTCGAATGATATTTCATGTGGTGAATCACTAAAAATGTTGCGAAATACCTACGGCGAATCGTGTATATCGAAAACAAGGGCTTATGAATGGTATAAGGCTTTTAAAGAAGGCCGAGAAATAGTAGTAGACTTGCCTCGTTCTGGTAGACCTTCAACCGCTACGACCAAAGAAAACATCGACAGAATCAAGAAGCTAGTGCTCGAAAATCGACGTATGAGTCTGAGAGAGTTGGCTAGTGAGGTAAACATATCTTATAAATCCGTCCACAACATTCTCATTGACATTTTAGGCATGAAACGCGTCGCCGCTCGACTAGTTCCAAAAGAGCTCAATTTTGTTCAAAAAGCGCAGCGAAAGCATGTCGCTGAAGACATGGTTTCCCGAGCTTCTACGGATCCGACCTTTATGAAACGTATAATAACTGGCGACAAGATGGGTATATGAGTACGACATGCAAACAAGCCAACAGTCTTCAGAATGGCGTCTCGAAAACGAGCCGAAACCCAAAAAACCGCGGCAAAGTCGCTCCAAAATCAAGGTGATGCTGACAGTTTTTTTTGACTACCGTGGTGTGGTTCACTCCGAATTCCTTCCAGAGGGAGAAACAGTGAATAAAGAATATTATTTAGGCGTCATGAAGCGTTTGCGTGAGAGTATCTGCCGAAAACGTCCAGATTTGTGGCAACACAACTCATGGATGCTGCACCATGATAATGCACCATCACACACAGCCATTATAGTGAAAGAGTTTTTAGCGAAAAATTCAACAAAAGTTCTCGACCAAGCACCGTATTCACCTGATATGGCTCCGTCTGACTTTTTTTTATTTCCCTAGTTAAAATTACCACTTCGAGGAAAACGTTTTGAGTCGATAGAAGCCATAAAAGAAAATTCGCTGAATGAGCTAAAGGCCATACCGCAAATAGCCTATGAAAAATGTATGGAAGACTGGGTGAAGCGTTGGAGATGTTGTATTGCAAGCGATGGGGCCTACTTTGAAGGCGATAAAATAAATTTAGATGAATAATTTGTATTTTTTGTTTTATTGACAAATTCCCGACATTTGACGGGCCTGTTGGTCTAGTGGTTAGTGACCCTGACTGCTATACCGGAGGTCGTGGGTTCGATTCCCACCCAGGACAAATGTTTGTGTGATGAGCACGATCATTTGTTCTGGTTGTCTGGGTGTAATTTATCTATAATATGTATGTATTTAGAAATATATAAGTATGTTTATCAGTTGCCTGGTTACCATAACACAAGCTCTGCTTAGCTTGGGATCAGATAACCATGTGTGAGTTGTCCCGGAATATTATTATTATTATTATTATTATTATTTAGTACACAGAATGTATGTTATCGGCCTTGAAATAGGATATAATAGTGGTCAAAACTGTTGTTACAGATTGGCAAATATGCAGTGTCTAGATCTTCTTATACCAGAAAATTAGTGATTTTTCTTTTCTTGTGAATACATCAACATTGTAAACTGTTTTCTCTTTTTTCCATTACTGTGGTACATCTTAGCTAACTTAAAATATTGTAATCCATTTCATATTGATTTATTTTCTTTAAGTGTACATATAGTTAAGTTTATGTATATGGGAATTATATAATATATGTCAAATAAATTAAATGGTGTGAGTAAAATAATTTAACTAGTTTTAATTTGGTTGACACCTATAGAGTTTCTTGCCTGTTCTTCTCCATAGGAATGGCATTTTGTAACTGCGCAAATAAAACATTAAATAAAGCAGTATACTTATTTTTTGTAAAACCCCGTAGGTATATTATAATTAAATATAAATCAGTTTTTATTTAAAATTAACAATGAAAAATAGTCTAATATATTTTTCTTTTTTCAAACCATCTATATAATTAAAAATAAACCAGTCTTAAAATTTGACAATTAAGAATAAGTCTTCGTTTAAATTTGATATTGGCGCACTTTTAAAGTCTGTCACTTTAATGACTGATATGTAACGTTTTTTTTTCATAGACAATGTGTCAATTTCAACGAAAACTTTCCATTTTTAAAACATAATTATCCTTATTTACAAGTTTTTAATAGAAAATACATGTTGTATGGGCTTTTACAATTAATTAGTATTCAAAAAAACACTTAATACATTTTTTTGCAACATAAGAAACGATTATTAATAATTAGTGCCAATCGGTGTTGCCTATTAATAATTACAAAATCACGGAGGTACAATGAGTGTGACAGCAACAGCTAGGGCAGTCCGGGGTCGCGTACCCGTAGCGGATCTAGCCAGCTGTCGGACAGATAACTGGTAGATCCACCCCCTGAACGAATTAAATGCAAAGCTAACAATGTTAGTGTCTTATATAAAGTTGATTGTTGGTTTCGTTTTTATTATTTACGGAATATTACTATAATTTAGTATCTAGTGGTTTTACAATATTATACATAATCATGTCAACGGTAAGTAAGATATTTTAATCTGACGTACTTGTGAATTATGTATGTATGTGCACATCAGTATTGAAATGATTTTGTGTCAAAATAAAAAAAAAACAAAATCAAAATATTTTTAGAAATATTTGGAAATTTTATTTTTTTTAAAAGGCGCTTAAGAAACGTTACGTTAAAAACTACTGACTCTAGTTGCTCGGTTCCAAAGTGTCCTTCCTATGGAGAAGAGCCGGCAAGAAACTCCATAGGTTACTCTTTTAAAAAAAAGGTTAACATCGATGTTAAGATTACACGGATTTAAAATATGCGACAACAACGTAAACAGCAGAATGTTTAGATTAATATAAACTAAGACATCCAAAACGGAAGAAAAAATTTAAATCGAATATTCAACTAACTTACTTTGTCGTAACATTTACAAAGGACGAAAATATAAAGAAAAACAAATCTCAAAAAATTATAGAAGATGAAAAATTGAAATATAACTTTACGTACCATCAATATGTAGTCCTAATCAAATCCCTAACAGGAATGTCAAGGCATATCAAGAGCCTTCTGAAAATAGAGGCTATGGGGGCAGCTAACTGTAGTAAAAAAGCTAAAACAATATTATTAGCAGACCGCCAGGGAGGCCACATATGCAGATGATACTAATTCCACGCGCGCTTATCCTCTACGTAGTCCCTAACCGTATAATACGCCTTCTTTATTAGTTTTGATTTAATACATGTTTTAAACTTTTTATTAGACAAACTTGTTATCTCTTCCGGTAATTTATTATAAAATTGAATTGAATTTCCTAGAAAAGATTTAGTATTAGTTTTAGTTAGTTTCTTGTATTTATATTGTGGTGATCACTATTAACACTAAAACTCTGTATATTTTTGCGAATGTACATTATATTTTCCAAGATCCAACGTTAGGATATTAATTTCTTTAAATGTATTCCTTAGAGACTCGCGAGGGCTCATGCAGTAGATTGCACGAATTGCTCGTTTTTGCTAAATAAATATAGACTCCACATCCGCCGCAGAGCCCCACAGCAGAATGCCGTATGACATTAAATTTCAAATTCAAATTCAAATTGTTTATTTTGTAAATAGGACCATACAATCACTTTCACACGTCTTCTTAATCTAGATGAGGTCGACATTTCCTAACTGACTACCCTGAGAAGAAATGTCGAAACAAACTCAAGGGTCACAGTCTCTTTTAGTCCTGACAATACAATAGTAAATTTGTGTAAACAAATACAGAGTATTTACTGGACTGGTCTTTAGAGGAAAGAACCAGATCGATCTGAGCAAGCATGTGCCAGCAGACGGCAAGCATGCCCCGAATAGCTCATGCAGCTCAACCATTTTTGAGGGAGCTGCACAACCCGGTACACAACAATACCGCCAGTGGCATCATAAAAATATGTGGGGCAACAACTCACTCATATCGCCAGCCTAATAATAACTATAAACAGACTATAATATCAATAAATATAAACTATAATGATATACCTGCATAATGTTTACACTTACAATGGATACAAGATACGCCTTAAAGCAAGGAAATAAAAATAAAATAGAAAAACATATAAAAATAAAAATAACATAAACGTTATTGTCAGCACTATTTACTTAAATAAAACCACACACACTGTTGTTGAACAAAATATACTCATTTATTAAAGTTATACTGTTTTAACTTATACTATTTGATGTAACGAAACCATAGCGCGATTCAGAAAGGGAGTACAACGCCATCTAGGGAGCTAGGCGGAACTAAAATAAGAACTGGCAGAAAGTGATTCGAAATTTTGATGAAATTATTATTGCACTAGTATTTACGAGTATATTATACGATCTAAAAATAAGATTATGTATATATTTATATATATAGCTCAGGTTTAAACATTCCGCCCACCAAAGGATTTATCCTTTAATTACTTTATACAATAAAAAATAATGGAACGTTACATCAACCGCCCACCGTTCTAACTGCGTGGTAATACAAAAACAAACTAATAAATGCAATAAAGAAAGATACGGAAAACATTGGTTAGAAATCTAACTAGACTGATTATGATTATGTAATATGGAAACTTTATTCAAGGGACGTTTAATTAGCCCATTTTTCGTCTTCAGTGTTAGCACTCTTGTGATTCCATCTTGACCAGGGTGCTTCTGGACAACTCTACCTAATAGCCACTTTGTGGGTGGCAAGTTGTGATCCTTAATAACGACAATGTCGTCTATCTCTATGTCTGGCTTTTCTCTTGACCACTTATATCGTTGGTTTAGACCAACTAAGTATTCTGTTGACCACTTTTTCCAGAAGTCATTTACCATTTTCTGTGTCATCTTCCATCTTTGGATTCCGGTTACTTGAGTATCTGTTAGATCTTCATCGGGAATAGCTACTAATTGCTCTCCAACTAAAAAATGTCCAGGTGTTAAAGGCTGTGGGTCGTTAGAATCATCACTCATATATGAAATCGGACGTGAATTGAGGCATGCCTCTATCTGGCTCAAAACTGTCGACATTTCTTCAAATGTAAGAGTTGAATCTCCGATCACTCGCTTCAAGTGTGACTTAGCAGATTTCACACCTGCCTCCCATAGCCCGCCGAAGTTAGCAGCGTGTGGGGGAATAAAATGCCAAGTTGTTCCGTCATTGGCTAATACTTGGGCAATTTCGGTGGGAAGCTTTGATTTTGCGTTATTTAACATTTCTCTCAGCTCTCTGTCAGCTCCCACGAAATTGGTCCCATTATCACTGTATAAATCCACACACTGGCCTCGTCGGGACACGAATCGACGAAATGCGGCAATAAATCCTTTTGAGGTTAAATCCGATACAGCTTCAATGTGAATGGCTTTCGTTGCCATACATATGAAAATACATATGTATCCTTTATACGATTTAGAACCTCTTCCAGGTGAAAATCTAATATTGACAAAGCCCGTGAAATCGACACCAGTAGCCTTAAAGGGTCTCGAGGGTGTCAGCCTGACCTTTGGCAACTGACCCATGAGTTGCTGATTATTCTGTCGCGAATATCTTACACATGTGATACATTCTCGGTAGAATTTCTTCACCCGTTCTCTGGCTCGTATTATCCAATATTTAGAACGTAGGTAGTTTAACATAATTTGTGGTCCTCCATGCATGGTTTTGTGATGAGCATCAATTATTAATAGCTTGGTAAGATGGCTATTACTGGGCAAAATAATAGGATGCTTCGTGTCAAATTTTACTTCGGATTCATTGATGCGACCTCCGACTCTTAACACCCCATTGGTGTCAATAATGGGACAAAGCGTATGTATTGGACTCTTCGTATGAACAGGTGCTTGAGATTTTAGCTGCTGGATTTCCTTTTGAAAGTGTAATTTTTGTGTTTGTCTAATTATAATTCCTAATACTTCTTGCATTTCACCGACAGTTATAAATTTTTCAAATTTGGTTCTCTCTGTTTTTGGTAGTTTATAATGGTTAACGAATCTTCTACAGTAGGAAAGTACTCTCAACATCATTGTTAAATTTGAAAACTTTGTCCAAATGGACTCTTCTTCGTTTACAATTACAGCTGTCAAAGTTTTGATAGGTCGTTGTTCCTCAGTTGTAGAAAATGTGTCGCTATTGTCATAAATATCACTGTGATGCAAAATTTGTGGACCATGCCACCACAATTTAAGGCCAGCCATCTCTGCTCCCTTTACTCCTCTCGAACCGAAATCAGCTGGATTGTCGTGAGTGCGGATGTGGTACCACTGATTGGGCTCTAGCATAGTATGAATTTCTGAAACTCTGTTGCTTACGAAAGTATTCCACCGAGCAGGTTCTCTTCTTAGCCAGGCTAGTACCACGGTTGAGTCTGACCACGCGTGTAAATTTTCTTTGGGTACTTGCATAATTTGAGACACTTCAAAGATTAATTTGGAAGCAAGTAGAGCCGCACATAACTCCAATCGTGGAATGCTGACTTCCTTTTCGACCGGAGCGACTTTGGTTTTAGCTGTGACCAAATTAATATGAACTTGGCCGAATTCATCCTTAACTTTCACATAAACAGCACCAGCGTAGGCTGCTTGAGAGGCATCTGCGAAGGTATGTAGCTCCAATTTATCACCTTGATGCGATTGTAACCATCTTGGTATGACAATATTTTTGGCATCATTGAGACTCTCACGAAAAGAACACCATTCTTCAAATAATTCAGGTGTTAGATTGTCATCCCACGATAATTTAGCCTTCCACAATTTTTGAATGAATATCTTTGCTGACACAATCACAGGTGAAATCCAACCCATAGGGTCGTAAAGGCGAGCGATCTCTGAAAGGACTTTACGTTTCGTGACATTCTCATTCAATTCAGGCAACGACAGCGTATACTCGAAATTGTCAGTCATTTTATTCCAGCAAATGCCTAACACTTTTAACATACTATCAATCTTGAAATTCAATGCTTGGTCTGTTCTTTTTATCTCATCTTGAATGTGATTCATTAGTTTACTACTATTACTACACCATTTCTGCAAACTAAATCCTCCTGCATTCATCAACATGTTCATCTCTTCGAATATCTCTATGGCATCGTCTTCCGTCTCACATCCGGTAAGCAAATCATCAATGTAGTAATCTTGAAGAGCAATTTTTGCAGCACGTGGATAAGCTGATTCTTCATCTCTGGATAGCTGTTGTAAAGTTTTCACAGCTAGATAGGGGGCACAGGCTGTTCCAAAAGTTAGTCTCAATAGTTTGTAATGTTCTATGGGTTTGCTAGGATCTGACCGCCAAAGAATTCGTTGAAAATTGGAATCCTCCTCATACACACGAACTTGTCTGTACATCTGAACTAAATCCGC
Source organism: Autographa pulchrina (assembly GCA_905475315.1). NCBI lineage: Eukaryota > Metazoa > Arthropoda > Insecta > Lepidoptera > Noctuidae > Autographa > Autographa pulchrina. The sequence goes on along the minus strand of FR997761.1, from coordinate 10,351,607 downwards.
GAGTATACAAAAGGGGTGACGCCTCCACCTCATTAAAATATGACGTAAATCCTGCTGTATCTTAGGACCAACAAGCAAACAGTCGTTCAATGAGACATTGTTCACGCCCTTGCAAGACGCGTCAAAGACTACGCGTAGTTTTGTAGTCTCTTTGTCCTCTCGTACTACAGGATGATGGGGTAGGTACACAGCGTTTGGGTTCATTATTTCTTCACTGTCTATGATTTGTACCATATGGTTTTGATTTTTATACCCGTCGATCACTCTTTTGTACTCTTCATACATCAATGGATTTCTCAGTAACTTCTTCTCCAAATATTGGAATCTGCGTAAAGTGATGTCCTTAGATTTTCCTGCTACACATTTTGGTTTGCCTTCTTTGAACGGTAATTTCACTACATATCGTCCTTCATCATCCCTTACAGTAGTAGCTTCAAACATTTGCTCGCATTTAATTTCTTCTTTTGTTAATTTCTTCGTAATTGCATCTGGTTCTCTTTCTATATCCCAAAATTGTTTTAATAATTCATCCTCTCTAACTCGTATGTGACAGTTAATACTCTGGGAGATGTTTGAAGCTGATCCCTCTGTTACTCGACCTGACAAAATCCATCCAAATTGTGTCTCTTGTGCTATTGGGCCTTTGCTTGTTGGATGTCTCATCAATCCTTCAAGAATTATCTCCTCATATACTTCAACTCCCAAAATCATATCGATTTTAGCAGGCGATCCGTAGTTTGGATCAGCCAACTGAACTTTCTCTAGGTCTAGCCAACCTGTTATTTTTGTTTGACTCGTTGGAAGAAATGATGTCAGTTTCCTCAGAACATATGCATCGAAATTTACTGAAAACCTTGCATCATGAATTGACTCCACTCTAAGCGACACCATATTCTTTGATCTGGCTAGACTGTCTCCAATTCCAGAGACTAGACCATTAATACACAATCTTTTCAGGCTTAGTGACTGTGCAGTTGCCTCAGTGATAAATGACCCTTCTGAGCAAGGATCGATAAGAACTCGCACAATTTGTGAATTGTTCACGCGCATCAATTTCGGCGTGTATCCGGAACGGCGGTGCGACAAGTACGAAGCTGGCTACACGTTGACCAATGGGAGGCCTCCCCCGCCGCTGGCGCTGGCACCAACTTCACTCGGTGACAAGACAGAAAAAACGGTGTCGACTTAAAATACTCAACGGCCTATTCTATCTATTCCATAATTCATGTACATTGTTTTGTCTGTTCTTATTGTAAAACCGTATAATAAACGTTATTTTATTGCTAAAATACAATAAAGAATTCATTGAAGCCGTAACATTCCTGCCTGACCTGCTCACAACTACAACAAAGCGCATCATAGCGCAAACATTGGACCTTCGAGCACAGATCGTCAAAAACTCGTCTCGACGCAGAAGACGGGAAGTCATTCGGATCAGCAGAAATCGGTCAGGCCTATTATTTCCATTCCAACTTCCCTATCCGTATCCAGATTGTGCTAATTCCGTGCTGTGCTTTCTATTACAGTCATCATACAAAGAACGTGTCACTGTGCCTGCCGCTAGTGGTGAAAATCGTGAGTAACTTTTGTTTCTTGTAGGCCTTCGAAATGAGCGAGTATGAGGATAGTGAAACTGGAAATAAATTAAATTTAAACGATCTTAAAAAGCAAAGGGGTTCTTTAAAGGGTAGATTAACGGCTTTTGAAAAATATTTATTTAAGTGTGAGGATATTAGCTTATCTGAAAGGCAACATACAGAACTTCAATTACGTGTTGAATCCACAACTAGTTTGTTCAATTCGTTTAACATAATTCAAGAAAAAATAGAACAGTTATTAGATGATACTGAAATTGACAAACAAATTGAGTATAGAGAATTGTTTGAGGATCAGTATTTCAATTTAATATCTAGAGCAAAATGTTTAATTGGAAATGCTAAAGTTGTGTGTGATATCAGTGCTAACTCCCAGTCATCAAATTCGAGAACAGCGTCAATAAAATTGCCAGAGATTAAGCTCCCATCCTTTGACGGCTCATATGATAAGTGGCTCGAGTACAGAAACTCATATTTATCTATGATCCATAAGCGTAGTGATTTAGATGCGATACAAAAATTCCATTATCTTAAATCCTCACTTAGTGGCACAGCGTTGCAAGTAATTAGTGCACTTGAGTTTACAGCCGTTAACTATACCCACGCATGGGAATTATTAGAAAACAGGTACCATAATAATCGTTTACTAATACATAATCATGTTAAATCGTTGTTTACTGCACAATCATTGAGCAAAGAATCACCGTTGCAAATTCGAAAGTTAATTGATGTTGTTCTGCGTAATTTACGGGCACTAAAATCATTGGATGAGCCCACTGAATCCTGGGACACCCTTATAATTCACATTATAGTGTCAAAGCTAGATTCCTGCACAGAACGCGAATGGGAAAATTATAAGGGGTCTTTGTCCATTGATTCGCATGGGGAAAAAATTAAATTAGAAAGTTTATTGACTTTCCTTCGCAATCGTGCTGACATGTTAGATATGATTCATAACAATAATTCCCGTATTACGCAAAACCACAAACCTAACAATTCATCAGACAGTAAAAGGCACTGGAATAACTCGCAAACACATCAAACACACGCCTTTGTGTCAACTCGTAATAATAAAAATAATAAGTCGGACATTTCACGGCAATGTATATTGTGCGGTGGTCATCATGCGTTATATTCGTGTATTAATTTTCTTAATTTGTCAGTTCAAGATAGAATTAAATTTATAAGTGACAAAAAATTGTGCAACAGGTGTTTGCGTGGAGGGCATATATCATCTGAATGTACATTTGGGCCGTGCAAGCAATGCCAGAAAAAACATAATAGTTTGTTGCATATCGATAACCACAGTAATACGTTAACATCGGCCCCGCCGACAGCGAGTGCGCATCATTCACAGCTGATCGATAAGGAGCCGGTTACCGTGGTGTCGTGCGCTACTAATTCTATTGAAAATATTTCTAATGAGTTGCTAGTCAACAATGTGTCTTATAAATCGTTACCACACGTTCTATTATCCACTGCCTTAATCGAAGTCATGGATAATAACTGCAATTATCATACAGTTCGTGCTCTGTTAGATAATGGTAGTCAAAATAGTTTTATCACAGAAAAACTATCAAAGCGTTTAAACATAAAGGTTTTACAGTCCACAATTCGTATTTCAGGCGTGGGACAATCGGTCTCACAGTCAAATAAATTCGTTACTATAAATATGCGTTCAAAATTAAATAATTTCGGTACGAAACTTCGATGTTTCGTTTTACCATGCATTACTTCAAAACTGCCTTCAGCAGTATATGATAAGCATTCGTTTGATGTTCCTGAAAACATTAATTTAGCTGATCCCACATTCGGGGTACCATCGGAAATCGACGTACTGATAGGTGCAGATTTGTTTTGGGACATATTAAATAATCAGCGCATTAGGTTATGTAATGGGCCTTATTTACTTGATTCAAAGTTAGGCTGGTTACTTTCTGGTCCAATTTATACAAGCCATTCTCGCGAAAGTAATAGTAGTTGTAATTTTGTGCAACTATCGACCATTGAGACGCAACTGCGTAAATTTTGGGAGCTAGAGGAAGTAACTGGGTCCGGATCTATTCTCACCGAAGACGAGCGTATCTGTGAGGAGTCGTTCATTCAAACAACGAAACGTGATAGTAGTGGAAGATTTTCCGTGAGGATTCCATTGAAAGAATCTCCGGAAGTCCTTGGCGATTCATACGAAAGGGCAAAATCTCGTTTTTTTTCATTAGAACGTAAATTAAATCAGTCACCTACTTACAAAAGGATGTACTGTGACTTTATGAGAGAGTATCGTGATTTAGGTCATATGTCTCGTGTGTCTGAATATGCGTCACCATATTATTTTCTTCCTCATCATGGTGTGTTTAAGGAACACAGCACTACTACAAAATTGCGTGTAGTATTTGATGCTAGTGCTGTTACCACCTCAAACAAGTCATTCAATGATATTCAATACATAGGGCCGCCTCTGCAAAACGACATTTTTTCCATTTTACTTAGGTTTCGACAGTATAAGTACGTAGCCTGTGCGGATGTGGAAAAAATGTATAGGCAGATTGAAGTACATCCAGACCAACGCAACCTCCAACTAATATTATGGAGAGACAATCCTAATGATGATTTAAGCATTTATCAACTTAACACGGTCACATACGGGACCGCGTCGGCTCCTTACTTGAGTATGCGTTGTTTGCGTCAAATAGCTCATGAGACGGATGATAAAATGGTCGCTAGGGCTATAAACGAAGATTTCTTCGTCGACGATTTAATTCTGGGTGAAAATGATCCCGTAGTATTAACTGATTTATGTACAAAAATTTCCCAAGCGCTAAGTTCAGGTTCTTTTAATTTACGTAAATGGATTTTCAACTTTAACGTAGCTTCAGAATTATTTAAAGAAATGGCAATTGGCGATAATTGTCAAAACAAAACATTGGGTCTGGGATGGCAGGTTGATAAAGACGAACTTTATTTTTCGTCTAATATTCAAAATAAGTCGAAAAATATCACTAAACGTATTATTATGTCCGTTGTATCACAAATTTATGACCCAGTAGGCTTGTTATCCCCTGCTATAATAATAGCAAAATTAATGCTCCAAAAATTATGGATTACTAAACTCGATTGGGATGATCCCGTTCCCCCCAACATAGAAAGTGAATGGAATACATTTATTCAAACGTTGTCCAGCTTAAATAAGCTTCGAATTCCTCGTTATGTAATGAGTAATTGTACGGATAGTCGAGAACTGCACATATTTACAGATGCGTCACAGGAAGCGTACGGCGCCTGTGCGTACATACGTACTTATAATGATAGTGATACACACGCATGTGTAAGGTTGTTGTGTTCAAAAAGTAAGGTCGCCCCGGTTAAAACCATCTGTACAGTCCCGCGACTTGAACTGTGCGGGGCACTGCTGGGTGCTCGATTGTTTAAGAAAATAATTCAATCACTTAGATTAACATTTAATAAAGTATTTTTCTGGACGGATTCCACTATTGTCATGGGTTGGATAAGAATGTCACCTCACCGTTTGAAAACATTCGTACAAAATCGTGTATCACAAATTAATGAATTAACCAGTGATGCACTGTGGTTACATGTCAATAGTGAGAATAACCCTGCCGATATTGTATCGCGGGGACTACATTTAAATGAACTTCAGTACAATAATATGTGGTGGAGTGGACCCACATTTTTACATAATCGAGAATTTCAATATACGAGTGAATTTTATATAAATGAGAATCAATTATCGGAACTCAAGACTAAAAATGTAGTCCTAGTATGTACTGCTAAAACAAATAATTATTTAAATGATATAATAGATTTCAATAGATTCTCATCATTTACAAGATTAAGGCGAGCGGCGGCATATTGTTTACGATTTATAAACAATACGCGTAATACTCGGAACCATCGCCAAACCGGTTCCTTATCAGTGAGCGAACTGAATGCCGCTGATTTATTGCTTGCACGGATCTCACAACAACAATCTTTGTTCGAGGAATATAATTGTTTATTAAAGGCGTCAGTTATAAAATCGAAAAGAGTAATAGGTTTAAATGTTTTTCTAGATGAAAACAAATTAATTCGTGTAGGGGGAAGACTTAATAACTCAAGTAATTTCGATGAAAATAAAAAGCATCCGGTACTGTTGTGTAGTAAACATCGATTTACAATATTACTTTTTCAACATGAACATAGACGATTATTTCATGGTGGCCCTCAGCTTTTATTGGCTTGCATTCGTGAAGCTTGGTGGCCTATAGGGGGTCGGCATTTAGCCAGGAAAACGGTGCACGACTGCGTCATATGCGTGCGCTTCAAGGGTGTTACAGCGCGGCCTCAAATGGGTAACCTTCCGGCCAAGCGTCTGGAACCCGGGTTCCCTTTTATGTATTGTGGCGTGGATTACGCTGGACCTATTATGATTTTGAGCCGTAGAGGGAGGGGAGCTGCTCTTAAAAAATCTTATATATGTTTATTCGTCTGCTTGTGTACGCGTTCCATACATTTAGAGTTAGTCACTAGTTTATCAACACATGACTACTTGTTAGCATTAAAACGTTTTATCTCACGCCGCGGTAAACCGGCTGAGATATTTTCAGATAATGCAAAAAACTTTGTAGGAGCCGAAAAGGAAATTGCATCTTTTATTGAAAGTAATAATGAGGAAATAATTCAATTTGCTGCCAGTAATAATATAAAATTCAGTTTCATTCCTCCGTATGCTCCTCATTTTGGGGGTTTGTGGGAGGCAGGAGTGCGATCGTGCAAACACCACTTGCGGCGGGTTGCTGGTAACACTAACCTTACTTATGAGGAGTTCAGTACGTTGTTGGCACAAGTGGAAGCCATCCTGAATTCCCGACCATTAACCGCTCTGTCACCAGATCCCAACGACCTGCAGCCTCTTACACCCTCTCATTTCCTCATAGGCCGACCACTTACCGCTCCAGTCTGCCAAGACTTGACTTCAACACCGAGTCACCGTCTGTTACAATACGACCAAATCGAGCAAATGCGACAAAGCTTTTGGAAGCGATGGACGAGAGAATACGTTACGGAGCTGCAGACCCGGACAAAATGGAAAGCGCATCAAACTGATCTACAGCTCAACCGCCTTGTCCTAATCAAAGATGACAACATGCCTCCGCTCAAATGGAAGTTGGGTCGAGTTGTACGTGTGTATCCAGGAACCGATGGCATCTCAAGGGTCGCTGATCTTCTCACTACATCAGGCGTTACACGCAGAGCCTTCTCGAAGATATGCCCGTTGCCAGTATCGACAGAGGGAATCGAAGGAGATGAAAACTCATCCTAATATTGCTCCTGTTGGAACCAGCTGATTCCAAGGCCGGGTCCATGTTCACGCGCATCAATTTCGGCGTGTATCCGGAACGGCGGTGCGACAAGTACGAAGCTGGCTACACGTTGACCAATGGGAGGCCTCCCCCGCCGCTGGCGCTGGCACCAACTTCACTCGGTGACAAGACAGAAAAAACGGTGTCGACTTAAAATACTCAACGGCCTATTCCATCTATTCCATAATTCATGTACATTGTTTTGTCTGTTCTTATTGTAAAACCGTATAATAAACGTTATTTTATTGCTAAAATACAATAAAGAATTCATTGAAGCCGTAACATTCCTGCCTGACCTGCTCACAACTACAACAAAGCGCATCATAGCGCAAACATGAATAACCATTGGGTGAATATGCTTTAACTACAGCCGTAGCTAATAGCCTCTCTCTCTGAATTTTCTCTGTTACCAAATGAGCTACCACTTTTGTCTCAGTTTCTTGATTACGGTTCTTCGTCTCAGTGCTATCAGTATTGGAAGATGAATTTCCATCTGAATTGGTTCTCTCTATGTGCAGCAGTGTGTGATGACGTCTGCCGCAGCGACGGCAGTATGTCGATGATCGACATTGTTTCACTGAATGTGTGGGGGCAAAACAATTGAAGCACAGTCTCTTTGATTGCACGAATTCTGATCTCTCTTGAGGAGACTGCTGTCCAAATCGCTTGCATTGATAAAGAAGGTGCTGACCTTTACAGCTCGTACAGTTCATATTTGTTCTTTTATCGTCTTCTTGCGTGGTAGAGTGAAATACTTTTGGTTTATTTGTATTAGGAGGCGTTTGTTGGGCCTTGACTGCAGGTTTGTTGCCACCACCTATCATTTCTAATGTTCGGAATCTGGTTTCTAAAAACTGAACGAGGTCTTCCCAGGGTGGCAATTCATCAGGATCTAATTGGCTAACTTGGATTTCCCACAGTTTTCGAGACTCTAAGTCAAGCCGTGTCAAAACCAGGTAGTTGATAAAAACATCACGCCACTTGATACCAATTCCGATGTTTTCCAATGATTTGAGAGATGATGAGGTAACATCTAAGAGTTGTTTGATAGAACTTGCTGACTCAGTGGAATTCCGTTGAGAATGCAATCGCTTCATAATCTCATTGCAAATGTAACGCTTATTATTATAGCGACGGGTCAGTTGTTTAAAAGCTTCTTCATAATTTGAATCTGTAGTTGAGAAGTTTTTAAGTAGGGTATCCGGTTCACCAGTGAGACTGCTCTTCAAATAGTGCATTTTTTGCACTGCGCTCAAAGCTGTGTTCTGATCAATCAACGATGTGAACATGTCATAAAACGTTTGCCATTCTTCATATGATCCAGAAAATTTCGGTAGTTGAATCTGTGGCAACTTAACCTTTGTGCTTGATAGACTCGATTCATCAGGTTTGTCGGTTTGAGACGAATGAGGTGTCACACCGTATGTAAGAAGATCATCTTTCATCCTTGTCTTGTAATCAGTGTAAATCTCCTCAAATTGACTATACATATCTTCTGTGAAATAAGTTAGTTTTGATTTGTCTTCTCTTTTTATATTTCCGACTATGTCACCGTGTATGTTCGCAAAACTATCAAATAATTTTTCTAATGTTTCAAGTCTTGCTTCAATGTAAGATGCCTTGAGTCTCTCCTTGGGTGTCTTTTTATAGTTTAAATAGTTTTTGTTCACATGCTCCAACATATCCTCTTGCTTCAATAACAACTTCTCCATTTTGAAATAGACAGTTCAAAGTTTCTGTTTTAAAGAAATTTTACAAGTTCGTTTAACCACAATTTTTCTTAAGTGTTTTTTGACTAGACTTTTTCACAAGATTTTTTCTATGTCCTTTTAATGTATATAAATTATATATTAATAATAAATTTAAGTCTTTTTTCACTTAAATTTTCTAAGTCCTTTTAACACTCAAATTTTTCTAAGTCTTTTTAACGCAGAATTATTCTAAGTCTTTTTTCACTAAAATTTTTTAAGTCTTTTTAACACTCGAATTTTCTAAGTCCCAACACTTCACTTTATCACTTTTTATTCACTCTACTCACTTAATTCCCGGGTTTCGGCACCAGATGTCAGCACTATTTACTTAAATAAAACCACACACACTGTTGTTGAAGAAAATATACTCATTTATTAAAGTTATACTGTTTTAACTTATACTATTTGATGTAACGAAACCATAGCGCGATTCAGAAAGGGAGTACAACGCCATCTAGGGAGCTAGGAGGAACTAAAATAAGAACTGGCAGAAAGTGATTCGAAATTTTGATGAAATTATTATTGCACTAGTATTTACGAGTATATTATACGATCTAAAAATAAGATTATGTATATATTTATATATATAGCTCAGGTTTAAACAGTTATTGAATGTCAAAGTGTAAAATATTATATGCAAAAGCACAAAACATGTCAGTAATGTAGAAAAAAAATGAATATGCAATAAGCACAAACATGTCAATAGAATATAAAAAAATGCATATGCAAAAGCACAAAACGTGTCAGTTTGTAAATATTGTACAACATGCAAAAAAAAAACAAGGAAAAAATACTTAAAAAATAAACACAAGCGATAGCTGTATAAGCGAGCAGCTCAATCCCAGGCGTTTCTATCATTTAAATAATCGGATATGTTGTAATATCCTTTCGTTAATCATTTTGATTTAATAAAGTAATAAAGTAAGAGTAAGACTGGAACGCGCTTTAACAATAATACGTCTTAAGCTCTTAGTTATAATATATTTTTTATCATATTTTTACCGTTTATCTAACTAAGTACACAAGTGCATACATTACTTTAAATTCACTTAGTGCTGCCTGTATCACAAGATAATTTCACGAAGAACGTAAATATAAAACAATAAACAACAACTATAAAAAGTGCTCGTCATAGTGACTTAATCGCGAGTGTATGGGATTTTCACGGTTATGCATACCGCGTAACCGCTAAAGTGGAGTGTACTCTGCGCCTGCGGCGAACACCGCAGTCACGGTAATATTATTACCGTGCCGCAGTGCTACCAACATTCTACCGAAACCTGCAGCGCGCTGCGTTCCACGTACAAATAATTCTACATTTTTAAGAATTATAAAAGTGCGTTCTGAAACCCACAGTACATTGCATAATATAAAGTCTGCGCTAGACCAACTGTGAGTGAGGTGCCCGGCGCGAAATTGGTGACCCTATCTACAACGGATACGCAGCGCAATAAGCTCAGTTACCTGTTTGCTGTTCGATTTTCTTTCTACATATTCTAGCACTAAATTATAATGTTCCGATCACCCGATAAGAGTCACTCTAATCCAGATATTGCTGGCTCGCTTGAGATTGTGGGAAACGTCACTCAGAGAAAACGTAAACAACCTGAGTCAGAGTTTACCGAGGCCATAGGACATTGTCACAAGAAATTAACAAAAAGTTAGATGACAGGCGTTGTGAGCTGGACTGCGCAATATCTAAAATAACGGACAGTATAACCATTATTAAAGCTGATCTAGCCACCGTAACCCAAGTTACTTCCGATATCAAGACCGACTTAGACAGTTTGCGTTGCGAACACACTAGCTTAGATAATAAGGTGTGTAGTCTAGACGCTAAACACAATGGGCTGGTGAAGGACGTGGAAATTCTCAGGAATTCTGTCCAGTACACCATGGACGAACAGAACGACCTTAAGAAAAAGATGGAACTCATTCGGTCTGAAAACACAGAAACTATTACTGATATGATTGCCGGCCTTGAAGCGAAGATCGATTTTCTTGAACAACAAGCCCGTCAATGTAACCTGGAGCTATGCAATGTTCCGGAACTGCGTAATGAAAATTTGATTACTCTTATGGAAAATATTTGCGCAAAAATACAGTTTACATTATGTCCTAAAGATATCCTTGCTATACATAGAGTGCCACACGCACCCACAGAAAATAAAAAGCCGAAAAATATCATCGTAAAACTGAGCTCACGCATCCTAAGAGAAAATTTGTTGAGCGCTTACCGACTAGCAAAAGGACTAGATACTAACCAACTGCAACTTACTGGACAGTCTAATCCCATTTATATGCATGAACACTTAACTCTCAAAAAGAAACAATTATTTCGACAATGTAAGGATGCCGCCGTCAAGAACAAATTTAAAAATGTGTGGGTTAAGCATGCTACTATTCTCGTGCGCGAAATTGACTCCGAACCAGCATTTGTCATACGATCCGAGAAAGACATTTCTAAAATCAAGCCCAAAATGGCAAAATTCAATCCCGGCACCGATCATGTTTAGAAGTGAGTTTTATACACGCTTTAGCTGTTTAGTATTTCACAACTTTATAGAATCTGAGTATTTTTTTGTTTATTTACTTTGCTTTGTTAAACATCTATTAAGGCTAATATTATGTTTTCATATTTTATTATTACATAGTGTAATTCTTAAACAATGGCATAGTAGCTTTTTTAAAAACATGTTATACTTGTTGTCACCACTTTTCATAAAAATAGTAATTTTAATCTTACATTGTGCAGTCGCGAGAAAAACGATGAGTTAACTACACATCTGGGACAGCCTTGGTGGCTGGACGATCACACAAACGATGTTCCTATGAAAATACAGCAGTAACAAACTATAATACGTGCACGTACCTTGGTCTGCTATTTCTGCTGCCGATGTCCCCCGGCGATATGATTCCACCACAGTTGATTGCTGAAGGTCACGAGCTGCTCGGAATATTGATTCCCAGCAGAATATCGGTCGAGTTGACGCGTTTAAGGGTTTCCTGGAGAGAGATCGCGAAGTGCGCGCGCGTGCAAGATGGTGAGAAAAGATTGTCGATAGGGGGGCGGTTTGTCCGTTAACGGTAGTGACGTCATGACAGATGCAGCAGTAGCACCAATCGGATAACGAGTACGGCACGTATTACAACTGTCAAAACAGTTGTGATTGCCACTGCTGAAAATCGATAAGAACATCGTGTGTTGCCCGTGGTGAAATTTAAACGATCTTATTTTAGTCATTTGTATGATGACGAAACATTCCGCCCACCAAAATACCTATGGTATTTTCGAAAATACGAAATACAAATAGATAAGTTAGGAAGAAAACGTTAAACCTTAATAGTTACTGAACTACGAATCTAATCAACCTAACCTACGATGCCTAATAATATTAAGTTAAATAATACGTTAATCCTCTATAGGTAGAGGACAGAGTTTGACCAGCGGTCGCTTAACAGAATTGCTAGTAGCGGTCTTAAGAATTGCAACCCTAACTACTCCGTCAGCGCCAGGAAGAAGACCAGTAACCCTACCAAGTGACCATGCAAGAGGAGGTCGATTGTCATCCTTGATGATTACAAGCGAGCCCACCCCTAATGGTCTTGAGTTCTTGGTCCATTTGGCGCGTTAAGTGAGTGAATTTAAGTACTCGTGTTTCCATCTTGACCAAAAACTTTGTTGGAAAGCTTGCAAAAACTGCCACCGATGAAGACGATGAATATTCTCTTATATTCTTCTTCTGGTCATCAGGCTAGTGCTGAATATCTCTTTCTAGAGGTTTCAGTTAAAGGAGCTAAGGCCGTCGTTGGTGTTGTGTATTGCCCCCCTTCTATCGATTACTTCACTGATTTTGAATCGGTTTTAGAATCGCTGGGTTCTGAGTATGCACACTACATCATCATGGGTGATTTCAATACAAATCTCCTTGCTCCTAATTCTCCTCGATCCCGAAAACTCCTTCATCTTGTGGAATCATCCAGCTTAAACATCCTGCCCTTACAGGCAACTCACCGATCTACAACAGGTGATGATTCCTGGCTGGATTTAATCCTAACTTCCAACCTTTCCCTTATTTCCTCTCATGGTCAGTTTATTGCTCCCGGCTTTTCTCATCACGACCTTATTTTCCTCTCCTATATCCTTAAACCTCCTAAGTCCAAGCCTAAGGTTTTGCATAGGCGTTGCTTTGCGCGTATGGACGTTGATCAGCTCCTTAAGGATGCTTCCGATATCAATTGGACTCCATTGATGGAAGCTGACTCAGTGGATGATAAGCTTAATATTTTTAACAACCGGGTGAACTCTTTGTATGATCTCCATGCACCCGTTAAGAGAGTAAGAGTGAAACGACTACCAGCACCGTGGATGACCAGGCTTATTAAGATTGCAATGCGTAGGAGAGATCGTGCATTTCGGAAGTTTAAAAAAGACCGTACAGATGAAAATTGGGCTCAATTTAAAACTGCAAAGAATCGGTGTAATCTCATGATACGTAACGCCAAACGCCGCCATATTCTAAACAATATCTCCTCTTCTTCTCCTGCTGATATCTGGAAGTTTCTCGGAACACTCGTTATTGGCAAATCGCGGCATTTAGACCTACCTAACTCAATCAGCTTAGATACTTTAAATAGTCATTTCTGCACTTCTTCCAATGTGGATTATGTAATCAGACAGGATACTCTAAACTACATTTCTGGGCTATCGCGTCCTGATATCAATACTTTTAGTTTTTCGCCAGTCGATGAGGAAGAGGTCAAAAAGATTATCCTTTCTATTAAATCAAAAGCGGTGGGCTGTGACAACATTAGTCGCCATATGATTATTTCTATCTTAGTCCCAATTCTACCTGTCATCACCCATATTGTGAACTTTTCCCTTTTCTCCGGAGTATTTCCTTCGCTTTGGAGGAAAGCGTACGTTTGTCCTCTTCCTAAGATTTCTAATCCAACACTCCCCAACCATTTCCGTCCGATCTCAATCCTGCCTTTCTTATCCAAAGTGCTAGAGGCTTGTGCGCATAAACAATTCACTCGTTTTGTTTACGAAAACAAGCTTTTGAGCCAATTTCAATCTGGGTTTAGGCCACGCCATAGCACTTCCTCTGCCCTTCTCAAAGTAACTGGCGATATTAGACTCGCCGTGGAAGACGCTAACCTGACTGTGTTGGTTTTAGTAGATTTCTCTAATGCGTTTAATACCGTCAGTCACGATATCCTTCTTTCTATCCTGTCATATCTCATGGTCTCTTCCAATGCATTAGACTGGTTTTCTTCTTATTTTCGGGAGCGCCAGCAGTCGGTTCGGGTGGACGAAGTCTCGTCAACCTGGTGTAATTTGGATGCTGGCGTTCCGCAAGGCGGCATACTCTCACCTCTTCTCTTCGCAGTATTTTTAAATTTACTTACTCCTGAGCTTCAGTGTTCGTATCATCTGTATGCCGATGACTTGCAGTTATATCGTCATACTTCTGTTGATGAGTTGGCTGTCACGCTCGGGAAAATCAATGAGGACTTAGTGGTTGTAAAAAATTGGGCTGCCAGGTTTGGGGTGGCAGTCAACCCTGGTAAATGCCAAGCCATAGTTATTGGTAGCTCGAGAAATATAAGGAAAGTTGATACTTTCGGCTTGCCACCTATAGTTTTCAATGGCATGGTAGTACCTTATAGTGACAACGTGAAGAACCTTGGCTTACATATGGACTCCACATTTAACTGGCAAGCACAAGTCGCAGCTGTCAGCCAAAAAGTTACAAACATGCTACGGTTCCTCTACCGCCTGAAAAATTTGCTTCCGTCCAATGTGAAAGCGATGCTTATGCGAACCTTAATCTTCCCCATAATTGACTATGGTGATGTTTGCTACTATGACCTGAATGCAGATCTGCTCAACAAACTTGACCGGCTTCTCAATAATTGCATTCGATTCGTTTTTAATCTTCGCAAGTACGATCATGTTTCAGTGTATCGAACGCAACTCAGATGGCTACCTATAAGGCAGCGTCGTGAGATGAGGGCGTTGACCACTCTTTTTTCTATTCTTCACACACCTACTTCACCTTCCTACTTAACTTCTCACTTCGAAAATCTTGGTTCACATCATGACAAAAGTCTACGCTCTTCAAAAAATCGTCTTCTACTCTACCCTGCACATCGTTCTGATATTATTCATTCTTCCTTCTTCGTTAAATCTATTCTTCTCTGGAATGAGTTACCTCAAGAGATCAGGATGTTAAACAGCCGTCACACCTTCAAAGTAAAATTACGTAACCACATTCTTGGGAAATTAGCAGAATCATAACAGTATTTCGTTTTCTATTTATTTTTCTTGATATGTAAGTATAAGTAGTATATGTAGTGTACATATTTATATAGTTATATATATATATTTATTTATATATATTAATAATAATTATATGTGTGTTGTAATATATGTAGGTTTATATGTAACACTGTTTCTTCTAAATTTCTTGGCACCTACCTATGCTTTCTCTCCACCACCCAAAGGTAGACTGGTAGAGAACGCCTAAGGCGTTAAGTCCGCCATTGTACATTGTGTGCAAGAAGTATTTAATAAATAAATAAATATTGACGTTAGAATAATCATCATCGGGGACAGCGGTCAGAGGCTCCAATGTAAGGAAATGACCCGGTGTTAACGCTGACAAGTCATTAGGGTCCGAACTAACAGGGCACATTGGCCGTGAATTTAAAACCGCCTCGATTTGTACGAATAATGTAGTAAGTTCTTCAAATGTTAGAACCTGATCACCGACTATGCGATACAAATGTTGCTTTGCGGCTTTGATTTGAATCTCCCAAACTCCTCCAAAATGGGGAGCGGATGGTGGATTGAATTTGAACTTAATTTTCTCCGTGCTAGACGCAGTTTGCATTAAAGCAGTGAGTTGATTTCTAGCACCGACAAAATTGGTTCCGCAATCAGCGTGTATAGTTGAACAACGTCCGCGACGACCCACAAAACGACGCAATGCAGCAATGAAACCCTCTGCCGATAGTGTGGAGACCACCTCTAAATGGACGGCCTTCGTAGCTAGGCACACGAATAGGCATAAATAGGCTTTATCTATTTTTGCCCCACGATGAGTGCCCAGCTTGATACGGAAGGGCCCACCGAAGTCGACACCCACCACGGAGAAAGGTTTCACCTGGCTAACTCGATATGTAGGAAGATCGCTCATAAACGGTTGCAAAGGCACTGGATTTGTACGATAACATCGAATGCACTTAGCAAGACAACGGCGAATGACGCGTTTCGCGGAAACGATCCAGAATTGTTGTAAAACTAAATATTGAGTTGTATTAATTCCAGGATGACAGTAGTTACGGTGAACGAAATCGATGATTAACAAGGTGAGCGGGTGATCAGAAGGTAAAAGCGCAGGATATCTCTGCTCAAACTCTAATCCAGATCGAGCGAGGCGACCGCCCACCCTGAGAATTCCCCTTTTGTCGATAAAAGGATTAAGTTTACTGAACGGTTTTAAAAGTACTTTATTTGATTTTAATTTACTTATTTCTTCCGCGAATTCTTGACCTTGAACGTGTCTTACAATAGTTATCAATGCATTATGACGTTCTGATTTGTTAAGAAACGCACTCCGATTAGCAATAGTCGGGTTTCGAGAATTTTGAAGAAAACGATAGATGTACGTAAGGATACGAACGATTTTTTCTAACGAAAAACGATTTAATAAATTATTGATAATTGAAACATCTTTTTCCCGAGGATGCACAGTTGATACTAACACAGGAGATTTACGAGTCTCGGCCTCAACAACTTTCTGCTCGTCATTAGTAACGCTGTCAATACAAGATGGCCATGACTCATGCGGCTCGGATAACCATCGTGGCCCCGCCCACCATAATGAGTTGTGAAGAAGTTCACTTGGAAATTGGCCTCGCGAACAAACATCTGCAGGATTGTCTGCAGAGGACACGTGATGCCAATATTCAATAGCTGTTATTTCTTGAATATGACTCACGCAATTGGCAACGAAAGTAGACCAACGACATGAGGGTGAACGCAACCAAGAGAGTGTAACAGTGGAATCGGACCACAAAAAGACAGCTGAAATAGGAATACGAGACAGATAAGTTTCTGTACTGTCGAACAAACGAAATTAACGTAAGAATTGTTATATACGTCTGTTACTCGTAAATAAATAACCGCGCCATATGCAGTTTCCGAACTGTCGCAGAATCCGTGTAGCTCGTAGAATTGTGAATCAGTACGAGTGACTCTACGCGAAATTTTTAGATGTTGCAACTGAGAAAGTTGATTCTGATAATTTTTCCATGTACTGACGACCTCGTCAGAGGGAACGTCATTCCACCCGGCACCGATAATCCAAAGTTTTTGGATTAAGCTTTTAACATGAATTGTCAGGGGGGATAAGAATCCTAACGGGTCGAAGATTCTAGCGAGTTCACTAAGAATAGACCGTTTGGTACATGGCCGATGTGAAGATACAACTTCAAAAAGAAACGAATCAGTTGAGGGATCCCATTTGAGTCCCAAGACTTTGAATGAAGCCGGTTCAGCTTTATCTAATGATACAGAATCAGTTAGGCAATCTTCAGGTTGAAGATCCGATAAAAGACGATTGTCATTTGACACCCACTTCCGAAGATGAAAACGTCCTTTTTTAAAAAGAGCGATAAGTTGTGTTTTTGTTCTTTGTACAGTGGCGAAGTCCTGACTACCGCTGACGACATCATCCATGTAGGTGTCCGACAAGATTACACTCCTGGCGAGCGGGTAAGAATCCCCCTCGTCATCAGCAAGCTGTCGCAAAGTACGGCAAGCGAGATAGGGGGACGAAGAGATGCCATACGTGACCGTGTTCAGACGAAACTCTAAAAGAGGTTCGCTAGGCGAAGCTCTCCAGAGAATTCGCTGATAGTCACGATGGTCGCCGAAGAGTATAATCTGTCGGTACATCTGAAGTACATCTGCCATGAAAACGACGTCGTGTTCACGAAAGCGCAATAGAATTTCCAAAATGTTTGATTGTAATTTTGGACCGATGTGTTGACTTTCGTTTAACGATCGAGAACGTGCATCTTTAGCAGAGGCGTCAAATACGACACGAAGGCGAGTCGTGGTACTATCAGGACGTATGACGCAGTGATGGGGAATATAGTATTTCCCATTCCCTACGTCATCTGGAGAGACCAATGACATATGGCCCGCAGTTAGATAGTCAGACATAAAATCGCAATATTGACGATGACACTCGGGGTCACGTGACAGTCGACGTTCAATCGCATAGAAACGACGCAAAGCAATATCACGTGAACCAGTGAACATAGGCTCGAAATCGTCCCTGAATGGCAACTGCACGATGTACCGCCCAGATGAGTCACGAGAATGAGTTGTGATAAAATGTTGTTCACATGCTATCTCATCTGGGGTTAGGGATGCTGCGGGTGGTAATAGATCTAATTCCCAAAAACGTTGAACTAATGAGTTTAATTCCTTATCACTTTGTATAGAAGTGTTCAGTAGGGAGCCGAGTAAATGAGTAGCTAAACAAGTTTTACCGAACAATAGCCATCCAAAGACTGAGTCGAAGGCGGTAGGTTGATGTGATTTTCCTTTAATATTACGGTTACGAAGCGATTCCGCAAATACATCCGCACCGAACAGTAGGTCGATCCGGCCAGGAATGTCAAAACCGGGATCGGCTAACGATAGTGAATTGATGTGAGACCAACCCGATGCATTTAATTTAGCTATTCGCTGGTCCCCGCAAATTTTTGACATTACGTGCATATTTAAATTAAATAAAACTTGATCACCAGTACCAATGGAACAATTAATGTCTCCTAAGATTGAAGCCAGGCCTTCACCGATTCCACTTATAGTTGTGGTAGGACTGGATAGTTTTAAATTTCAAATTTTGATAGCTGAGTCAGTAATAAGATTAATCTGACTCCCCGAATCGAAAAGAGCTCGAAAAGACACGAACTTACCATCCGAATCCCGTACTTGCACAATGGCAGTTGCTAATAAAACAGTTGTGTTATTGATTTTAGAAAATAATTAAGAGGTTGGGTTCGACTCGACCGGTTTATCTTTATGAAGTAGAGTGTGATGTTTATGGTTACACTTACGACATTTAAAAATAGATGTACAACCTTTTAATTGATGTGAAGCTCGAAGACAATTGAAACACCAATTATTCTTGCTTGCGATAGATATCCGCTCATCTACTGGTTTATTAAGAAATTGTTGACATGATGATATTGAGTGAGTATCACCACAAAACGCGCACTTAACTGGTTGTGACGTAGGAGTTTCACTGCTTGTAGTACTAGCTGTGGCAACTTGAGGTTTATCTGTACTGCTCACAAGCGCATGAGAAACGTTTGCCCGTTTATTTATTTGAAATGATTTTACAGATCGTTGTTGTGGCTTACTCGAAGTTTTATTATTAGTTTCGCAAAAATGAGAATCACGTAAAAGCGCTTCACACTTCAAATTTAAGAAAGACTTCAACTGTGCACATGGAGGAAACTCAATATCAGGATATTTTTCCTCGAAATCGCGACGCAAGTTTGAGTCTATCTTAGAGAGAAGGTGGTAGACTAATACAAAATCCCATCGGTCCTCAGGTAAAATAATTTTCTTTAAAATAATTAAATTTTCCTCAAACAGGTCCAATGATTTTCTAAACTCATTACCGTCAGTAGTATTAAAATTAATGTTTAAAAGGTCCTTCCATGACGTAAAAGCTAAAGGTCGTTTCCTTTGATAGCGAGTAAGAAGGGCCTGGTAGGCATCATTGTAATGCTCATAAGTTAATGGGAATGCCTTGATAACAGATAATGCATCGCCGGTCAACGATGAGAATAAATAATGATTTTTTTCCGTATCAGTAAGACTACTAGAATTATGAATCAATGCATTAAAAGTGTCGTGATATTCAGGCCATTTCTTGATGTCACCACTGAAAGTTGGAAGAACAATTTTCGGTAAACGGATATTCGACGATGAAGAACTATGTTTATTATTTACTTGAGGTTCACTTTTAGTTAAACTACGATGAATAGATAAGATTTGAAAATATTTATCGTCAAATGTATCCTGGAGCGTATTATCTGCATGATCACGATCATCTAAAAGCTCCAAAACGATCTGATGAGCACTTTCAAAGCTATCTAGAATATGTTTGAGTTCCTGATAATAAGAAAGAAATAAATTCCGTTGTGAGTCATCACTCATTGCCAATGTACCTATTTCCAATGCCTCATCCAACCGCTTAATAGCTAAAGAACGCTTTCTACGTAACTGTGATAAATCTTGAACTGTATATTCATTCTCCGTAGAGTGGGATTTCGATTTCTTAAAGCAACTTTGTTTACGAGACGAATGTTTACTTAACAATGACATGATGAAAACAACTAGCAAGATCGGTTACTGATAACGAATAGTCGGCGATACAAGGTTCCAACAGATGGGCCACGGATGGGCGCTGTCTGCTTACAAAGATGTAAACAAGATAAAGTAATATTTATTTAATTTTGGTCGTGTGTATGTATATCTACAGATTATAGACTGTGTAAAAAGCGCAACATAAATCCTTTGTTCAATTTAAGTTAATTTAATTAAGTTTTGAAGTTAAACGGATGTAAGCTTCGTAATACCTATTGACACAATTTTTCTTTTATGTAATAGGAAAGAATGTAGCTAAGGTAGTCTTGCCTTGGTTTTACGGTAATCTCACGAAGAGTATTATCGCGTTTCCCGAAGGCGGAACGTGTTGGCTGCGTATCCGAACGCAAGCCGCTGACAACTCAGACTACTAGCGCGGTACGTTATGATAATTTGTTACACCACCTACCTTCGAATGAAAAATGACACACGAACAAAGGACCTTTTTGCGAATGTTAATGACCGATATTTTTTCGATACGATATACCTAAAACAGTTAATATAGGCCGAAAAGGATAATATTAAGCACCGAAGGAAGATAGATTGCCTAATATTGAGATCCTATAATAACTACTAAGGTTTAACTGGGTTGAAAAATAAGTCGTAATGGCGGGTCCCGGGTTTCGGCACCATAAAAATGTGCAGTCGCGAGAAAAACGATGAGTTAACTACACATCTGGGACAGCCTTGGTGGCTGGACGATCACACAAACGATGTTCCTATGAAAATACAGCAGTAACAAACTATAATACGTGCACGAACCTTGGTCTGCTATTTCTGCTGCCGATGATCCGCCGGCGATATGATTCCACCACAGTTGATTGCTGAAGGTCACGAGCTGCTCGGAATATTGATTCCCAGCAGAATATCGGTCGAGTTGACGCGTTTAAGGGTTTTCTGGAGAGAGATCGCGAAGATTGTCGATAGGGGGGCGGTTTGTCCGTTAACGGTAGTGACGTCATGACAGATGCAGCAGTAGCACCAATCGGATAACGAGTAGGTACGGCACGTATTACAACTGTCAAAACAGTTGTGATTGCCACTGCTGAAAATCGATAAGAACATCGTGTGTTGCCCGTGGTGAAATTTAAACGATCTTATTTTAGTCATTTGTATGATGACGGAACATACATATTATACATAATCTGGACTTCCGTTTCATATTGGTTGCGTGCATGTTTACTACTGATTTATTCTTAGTATTGTTTCACTTTCACCGTGTTAGATAAGTTAACAGTATACTACCAAAATTGTAGGGGTACTCGTTCTAAACTGAATCTCTTGTACATGAACATATTATCAAATTGCTATGACATAATTGTCTTAACAGAGACGTGGCAAACCCCTGAAATATTTGACGATGAGTTTATTGATGTGCGCTACGTAGTTTACAGAAATGATCGCAATCGTATTGCTACCAATAAGAAGGATGGGGGAGGTGTTCTTATAGCTGTATTAAAAACATTACATTCCACCTGTGTACCATTCGATTCCCAGGCTAGTTCTCATATTGAAGATGTTTTTATACAACTACCTTTTAGTGGACGCGACAAATTTCTAATTAGCGGTGTATATATTCCAACCAACACGGCCAAAGAAGTCTATGTTGATTATTTTGAAACATTAGAAAATCTGATTGACAAATTAGGCTTTAATCATTTTCATATTTTTGGAGATTTCAATCTCCCGCATATTGATTGGCTCCCTGCTACAAACAATAACACGACTGCACTTATTAGCACATGAGTAGATAAACGGAACAGAGGCAAAGCTTCTTAAGAACGTGCAAAATTGTTACCTATTTTGTTAGGGTTGTCACAATAGGTGAAGACGAATCAAACAAAACGTTTTTTAAATAGTTTTAATAGTCACTATAATAGAATATATAATATAGTATGATAGAATAGTTTACAAATTACTTACTCTAAGAATTTTCTTTTTATAATTTTTGTTTTTTTTTAATAAAAATACCTACCGTGTTGTACAAATTACTCTCTTCTTATTATAAAAAGGATCATACAATAAAATAAAGGTACTTGCTTGAAAAAGTAATAACCAAATATTTACTTACCTAATTGTACTCCTTGGGATAGTTAAAGTATGATATATTTTTGTTTTCTCTATTATTATTCATACACACGGTACAATAAACAACCATTATTATTAATATAATACCACGTTTTTACAACTAAACTTATAAAAACTTAAACTTCCAACTAACAAAACAAACAGCGTGTGTCGGACTGACCCTTAGATTGTACACTGGCTGTGCCAGCGTAAACTGGTTTTTTCCAGTCTCGCCGCGTATGTGACAAGCGGCCAGTGGTCACGCACACATGCCCCGCGCGCTTGTGTGCGTGCAACCGATTCGAGCGGTTGTTCGAAGCTTTGCCTCTGTTCCGTTTATCTACTCATGTGCTTATTAGTACTGGCTCATCATCTGTTTGTAGACATATGAGTAATTTCTTATCTTTGCTTAACGCTTATCAATACAATAGTTTCAAAAATTATAAGGGGCGTATTCTGGATCTACTAATATCTAATAGCGAGTGCACGATTTATGCACCTTCATGTAATTTGTTACCCCCCGATAAAAATCATCCACCCTTTTGCGCCGATATAAGATATAAAACGACGTTACAGACAATCAATCCTGTAAAAATTGTAAAGTATAACTATTATAAAGCTAATTACGAACTCATAAAGAATTGGCCGATATAGATTGGACTAATCGTTTGCAGGGATTGTCAGCGGAGGATTGTCTAAATACTTTTTACGATGTTATTTTCAATGTTATAAGAACATATACACTCTTTTCTAACTCACGTTCATCGAAGTTCCCTGTGTGGTTCTCCAAATCACTAATTCGCATTTTCAGAAACAAGAACAGAGCCTGGGTGAAATGGAAAACATATAATAACATTTCGGATTATGAACAATTTTCGCTTCTCCGGCAAAGATTTCGGGTCTTATGCAAGTCAAATTACGCTGACTACCTGAATTCTGTTGAGGACAATGTTAAAAAGAACGTAAAATACCTATAGAGCTATGTCAATAATTGTAAGGGTAATGTCGGCATTCCTTCCACTAGGCCCCTCCGCCTCCGCGCGAAAGCGAATAGACGTGTTACGAGTACGCTCCGTGTTAAAAATACCTTAGAAATGTAAACAGTTCATAAAGTTAATAAGTTTAACCTAATACAGTTAATAAAGTGTCACACAAACAATAAGTGAACTAACAATCAGTGTTAAAACCTCTGAATCTTAGTAAACAGTGCTAAATTCCTAAAATCAGTGAGTTAAAACAAAACATTTTAACCTAAAATCTATGACAACTGGTCAGTGTCGTTGACCTTGTGCGTATCGAGCGGTCAATGACCCCGCTACTCGCTTTGTTGTCTCACTTATCAAAAGACGAATAAGCACATATATTTCAAAATAGTTAGATATGTCCAGGTGGTCGAGTGGCTAACGCCTCTAGTACCACGAAGGAGAGCACAGTCGATCGTACGTTCGAATCTCTCAAAATCAGTTGATGACTTCACTCTTTTTGGGGTTTTCTATCATAATTTAATCCAACAATATTGTGGAATATCACTAAAACGAAGATTCACTGCTAATGCAAAACGCCTACTAAATAACAATAGCAATTATACGACGAAGCCCTTAAAACATAATTTACACAGGAATATATTTGAGCAAAGAATAACTTATAAACGGAAGCAAAATGTCTGTCCAACGCTCACCGCCATCGGATCCAAAGCTTAAAGCTCCACCCGTATCTCATCACGCGTCTGACTCGGCCCTAAACATTACGGCTAGAGAGGATACCGACGATAACTTCTGCAATGTAAAAAAACGCTACAAACGTTCATTTAATGAATATACCGAAATACCCGAACAATATATGACGGAAATAAAGAAGATGATCGCAGAAATGAAAGCCGAACAGATGCAGAAATTAGAAACACTAAATTCCACTATAAACAGCCTCGTGAAACAAAATGAAAAACTGCAAACATCGGTAGATTTTATGAGCAGTAAATATGACGACTTACTCAATAAAATAGATAACCTCCAGCGTCAAAACAACGATTACAAAAAATGCGTGACAACATTGGAAAAAAAGATAGAAATTCTGGAGAGAAATGCCCGAAGCTGCACAGTAGAGATTAGAAACATTCCACGTCATTAAAACCGTGGGCGAGGCTTTATGCCCCGATACACCGATACAGGATTTTGAAATTAAAGAAATTTATAGATCTATACTAAAGCCAATCTGGAAAGAGAAATAAACGTTATTACTAATTACGCAATTATCAACTTTGACAACATGTGTTTAAGTTTATTTTAGAATGACAAATATTACCGAAAAGGGCCTAAATGTTATTTGAATGTGATGGAAACTGAACTGTTAGTCATTGAATTAAGGTTCATAATCCCAAAGCACGGTCATTATTTCTTTAAAATGGCTGATGTATAAATCTGATGCCCTCATCATAGATTATACTAACAGTGCGAGGAAGGAATCAATTGTGTCCGCATACCGTAAACATAACAAGACCAAGCGGTTAAATCAAGAACCAGGGTTCAGTACTCAAAATATCAAGTTGGCTGGAACACCGAAGCAAATATTTATTTCAGAGTCTTTGACTAGCAAAGCTGGCCGCCTCCATTTAGTTGCCAGGCAGCTAGTTAAAAATAAGAAGCTTACAGCTACGTGGACATCCTTTGGGAAGGTGTATGTCAAAAAAGAGGAAGGACA
The DNA here is from genome assembly GCA_905475315.1 of Autographa pulchrina. Taxonomy (NCBI): domain Eukaryota; kingdom Metazoa; phylum Arthropoda; class Insecta; order Lepidoptera; family Noctuidae; genus Autographa; species Autographa pulchrina. The sequence goes on along the minus strand of FR997761.1, from coordinate 10,326,673 downwards.
GATGCCTATCCGTATCGAAGAAGAGGATCAACTGCATAAGATTACGTCGTGACTAAAATATGAAGTTATTAATCTAATGTTTTGCATGTCCTTTTTTAACTTCATGTTAATATTGTTCTGCATGTCATTTTTTACTGTTTTTCTTATTTTTTTTGGCTTTGTTTAATGTTTATATTTTATACAAGAATATTTACACTTTTTACAAATTAATTTACACTTACACACAAATATTGCCAACCAAACATTTCCACATTAATTCCTCACACCTCGATCTAGTGCGAATACTCGTGAATGACCTTGTTTACAAGTACCATCTGCAAATAATTCTGTTCTCTAACATAGAAAGCTCTCTCTCAATCGATCTCTTAAGTTTGTCTAGCAAAATAATTGATAATCAAAATTCGATAACTTAAGTATAGAATCCATGAATCAAAATCTTGATTCTCTGTTATTAACCAAGGCAATTAAATGCGACATCGAAGACGTTAAAACAATTTTCCCTGATCATAATCAAAATTTAAAAATAATCACACAAAATATTATAAGCATTAAGTGTAATCTACTCAATCTAGTTACGCTTCTCGTTAGATCAAAGATTGACTGGGACGTGATTGTTCTAACAGAATGTTGGCTTCCGTCTACACAGTGTATACCACACTTAGATGGGTATAACTTTATAGCTACGACACATCATAAAACACAAAATGAAGGCGTTGTAATATATCACAAAAATATTTACAACGTTTTAAGTGAAGAGCCTGAGATAATTGATGCAAATTGTGTAATATTAAAATTAAATAGAGATACCTGCATAATTGGAATATATCGCCCACCTAGTCAACATAATACTTACAGATTTAATACTTCCTTAGATAAACTTTTAAAAGAAATGTCTAGCTGTAAGAACATCGTTATTTGTGGTGACATCAATATAGATATTAAAGAAAATTCCAATGATAAGCGTTCCCATGAATATTTGAATCTTTTAGCTGGTCATTGCATATTAACTGGCCATAATATACCTACACATGGACAAAATTGTCTAGATCATATTATGGTTAAAACAAAACTAGAGTTCATTTGTTTTGTCATTGAATCCTCAATCACGGACCATGAAAGTGTTGGCATTACAATTAATTTAAAATCGAAATTGACAAATCCTTATAAATATAGGCAACGCATTGATTTTGATAGGTTGGATGTTGCGATGAAAAACATTGATTATAAACGTATCCTTGATTGCAGCAGTGCTGAACTGGCTTGTGATCTATTGGTCTCCAGCATAACAACCGCAATAGAAGATAGCTCAAAAATAGCTAAAATACCAAATAGAAAAAAAATAAACAAGCCGTGGATCACTAAAGGTTGATTACGCTGCATGCGGAACAGGGATAAACTTTACAAAAAAGTTAAAAAGTACCCTAATGACGATATTCTTAATATCACATATAGACGATACAGAAACTTCCTCAAAGCACTCCTAAAGAAACAAAAAAGAGCGTACGAAAAGGAAGAATTTGCAAAAGCTAATGGCAACAATAAAAAGACCTGGGATTTAATAAAGAGTGTTTGTAACATGAACAAAAAAACTGACCACTCACCTTGTCTCATCTCTGCCCAGAATCCACAACGTAGTGTAAACGAGGCAAACAAATATTTTACAAGCATAGGCAGAAACCTAGCAGAAAAGATAAATATCGATCCCCATCAGTTCAAAAACCATCATGATCTTGGCCCTACCGCATCATCGATGAACTCCTTTGTAATATTTCCCACCGATGAACAGGAGATAAAAAGGTTAATACTCGAATTAAGAGAAGATGCTGCTATGGGGGTAGACCAGATTTCAGGCAAAATCGTGAAAAAATATTTAACTTCTGTCGTAGTTCCGATGAATCATATTTGTAACCTATCCTTTGCCACTGGAGTGTTTCCATCTGCTTTTAAGACTGCTCTTGTCAAACCAATTTTCAAAGGTGGTGACAAGAATAACATTAACAATTATAGGCCTATATCAATTCTCCCTACTTTGTCTAAGATTTTAGAACGGCTCATATACAAACGTCTTATTGATTTCTTAGAAAGAAACACTATTCTCTCGCGATGTCAGTATGGTTTTCGCTCTGGGAAGTCCACCGATGATGCTGTCCATGACCTCACAACCAGCATAGTCTCCAACCTAGACTGTAAAAAAAGAAGCCTGACTGTCTTTTTGGATTTGGCTAAGGCTTTTGACACCGTTTCCATTCCTCTTCTTCTGCAGAAACTGGAGAGAATTGGTGTCAGAGGTCTTCCTCTAAAATTAATGGAGAGTTACCTGAGTGGGAGAAGACAGCGAGTAAAAGTGGATAATTGGGTTAGTGACGAATTAGATCTCCTATACGGCGTACCACAGGGCAGTATACTTAGTCCCAGCTTATTTTTATATATAAATGACCTCTGCCAGTTACAAATTCCCAACGGCAGAATACTATCCTTTGCCGACGACACAGCTTTACTTTTTAGTGGCAATGCATGGGAAGACGTATTCCAAAGCGCGCAAAGTGGTTTTAATAGGGTAAATCTATGGCTGAAACAAAACTTGTTAACACTAAACGTGAGTAAAACTAAGTAACTCGACTGGCCTGTTGGTCTAGTGGTTAGTGACCCTGACCGCTATACCGGAGGTCGTGGGTTCGATTCCCACCCAGGACAAATCTTTGTGTGATGAGCACGACCATTTGTTCTGTGTCTGGGTGTAATTTATCTATGATATGTATGTATTTAGAAATATATAAGTATGTTTATCAGTTGTCTGGTCACCATAGTACAAGCTCTGCTTAGTTTGGGATCAGGTGACCTTGTGTGAGTTGTCCCAGGATATATAAGTATATTGCCTTTGCCCATAAATTAAATCTTCTGCCACCAATAACCTTCTCTGTAACTGCTCATTCCTGTACTACAACTACTCCTTGTGTTTGTCCAACCATTGAAAGAACCAATGTAATTAAATATTTTGGCGTATATATGGACCAAACGCTGAGCTTTAAACCACACATCGATGTCCTAGTTGTCAGGTTACGCAAACTTATATATTTATTTAAATGTTTAAGATATACGGCACATCGTGATACTATAAAAATGGTATATTATTCTCTCTGCCAATCGCTTGTAAACTACTGTATTTCCTCTTGGGGAGGAGTTACAAAAGGAAATCTACTGGAAGTCGAACGGGCGCAAAGGGTCATTCTAAAGGTTGGAGCCGGCTTGCCCTTCCGTTATCCTACGACCAGCCTCTATAAGCTATGGGATGTTTTAACGGTCAGACAAATGTTTATAACAAACATAGTAACTAAAAAACATTCCCAGCTCGTCTTCGACCCTGATCTGAAGAAAGATAAGCGCAGGAAAGGCAATGTCTGCCCTTCAGAATTATGGCATACCAGTTTCTCCCATAGATTCTACGGGTTTCTTGGCGGATACCTGTACAACAAGATAAACACAACACTGTCCATATACCCATTACGTAAGTCAGTATGTAGAAAAGCGTTAGCCAAATACCTTAAAACGTTTGACTATAAGACAACCGAAGGTCTTCTTACTATAATCTTGTAAATGTATGCATAAAAATATTTACATACTTGTTTGCACTTCATTAATAACAATATAGTTAATAATAATAGTTAAAATAATCCCCCCTCCCACACGATTTCGGCTAGTAAACGTTACTTGACAGATGCACATACGGAAATGATATCCTCACACACCCACACATTCACCTCACACACACACACATTCACAACTTTGCACTTTAAATAATTTAGTATTACATTCTCCTTAAAATTTGTTATAATTAAGTAATATTATAATTAAGTAATATTATAATTTTGTAATTTTTTACTCAGCATCTTCACTTAGTTATGTATTTTTGGCAAGGGCTGCATTCTAATGTAAAATTCAACAAGTTTTTCTATACTCACTAAGTTTAGTGGGGCCTGGCGACCCGTAACACAGGTATCTTTTATACCTACATCGGGCACCAGTCTCTCACAAATGCTTAGAATATTAAATATTAGATATTTCCTACTGTAATTACTGTCATTTGTGAAGAGAAAATAAATAACTTTATTATTATTATTATTATTATACTATGTTTTTTAAAACCCGGTCATCTAGTGATCCGGATGAGATTTGCAATATGTTCATGGACTACTTTCAATCGGTTTATGAACCCTCAAACCTAAATTTGAACGAAAGGCTACCCCCTGAAGGGAGTAGTGACAAATGCACTCACATTACTAGAATTACGTTTAGCGAACATCAGGTCTTGAAGTCATTACAAGCTTTAGATTCTTCTAAAGGTCCTGGACCGGATCAACTACCTCCCTATTTCCTTAAAAAGACTGCTAAGAGTATATACAGACCCCTGCAAATTATATTTAATATGTTTATATCAGAGGGCACCTTCCCTGAACAGTTTAAAAGGGCTAATATAACTTCTGTATATAGGGTGACTGGTAATTAGTGACCGATACTTAAACACTTGATTGTACTCATGATTACAAACAACTTTCCCAAAGAAACTTTTTTTGTATACTTGTAGCCTATCACTACATATTATTTACAAATACACAATTACAAACAAACATACTATTTACACATAAATTATAGTTCCTACAGTAGGGGTTTGCAAGAGAAACCAGATAAATTTAATAATAAGTAATAAGTGTAATCGAAGTTAAAGTTAGAATTACATTAATATTAGACTGATTGCTAATCGAAGTTTGAAAAGACAATGATATTAAAATAAAATATTTCCATTGCCCCAGTTAGGGCATCGGCGAAATTCCGCTGGTCTTGCAAAAAGTGTATCTAGGTGCCTCGTGTAAAGATGAATTCACCAATGGTGCATTATATTTCTTAGGGTTCTGCGTCATACGGTTACGGTTCCGTAACATCTCCCCCCGTAGAACAGCGAGTATGAAAGACATTCGTCGTGAATTGAGCTGGAAGTTGATCGTTCCCACCCCTGCTGGAAGTTACGGGAATAGAATGTGTCGCTTGTCTTCCCAAATCGCTCCCAGCTGGAGTTTTTGCGTTTCTGCTCTCTTGTTTTGTTCGATAGTGTCGGTATACCAAGCCAATTGAGAGTGCGCTTGCACTTAATATTACTGCATATAGCGGAATGGTAGTGTGATATAGGCTGTAATCGATTTCTTCGTCTAAACGTAGTGGTGATTGTAGAGACATCTTAGTATTGATCTCATGAAGTTGATCCAGGTTCACGGAATTCAGATTGACCTTCGGAGCTGCCGACGGCGACTTGATGGTGATGTCATCATTAGGTAGATCCATTAGTTTCAGGACTTGACCTTTCAGACGATTGTTGGCATTTGCTATTGTAAATTCCGATGTTTCTAGATAGCAGGTGTGAGGTAATACCACGAGATAACTGCCATGTAGTATTCTATACGAGTCTTGTCCGCAGGATATGTGTGCTTTCGATGGCATGGGGAAGCTGACGCTGAAGTGCTTATCGTCAAGTTTTTTGTAAGCTGATGTCTTCAGGGTGATGGTGACAGGGGCACATGTTTGGCCCTTCTGCTGAGTGGTGATCAATTCCTGGATGCAGTCTTGTGGGAGTTGCCCTTGGAGACTTTGCTTGTCCTCGCAGATATACCAGTTGCCGGCCTTCGGGCATTCTGCCTCTATGTACTTGAAATCTTTCTTGTAAAGGACTAGGTATGGGTGTGGTGGAATGAGGACTTCATGGTTGCGGTTTGGGACTATAGATAGTTTATATAGATCATAAGTAAAGGGAAGAATAATGGGGAATTTATAGACCATAACTATGCGGTTTCCTACATAGTAAGAACCTATCTTGATTATATTATAATATTCTCTAGTATCTACATCTATCACCTTTTCTGAACCATATAGATCTGTAACATTGTTAATCATCATAATATGTATGGAATCTAAACTTAAAATACTATGATGTACTGTATTAGCCCGAATAGAACTCATTACATTTTCTAGTTGATATAACTCGTGAGAAACATAATCTACATTATCACCTAGGATTAAAAGTAGTTGACCTAAATGAGCATACTTAATCAAATCGTCTTGGGTGGCTATATTTTCCTGAATTTGACTAAATAGACTTCCTATTTGATCTTGATTTTTAACAATCCTGTCGATAATTTTTGAATAATGCTCGGACCAATCTTTAGATAAACTAACATGATTATTAAGCTCAGCTACTACTTTATTTTCATTATCTTGAAGTAATTTTATAGCTTGGTTATAATGTTGTGCATCTGTGTAATCTAAATTTCCTGTAATACTTTTTACTACGGAGCCAAGACCATCTATGAGTCCACGTTTTACACGATCAGTTTCAAAGGTTTGTAGTTGTCGTAGAATGTTATGGAGCTTAGTTTCCAGGTAAGTTATATGAGGTTCAAATATTGATTTGGTTTTAATATGTAATTCAGGATTAATATTACGTAATTGATTAATGATTGATTGTATGCTATCGTTTAGTTCATGGAGGTCGATATATTGGACGAAGGAATGATAGTGGGATATCACTTTAGCAGGTCCCAGCTTGAAGGGTAAAATACCGGGTCCATCGTCAAGACTTTCAAGTCGGGTCTCTTGCATTAGTACCGAGTTCAATAAGAGATGGAGTACCAGGAACGGCCTGCAACAATTTAGTGTTCTTGGGTAATCTTTTTAATCTAGATTTAGCAATAGGACCTTGATTACGTTTGGTATAAATGTGAATTGGGAGGTCTGTCGTTACGACATCCTGCGTATATCGGGGTGCTAGTTTCTGTCGCGAAGCTAACGTATTTTTAACAAATATTTGCTGTTCAGGAAAATAATGAGCTTCAGGTTCACGATTTTTATTAACATTTTCCATTATGTTTCTCCTGGAAGTATCAGATAAATCGTGAATGGTGTTATACGCTATTGTCATTTTTTCTTTATGATTAACCATATATTGCTGTAATAAATGAGCGGAAATATCTATATCAAAAGGATCACGAGGATCAAAATGTCCAGTGATTACTTCTAAAGGTCTGCACTTAGTGAGGCTATGTATAGTGTTATTGTAGGCTAAGATTGCATAAGGTGTTAGATTAATTACTGATTCTAATTTATGACTAAGCTTCAAGATACGCAAATGTTCTAATATTGTTAGGTGAAATCTCTCAACTATTCCATTTTCATTGGGTGTGTGAGGAGTAACTCGATGGTGATGTATTTTATGGAGATTAACAAATTCGGACATAAGCTGGTTAGTGAATTCAGTACCGTTATCACTTATAATAGTTAATGGCATACCATGATGCGTGCAAAAGTTAAGCAATACCTGTAGGACGCTTACGGCAGTTCCATCTCTCAAATAATAGGCCTGTCCATACTTCGAGAATGCATCTACTATGGTTAAAAACTTCTGACTTTGAATAGTTAGCAAATCTAAATGTATTACATCAAAGGGTTTTGTGGCTGATGGCACAATTCTGAAATGCTGTTTTATAGGATTACGATCGTACTTAGCTTGACCGCATATCCTACATTCATTTATAAATTTAGAAATGTGATCTTTCATTTTGGGCCAGTAATATTTGTGAGACAGAGCTAAGTAGCATTCGTTAATACCACGGTGATTAGTTTTGCCTAGGGATTGCAATCCAGCGGCGTTTTCAATCCAGCTGGATTCTTGCTGGATTGACCTAAATCCAGCTGGATCCAGCGCGGATCCAGCAAAATGTGGAACGAAAATAAAAAGACGACATTTTTAAGACTTTTTTTATTAATTTGTACTTCTTACGATAATCCATGAAATCTTTCACTCATTTGGTGATATCTGATATCAATTTTGGTTTCTTAATAATTTGAGATCAAAAGAATCAACTTAAAATTAAATAACAAACATAAAACCTCATATAACATTTTAGATAATGTTTCTAAGTAAGCAATATCTTATTACGTTTATGTTTAATGATAGGATAGGATAGGACGGCTAATTAGTAGCAATCAGTCCTACAAATTCTTTTAAAATTAGCTACAAAAAAAAGGACCGTAATAATAATACTATTTTAATCTTTAATCAATTTTTTGTATCAAAAGAAGCTCCGAAATAATCTTCTCTCCACTCGTTGATCTATACTTATAATAAATCTGTAGAAGTGAAAATTCTGTACATTGAAAATATCAAAAAAATAAATGGCGGGGGGTGTTACTAGACCGACACCGAAAACAAAAGTGTGAAAAAAAAAAATTGTCTGTCTGTCTGTTTGTTCAGGTATCACGCAAAAACTACCGGTTCGATTACGATGAAACTTGGTATAATTATTTTTTATTATCCTGGGCACCACACTGGGCAGTTTTTATCCCGGAAAAGTGTAAACAATAAAAAATAAACTTAATTTTGCGTTTAAAAACTCATTGATAAGTTTCGTCATCCACGCGGACGAAGTCGCAGGCACAGCTAGTCGCTAATAATTAGGCAGTTTAAAATCTGACCATAAGTTTAATTTTATAAAATAAACAAACATAAGCGGTACAGGTGGTAAGGGGGAAAGGGGGCAGGCGGCGTTGCCATTCACTCGCACATGTGGCACGTGCTATAGTGATAGAACGGCAACGTTGCTGCGCCGTTTTGAAAATGGCGGCAACTCAAAACTAAACAATAGAAATTGATAATTTGATACGTTTGCGGATCCGCATCGCTGGATTCAGCACTGTATGCTGGATCCAGCATGTTTAAAAAGGCGCTGGATCCAGCTGGATTGCTGTATGCTGGATCCAGCAATTGCAATCCCTAGTTTTGCCCTCATGGTATTTGCTGATAATTTCCTGCTGCTTTAGGTGTTCTCTTACATTTTCAACTTCCTTTTTCGTTAGTATTAAATTCATAGACGAGTTCTTGAAAGTGCGTTGTATGATAGGTATAATTTTATACATAAATAGAAATGGATTGATAAACAGTCCTGTTTTAGTTTTAGGGTTAACATATTCCTTTAATGAGCTAACCACGTCCTCTTCCAACATAGATTCTGAAACCTGTAAAGATATCCGTGTATGGGTTTCAAACGGTTTAGTGACTATGGGTTTACTTTTGACATCAATAATAATTTGAAAGTTAATTTAAGTAAAACTAAAATCGTGCACTTCAGCCAACGTATACTACGATTGAATAATGTTAATGTACACTATAGGAATAACGCCATTGATGAAGTTGAAAATACAAAATTTTTAGGATTGCAAATAGATAGTAAACTAACTTGGAAACCACACATACACATACTCTGTAAAAAACTTAGTAAATCTGCATACGCTCTACATACACTATCACCAATAGTAAACACCGAAGCTTTACTTACGGCCTACTATGGTCTAGTTGAGTCACATATACGATACGGCGTGATTTTTTGGGGCAACTCTACCGAAAAATTAACGGTATTCAAAGCACAAAAAAGGTGTATTCGATCTATGTTTCAACTAAAGAGTACTGATAGTTGTATTCCATATTTTAAAAAGTACAACATACTGACATAGCCTTCTGTTTATATATTTGAAGTGGCCATTTTTGTGAAAACGAATCCTTCTCGATTTGAACGTCTTAATGATGTAATACCGAGGAACAGACGCGACAACAGTAAAATGTGTCTCCATACTGCACGAACTGCATTAATGCGCAAAAGTATCTGTTGCATGGCTCCTGTCATCTTTAATAAAATACCTCAAAGTTGGAAAAATCTTAATTTATCATCTTTTAAAAAAAGACTTCGTAACTTTCTACTGAATAAAGTTTATTACAATATTGATGAATTTCTGGCGGAAAAAAATATTACTTAACCTAGCTACTTACTATCTGTTATTGATTTGTTTACGTATGTTAAATGTTTATTAGATCTACTGGTTCACAGAGTCATTTATATATATGTTTGTTATTGTTCATAATTTATACCTACTATAATAATGTACTAAGTACTTTTGCATGCCTACGGGTAAAATATGGTTGAGCTATATATTTATTTGTCATCTTACTGTACCCATATTTTGCAAAATAAATATCTTTGTCTTTGTCTTTGTCTTTGTAAAAAAAGAAAGTCAGTTTCTAATTTCAAAAATTCTGATTTGTCTAATTGTACTTTGAAGTTGGATCCACGTAGTTTTTGAAATACTTTCTCTAAATTGAGCATGTGCTCTTGTAAAGAGACGCTGAACACGATTATGTCGTCAAGATAAACTAGACAGATTTGATTCTGGAGATCTTTCAGTACATTGTCCATTACACGTTGGAATGTCGAGGGGGCATTTTTCAGACCCATCGGCATTCTTAAAAATTCATAATGACCGTTTTCTACGTTAAACGCAGTTTTATGAATATCCGCTGGGTCCATTTCTACCTGATAAAATCCACTGGCTAAATCTAAGGTGGTGAAATATTGACACTTTCCAAGTTTGTCTAAAACATCTGTGATATTAGGAATAGGGTATTTATCATCAATCGTTTTCTCGTTAACCTTCCGAAAGTATATTACTAACCGCCATTTTACTTTCCCAGAAGCATCTGCCTTTTTAGGTACAATCCAAATAGGTGAGCTCCATGCAGAGTCTGAGGGCCTGATGATGTTTTGTTCGAGCATTTTATTAATTTGATCCCTAACTTCTTGTCGGTGGACGTACGGGTATCTATAGCTTTTAGTATGAACTGGAGTTTCGTCTGTCGTTCTAATTCTATGCTTAATTTTGTTGGTGAAAGATAAAGGTTTGCCTTCAAGATAGAATATGTCTGCATAGTTAGTACAGAGGTTTCGTAAATTAGCAATTTCCTCCGGGTTTAAATGCTCAGTGCGTAGGCGAGCTAATACGGCACTTGCACGGTCTGACAAAATTTCAGGGTCGATCCATAGAGAATATAACATCATTAGAAGAAGTGTTAGTAATTTCCACCCAACCACGATTGTTAGTGACTTTAGTAAGACAGTCCGAAATGGTGCAATTACAGATAACTTGATTTTCAATGAATACTTCACCATCGTGCGAATTAATTGGTAACCTAACAAATTTCGAAGAATTTGCAGGTATTATTTCTTCATACCAATTGGCATTTCTAGAATTATACATATGAATAGGTACCTGTGCATTCTGGGTTTTTAATAATTTATTTCTAAGATCAATAGTGGACTTCCAGCTGTCTAATAAATCTAAGCCTAACAATCCGTCAAAAAATGTATGAAACTTAAATAAGTATAAAGTCGCATTGTCATAAATATTAAATTCTTGAAAACATGGGAAAGTGATTGTGTAATCACATCGGTTAGTGGCATGTATACCGGTAACTTGAATCGGGTCGTAATTCAAAGGTATATGATTGAAATATTTTTCAAAAGCTTCAGGGCTGATGAAAGATTGATTTGCGCCCGTGTCAACGAGAAATCTAAGTGGCGGGTTCGTAAGTTGAACGTAACCTAATTGACGTTGTATCTGAAAGTTGACCTCTATTTTGGCTTTTCTTATATTGGACCCTTCTGAAAAATTTCATTAGTAGTATTTGGGGTTTCATCTAATTTCGGTATAGGAGCTACGGCGGCTTCTTCAGAACAATATTGCTCGTAGTTAGGGTAGTACTCAGCATACTGTTCGTAATTACAATCGTCGTAGTCCGGATAATCGTTATAATCGTAATTTGGAAAATCATTATATTCATAAGAATCACAAAAATCGTTAAAATTTACGTCGCGGGTCTTAAAATAGTTACTAGGGGATGGATTCCCGAATCTACGCCAATCGTGCCCACTTGGTGGTAGTGGCTTCGGAACGAAATGGCTGACACCACTCATTGGACGCGGTGTATTATTATTGGCTGGTTTGAATGACGGCTGTTGAAATTTGTAAGGTAATTTGGATACGTTGCCTTGTGGGTTATAATTTGGTGGAGCAGCGCGCATCATTTGCTGTGTTTTAGTAAATCCTGGAGGTGTTACTTGAGGTGGAAAATTAGGTCGCCATCCCTGGTTAGATTGATTCTGAACTGGAAGTGGCCTTGAAGGTCCTGGTATATTATAATGCTCTTTGAAAGGTGGGAATTTCGGTAATAATTGACTCTGCGGTAATTTATAAATATGATTACTTTTGAACATAGTGTGCTGCAGTCCCTCCTACTAGAGCTACCATCATTCCTTGACTGCAAATATAAGGTATTAAGTTCGTCCTGCACGAATTCGAGAGCTTTTTCCATGGACTCTGGACGCATACACCGAATTCTACAACCTAGGGGATCTTTTAGACCTCGCAAATAAGCCTGGAGAGTAAGCTTCTTGTATAATGCACGTTTTGCTTCTATTGTCGTATTTACCGATTCGTGTAAGGAAACATATGTCATTATGGTACTAAACAGGTTTTGGCACCGCTCATAGAATTCTTGAGGTGTACTAGACCCTTGGGTTTGAAGTGATAAATCATTATATAACGCGGTCTCGTCTCGATGATCCGCGAAGTTATTCACTAATGCACTTCGTATACCTTGCCAGTTTTCAGGAATTCCATTTGAATTTATTAGACTAGCTGCGGAACCCGATATTTTATTTAAAATTCCATTGATTAAGGCTAAATTTGATAACTCATGTCCGGGTTCAGTTTTAAAATATCCTAATACTAATTATTGATCGCACAAATTAATAAAACGGGTAAGTACATGCGGGTTCCCATCGAATTCTGGCAAAAGTCTGAGTGATTTATAAATTGTATCTATGTTTGACTGAGGTTGAGCCATAATTTCTCCTAAATCTCTGCGTTCGTCTATAGCGTTAGCCCTGTTCAGTGCCCTATCGCCTAGCTCAGCCCGAAATTCCCTAGGATGAAAAATGTTGACGACTAAAATTAACACACTAGGTAAAAGAAAAATTAATATCACTATATAAATTCTAAAATAAATTTCACAAGTCGGGATACGTCCTATATATGCTTGACGGGCCTGTTGGTCTAGTGGTTAGTGACCCTGACTGCTATACCGGAGGTCGTGGGTTCGATTCCCACCCAGGACAAATGTTTGTGTGATGAGCACGATCATTTGTTCTGGTTGTCTGGGTGTAATTTATCTATAATATGTATGTATTTAGAAATATATAAGTATGTTTATCAGTTGTCTGGTTACCATAACACAAGCTCTGCTTAGCTTGGGATCAGATAACCGTGTGTGAGTTGTCCCGGAATATTATTATTTATTATTATTATTATATATGAAAATTAACTACTGAAAAATTGAAGCCTGCATTCACACAATTAAATAAAATTAAAAATAAGACAAAATAAATCGCAACTAAAATTATAAAATAAATTCGCAAGCAAAGTCGGGATGCAATTTATGTATGCCTATATTATTTATTTAAAATTAATGATATGAGCGATTAAGATTTAATTTAAAATAGAAAACTAAATTTATTAAAAATTGAGAGCGAAACCAAGTGATAATATCCGAATGCAGTAATTATATGTTCTTAAAAAATATAAATAAAAAAGAATTAAATGTGGAAGTAACATGCGAAATAAAATTTTAAAATAATTACTAAGCGAAGTCAGGTGATAGTATATGTATGCAGTTGCAACTAAAATTACAAATGTAAAATTTCCTGTAATAAAAATAATTCATGGGCAAAGTCAGGTGACACCATATGTATGAAGCAGCTATATTTTATTAAACTCAACTATAAAACTATATTTCTTATTATGATTCTAATATCAATTCACAAAAGTAGGTCGCTATCGATTTATGAGTACGCCGGCTAATGGAATTATATACTTAATAAAGATAAGGATTATGAACTAGGATGGTAAGGACTAAGAAAGTTTCAAAGTACTCACCACATTATCTGGTATCTTGCTGAATCGATGGCTGGATTCACCCTGTCTGTAGAATTCGTATGTTCTCGATACCCGAAATCGGTCAGTCTCGCGGGACTTCGGTCCGATTTTTGAGGAAATCTTCACGCGATCCGACCCTAAGTTTTTCGAGTATCCTACCGACTGCGCCAATTATAGTTCCTACATTAGGGGTTTGCAAGAGAAACCAGATAAATTTAATAATAAGTAATAAGTGTAATCGAAGTTAAAGTTAGAATTACATTAATATTAGACTGATTGCTAATCGAAGTTTGAAAAGACAATGATATTAAAATAAAATATTTCCATTGCCCCAGTTAGGGCATCGGCGAAGTTCCGCTGGTCTTGCAAAAAGTGTATCTAGGTGCCTCGTGTAATGATGAATTCACCAATGGTGCATTATATTTCTTAGGGTTCTGCGTCGTACGGTTACGGTTCCGTAACACATATTTAAATATTTATTTATATTACCTACATATATTAACATTACAACTATTTACAATCTTAAAACATTATAATCAATACATACTATATAATATTATAACACAATATATTCACGACAAACAGACATCGTGCATTGGAAACAAACCACTTGATTGTACTACGTCACCGCGCACCGGTACCGCTAATGATGCGCGAGCGCAGATCATACGGCTAACGGCGCCCGGCGCCAGTCGGTTTTCGATCATCGGCCGCGAAGCCCGTGTCGCTTGTTTACCGAATGCTTAACGCTTCCTACCGCGGGAACTCGCTAACCTGTGCTATTGATTGTGAACTATGTGCTATCGCTTTATTCTCTCTTCTCCTTCTATCTTCTATGGATTCTAACTTTGCTGTTGTGTGTGTGAACTATATCTATGTGTATTTGTGCAAAATAAATAACATTATGTGTGTTGGACTTGGACTCATTTATTCATCGCCCAGTCAACCTACCCACACAACTCATCATCAACCATATACTCATTAGTTTTCTTTTTATCACTATAACAAAATTGCTGGCGCGCGTGCAAAGTTCAAACTTCGCGCGCGCGCCGTCGCCCGATCAGCTGTTAGCGGCGAGGCCCCGCGCCCGCTTTGTCGATGCCGCAGGCAATGTAGTAGCCATTTTCCCCCACCCGCACCGCGCCCCTTGCCATGCAGTAGTGACGTAGGTATAAAAAACAGTTGCTCCGGGAAGCGTGTCGCATGCGCATTGTTTGTTTATTTTTTGCCGCCCCGCCCGCGCGCACTATGCCGTACATCTACACCGCGAGTGAGTACAGTGATATGGTGATGTGCTACTATTCGGAAGGGGGTAATGGTGAAGCAGCAAGACGATTGTATCATCTTATTTTGTACCCAACAAGAACTCTCCCAACCCTAAGAACATTTTTACGCGCTGCACATTAAACACCGCTGGACTTATTTTTGTGGGGGCACGTGAAAAATCAATACTTCCGATGAACTAAAACTAGGATCGAAAACTGTTTCGAAATAGTGAAAAGTGACACTAACACTCTGCGGCGAGTGCAGGCGCACATTATAAAACGTGCGAATAAGTGTGTTGCAGTGCAAGGTGGACACATCCAACAATTAATGTGAGTTAAAACTTAGTTGATTAAAATCATAATAGGTATCTGATTAAGTAATAATTTATCGTTGTAAATAGCCAAGTTGATTCAAATTTTTTAAACACGCCAGTCTAATGCGAAGTTTAGCAACGAGACTAATTATAAAATACCTACGTTTTGCTTTAGACTGCTAGTCCAAAGCCTAGATAAGTGTGATGGGAAACTTGGAATAAATTGAATCATGCCCAGTGTCGAGTAAGTATCAAATCAGTTAATAATGTAGTGGTATCTTAAAATCATTTCTAAACATCCATCGTAAAAGTACCTAATAAAAACAAACACCTGAAGTTGGTTTATAAGTAGTCGTAGTTAGTTTTTAAAGTGGAGTGTAAGTTAGAAAGATTATGTATTTATTGTAGTAGCGCGCGCGCGTAAAGTACCAAAATACTAGTCTCGGATATTATTTTATCGAAATAGAATACTAAGTCTTTATTGCATTCCTTATCTATTACATAACAAGGTAAAAGTTCAATAAGAACCCTGTCGGGCACAGCAACATTAGGAGAGAGAAAGAGGGCTCAGTAACAATTTAATAATATTATTTAACATGTAGGTACATTGCCTGTGTCATGGACAACGCGGGCGCGGGGCATCGCCGCTAACAGCTGATCGGGCGACGGCGCGCGCGCGAAGTTTGAACTTTGCACGCGCGCCAGCAATTTTGTTATAACGATAAAAAGAAAACTAATGAGTATACAAAAAAAGTTTCTTTGGGAAAGTTGTTTGTAATCATGAGTACAATCAAGTGTTTAAGTATCGGTCACTAATTACCAGTCACCCTGTATAAATCTGGGTCCAAACAAGAGGTCGAAAATTATCGCCCCATATCTATTTTGTCTGCTTTGTCGAAAGGCTCGTTTATCAGGAAGTTCATAAGATAATTTACAGAATTATAATAAAACAACAACACGGATTTGTTAAATGTAAATCTACAACTACTAATCTATTAATATTTACTGACTTTCTTTTTAACAATATGGATCAACAAGTACAAGTAGACGCAGTGTACACAGACTTTCAAAAAGCGTTCGACAAAGTAGACCACAATTTACTTCTTACCAAAATTGCATTTAACGGTATACGAGGAGATTTGCTTCGCTGGTTCGCATCATATGTTAGTAATAGATCACAAAGAGTTGTTATCAAAGGATTCCACTCGGCGACTACTGTCGTAACATCTGGCGTACCCCAGGGCTCAATTTTAGGGCCTCTTTTATTCATTTTGTTCATAAATGATATTGGAAATTGTTTCAGACACTCAAAATTTTAGCTCTATGCTGACGACTTAAAAATCTTTAAATAAATAATAAATAAAAATAAAAACGATTTATTTCAGACTCACGAGAGTCCATAGAATGTTGTTAGTATTACAGCATGAAAAACTTAAAAAAAAAATAGTGTTAGTAACAACTGGTGGAAGAATAAACAATAAAAACATACAAAACAACTATTTAATAATATGGGTTCTGACCCAGTGTTGGACGTAACACGTGTCCAACCTATCAGCTATAACGGCCAGGATGCTGTTGGTGCTGGCGCGCAGCCTGCAGAGCGCCGCGGCGTATCGCTTGCGGAGCACGGCGTGAAAGCCATCTACGTGCGCGTCCGTGAACATGCCCGACGCACTACACCAGCGCGGCAGCCCCAACAACGCCCTGAACCCGTTATTGTACTGAACTCGTAGTGCGCTGAACGAACGTTGCGTATAACGAGCCCACAGGCTGCAAGTGTAAAACGACGTACAGTGCGCTCTAAAGAGAGTTATTTTAACATTCGCAGCACAACGCTTGAACCTGTGAGCTATCATATTCCCTCTGATCGACAGCGCCCTACGCTCTCTATCCATGTCCTCGTCATCACGTAGGAGTTCCGTGACCATGTGCCCAAGATATTTAAAGCGGGTGACCACCTTCATCGGTATTCCGTTTAAAGTAACGGGAGGGACCTGCTCCGGTGACTTGATACCCGCCTTAAATACCATGACCTCACTTTTCAAAACATTATATTTGAGACCATGTCTAGCCGCGTACCTTTCACATACATTAACCAGTTTCCTAAGACCCCCAATCGTTGGGCTCAGCAGCACCATGTCGTCCGCGTAACTGAGATTGTTTACACAAATGTTATCTATATGGCACCCGACGTGCATGCTGCTGAGCTCAACGATCAGCGCATTAATATATAAATTAAACATAAGTGGGGATGACAATCCACCCTGTCTCACTCCACATTGTAGCCCATATGGATCCGACAACATGCCTGCCCATTTAACGTAGTTAATTTGACTGTGGTACCAAAACTTTAGGATAGCAATAGTCTCATGAGGTAGGTTGGTGTCTTTGAGCTTATCCCAGAGTTTGTCGTAACTGACAAGATCAAACGCCTTTGACAGATCTAAAAAACAGGCGTAAATAGGCGTCTTTCTGCTGGTATAATACTCGACAGTATGCTTCAGGCTCAGTATCGCGCTCTCTGTAGAAAGTCCTGCGCGGAAACCAAACTGTGCATCATGAAGGTCGATACATTCCGCCAACTGAGCCTCAATCACACTATCCAGTATCTTGGCCACGACTGTAGCAAGCGAAATCGGCCTGTAGTTCGATTTGAGCGAACTATCACCTGTCTTGTTCTTCAATATGGGAGTAACAATTGTTTTTGTTAGTTCACTGGGTAAGTAGGAGTGTCCAATACATAAGTTAAAAAACATTGACAAAAGTCGAGCAATGTGTGGCCCCGCATTTTGCAGATGCTCGACGCTGAGCCCATCATGCCCTGGTGATTTTCCACCTTTCATATTTTTAATAATTTTTCTTATATCCTGAGCAGTAATTTTAGACACTACGTTTTCACTAATGGGGTCAGCGTCCAAAATCGCATCACAAACTCCTAATGGGGATTCTACAGAAAAGTGCTCTTTGAAAATGTTTGCGATCATCTTTGTGTCCGTAACACCCTCGATGCTCAAAGGAAGGCCAGGCCTCAAATTCAGTTTATTGGTATGTTTGTATGTTTTTAAGTCACGAAATTTATTATTCGAATGCAGTGTCGCTAGCCGGTCCATTTTTATCTGTTCCTGATGTTGTTGGCACCATTTAAGCTTTATCTTGAAAACCTTTCTGCTATAATAAATAATAATAAATCATTTATTTTCAGGCTACTAAGGCCCATAGACATTACAGACTAACATATATATTTTATACAAAAGTTGTTAGTAAATATTGCTTAAAATTAAGTTAGTAATCATCCTTGCACTACGTCTTAGTGCGTTCTGGTGGTACTTGTCCGCGGAAGCGACGGAACACCACATTCTGAGGCCAGAAGTTTTCATCCAGTACTTGATGCAGGAAGCAATTCGGTACTCGCACCACAAACGCCTTGAAGTTGACGTTGCGGCGCGACTCCAGCTCCTGCACCCTCAGCAAGTAATTCAACTTCTGGCGCACGTATTCGACAATACACTCTTTCTTTACAGAGTGATGTAGGCGGGAGATGTAAACTGGCGTGATCGGCTGTGCGGCACGCACTAGTCCATTGGGCTTCAATGGAGCTTTGCCGCAGCGGTTCTTCACGGTTATGGGACGGCGCTTCTTCCTCTGCACCATCTCAAAACCGTCTTCATCCCGTCCAGGCGCCAACACAGCAGGCGCGGGCAGCGGCGCGGGGCACGGCGTGCGCGCGGCACGTGTAGGAGCGCGCTGGGGCGGCGGCGCGGGCGCGGGGACGGGTGCGGCGCAGCTAGGTGTGCGAGCTGCGGCCCGGCTAGCGGCGGCGTCAGCATAAACGCGTCGAGGTGTCGACGTGGTTACACATTTTGCACTCGCCGTGTCATCGCACTTTACGACAGTCGGTGATGCATCAGACCCCGCCGATGCAAAACTGCACACGGAGGCATTTTGCGCCCCGCGACGCATGTTCACTTTAGACGCCTCGTCAGGTGACCTACTTACAGAAATAGTGTTACGTAATAACACTACTTCGGCACGCAAATCTTGAATAGTCCTGTCCGAGACCTCCAATTTGGACTGCACTTCTGTCAGGCTCGTCTTCAGGAAGATGATGTCCTTCAGGAGCCTGGTGACGTCGACGTGGTCGAAAGTGACGGGGGGCAGCTTGTGTAGCTCCTTCGCCACGAAAGTCGGCACGTCGTCCGGGTCGGTCACCTTCAACAAGGTGATAATGTCCTGGACGCTCTTCTCTGTACCGTCCCTCCGTCGAGACGGCATCTGGTCGATTTTGTCCAGACTCGTGTACAGCAGCCTCTTGCCACTGCTAATATCTTCTTCCTTGAAGTTAGTCTTACATATTTGTAAGATGCTAACTTCATCCATGGTATTGATGGCATTTTGTATAAATGCCAACAATTCGTTGGCTATGAGTGTTGAGCTCATAGCAACAGAGGCGGGCAGCGGCATATAGCCGCGCTGTTCGCGAATTAAATATCAATACGATGCACTTTGTAAGGCACGTCCGTATTCGATGCGCGCTGCGATCGAACTCATTGCTATAACACATTGCTTCATAAATGAATCCTGTTCGAGGTTTACCCCACTGTAACCAATGCTGAAAATCAAGCCTGGCCACCCTATGAGCTTCTGCGACATATTTATTCCATCCCATAATTTGCTTCCTCTTACCACTCATACCCACCTTATAGCTAGACTCAGAAGCCTCACTCAGTGATAAGACAATATCATTATACAATTTATCTAGTATTTGCCTGTGTTTCAAAATATTGCATCGTTTATCCCCACATTCACGCAATTCTACGGGAAAGTCAATTTGTCTTAATAAGTTATTGCAAAGATTTGTATACATACCAATTTGTTCTGGCTTCCTTTCACCCCAGGCCACTTTACTTTTAGGTACTAATTTACTAACATTTTTGGATTTAATTATCCCTAAATCACATTTGACGGACACAGGATAGTGGTCAGACCAGTATACATTATAATCTATCCAGATATCTAAAATAGAGGGCCACGCTGCGCTAGTAACAATTACATGGTCCAACCAACGCCGACAACCATGCGCATCACTAACAAAAGTATGCGTATCAGACACTAACCCACACTTGACAATGTCAGCACATACCCAGTCCATGTCCTCACAAAAACTAATTAGTTCATTATAAAAGTTCTCATTTGGATGCGCGTTGAAGTCACCTAGAACATATACACAGTCAATACCGCTATCTTCAATAATAGCGTTAATAGCACCCATACACTGTGTAAAGTCAGTCATATTTTCCGCACAGTCAGTAGGCATGTACACCGATATAAACATAATGGGCCGATCACTAACCACTGATTTGATTGCACAAATTCGAGGGTTGTTACACTCAACCACAGTAACAGACGAGAACATACTTTTACGCCACAATATTGCCGTCCCTCCATGAGGTCTACCGCGCAAGATTCCTGAAGACGTGTCCACTGCCGACGTTGCCGTATAGCCAAAGTCAGGGCTGATGCTACTAAGCCAAGGTAAGTCATATGGCAGTAGCCAAGTTTCTTGTAGGGCAACTACGTCAGACTTCAGCATTAGTTGCCTAATATCGTCAAGAGAACGCTTAACATTTTTAGCGTTAAACGTTGTAAAAATAAGACTGGTATTGCTATCCTCCATCTATTTAAGTACTTGGTGGCAAAGCGTTTCCAGTACTGGTACCAGAGATAACCTTCCCAGCACTGTCACGGTGACTAAATTCTACAAAACGTCGATACCGAACACCTTCTGGGCAAAAATTCTCATCCATGAACATGCTGAGTTGGTGACTTGGTACGGAAATCTTAAAAGCATTGTAATCTCTCTGTGACTTCATATTAATTTTAATTATGGGAACACGCAAACTTGTCTTGCTAAAAATGTGTTCAGAAATGTCACTTTCAGCCGTACTTTTATCCACGTTATATATAAACAAGTGTACCTTATTATCAGCTGCCTTGAATTTTGATTCTGGTTCAAAGATTGCCTTACCCTTTTGGCCAATTAACTTATTTTTCAAACGGTTTCTCTGAACAAGTATCCATTCTTCTGTTGGTTTCTCTCTCTTCGACTGACTGGGCTTATGCACAACCTCAGCAAAAAGCTTATTTTTAGGTGAACAATCCATATTCAGCGTCATCGGTATATTTTCTTGAGAATCAATCGATTTACTCCCGTTGTTTACGCTGAGACATTCCGTAGTTGACAAAGGCGATGTTTTATTCGTGGTTTTGCGCGCACAAGATGACGCGCAAGACGTACTCGCTACCTGCGCGTGCGGAGAAGCATCGACATTCGCTATTTTAGATGCGCACTCGTTATCTACGAAATGCGGGTTAGACGCGACGGTTTCTTTACGCTCAGGCAAACTAACGTTTTTATGATTTAAATTGTTTACCGTCGCAATTCGACACCTTTGTTCTTGTGGAGATTGACTAGATATTGATTTCATGGAGACATATTCCAGCCCCATTGGTCCACTGTCATAGGAATGGCTGTTAATTAGATGCGCACCTCTTTTCATGTTTACATTGCTGTCAAAGTAATTACTAATAGATGCCTGTTTTAAGTTTTCTACTTCACTTTTTAGCGAGTTAAACATTTCTAAAGGCACATATCCTTCTTGCATGCTTGTCAGATCACTACGCAATAGCACTAAATCTTTTAGAAGCCGCGTTACATCTATGTGATCAAACGTAACGGGGGGTAGTTTATGGAGGTCACGGGCCACAAATATCGGGATTTTCTCAGGATCGGTGTTCTTCAATAACGTTATCACGTCTTCCAGATCCCGATGAGACCTTCCATCACGTTTGCGATTTTTCATACGCTGCGATGTTGGCAAAGAATTAAAAAGAAGTTTCTTTGCTTCCAGTATTTCCTTAGCCGAGAAAGCACTATCACAAATTCTCACAAGACTTTCTTCGTCCATTACGTCTATCTTATTTCTTACAAAAGCTAAAACTTCGTTTATAACGATGTTACACTTATCGCATTTAACAATATCCGATTCCATGGTTCAAGTAACAGGAGCGCATCCGTACACAACGGCGCTACGCGCGAGACTCCGCTTAAAGCTATAAGAAAACCTGCAGATTGTTTTCAGTTACAAGAAGATTTAAATCGATTCTCTGAATACTGCACTCAAAACAAACTTTACCTTAGTATTTCTAAATGTTTAACGATATCATTTACAAAAAATAAAAACGTTTTAAATTATAATTATAATCTAAACAATGTAATTCTATTGAAAGCTCCATCCGTGCGAGACCTAGGGGTACTGCTAGATAACAAACTTCACCTTATCAACATATTGATAACATCACCAAAAAGGCTTATCGTATGTACGGGTTCGTTATGAGATCAGCTATTGAATTTAAACACGCAAGCACTTATTCTCATCTCTATAAAGCACTAATTAGATCTCAACTCGAATATGCAGTGATAGTGTAGAAGCCTTTTTATAATAAATATGTTGAGATGCTAGAAAAAGTGCAGCGCAAGTTCCTTAGATCGATGCACTATAGGTGCTTCCTCAATTTCCCAACCTATAAAAATCTACTTAATAAATACAATCTTATGAGCCTGAAGTCTAGACGTTTATATCTAGAAATTATGTTTCTTTTCGACGTATGCTATAACAGGTATAACTGCTCTGAAATTACTAATAAAATATGCTACTGTGTCCCAAGAACTGTTATTAGACGAGAGGTGCGCGCACGTCCTCTTTTTGCTGTGTTCCATTGCCGCACCAATACCGGTTTGCGGGCGCTTCTACGTCGCTTGTGTAAAAACTATAATGATTTTTGTTCAGAAAGTACAGAATTAGATTTATTTTCAGTGTCAGCGAATAGATTTCGTTCCGCTTTGTTAAAGAAACTTAAGGATTCTGCAGGCTTAGCCAAGTTGCCAATCTACAATCGTAAACGCTAATAGAAAACTAATCAAATGTATGGGAATGACGTCATCTCAACGTTAAGTCACGTGGTCAAAACAAAGGAATAGAAAAATCGTAGCCAAGTTTACATCGTTCAAAATGATAGAATGAAATGTGAGCGTTTCTACAAGGTTGAACGCTACATCCCATATAAATCGTAGCCAAGTTACAGTTTTGACAATCGACAACGAAACGATGTCGAAGTTTTTGTACGACTACTTAGCACTCGCCGAGACCCAAGAGAAAACGATAAAAAAATGGCGTTTATATGATCCAGCTGTGTTGAGACCGAGAAGTGTTTTGTTTATTTACCATTAAACATTTAAAATGCATACTTTAAACATGTTGTGGTGCGCTCATTTTGATCACACTTCTTCATTATGATGAAAAAGTGTGGCTTAGGCGCCGAAAACGAGATATAAATCGTCAGTGCATGGAAAAAATACGCGAAATGCCGGAAACTTTATTTGTGCAGCATTTTCGGCTAGACAAATCGACTTTCCAAGACCTTTGTCAAGAACTCCGACACAAAATCGTTATATCGCCATGGCTAGAAAATAAGTTAAAACTATTTTAGGGAAACAGAGGGTCTATTGATTAAGGTCAAACACAATTGTTTTGTTTGGTTTATAAGTAGTAGTATTAGTTCAAGTCGCGTATCACGTCATTGTTTATGTTTCTAACTTTCAAGTGCCCCAAGTATGAAATATTTTAACAAAGGAAGATTACGAAATAACTAATAATTTACGTACCTTTCCATAAATTCTAATAAAGCTGCGAACTGTTCTGGGCTTGCTCGAGATCTAGATTCCATCCTATAAAAGTTATCACTTCATTTAAGGTACCTATCTTTCATTTAAATGCACGATATCATATTATTTCGAATGACATTAATGTTTAAAATTATATTCCACACTGTGATATTATAATAAACCAATTATAAGAAGAACTTGTACGTTATTTTGCTTACTTTTTTAACACTTAAAACAATTATTCCAAGTTCTTAAAAATTCAAAACAAAACTTCAGCCCGCGCACAAAGTAAACAACTGTGACTTTGACATTAGTTTGACGTTTCTGGGAACGCTCACCATAGACTAAAGTATAGGTTTTTTCTAAGGTCATTGTAGAACGAGCGATTGACTCAGTCCTGTCAAGTTGGCTACCAAGATAGCGTTGTTTATAATTGCTTACGCCGGAGCGTTAACAATTGTAGAAAGAGAATCGATACGAAACGTTTGTAACTTGGCTAGGCCTGCTGATGTATAGTCATTTGAACAGTCTTGTAGTCTTACTCGCATAGATTGTTCATTAGTAAGTATAGTTATATGAATTGTATATGCTGTGGATAACGGTGTGAGTTTCACATTTACATAATATCTTTGTTTATATTTTTTGCGCAGATATAATGTGTTACTGTTTGTTTGTCCCAAATAAATAAATAAATTAATAAAAAAATTAAATTTCTTAATGGGTAGTTTTCGAACATCCATGGGAAGTTTATTGTAGAAGCGTATACATTGACCCATGAACGAGTTGCTTATTCTATGGAGGTGAGTAGCATCAACTGTTAAATTATTTTTGTTCCTGGTGTAATTATGCTGTGAAAATACGCGTAATAAACTAATTTTGCAGTGGGAACGTCTGTTAATTGCCTAATTTTCCGAACTGCTAATGCAGCGGAACTAAGCCTTTTAGATAAAGTTGTTATGTGAGCACCCCACTGTAACCTGGAGTCTATTGTAATACCAAGAAATACAGTATCGTTAATAAAATCGAGTTTATCGCCGTCAAGCATGAGATTTAAATCTGACTGAGGCCGCACATTTGGAAGTGTGAATTTAAGACATTTTGTTTTGTTTGTTTTTTGCCTTTCCCCCGCGGACTCTGTGCAGTACAGACGTGTCAATAGTAATTCTTTGTCAAATTTAAATAAAACAAATATAATTTAATTTAAAAATCAAAGCAATAAATTCACGCGTAGTACCAGGAGCGCATAAGTCAGTGGATACCGTACAAAAAGTGAGCGAGAGCACCGCGCGTGCGAAGTAGACGACCCTATTCACGTGAGTCACTATTTACTGCACGCTTTACTACGGCTAAGCTCAAGGACACGCTCCCTGTTGTAGCGCTGACGCACCAAAGCGCCTTGCAACTTCTACCTAGCAAATACCTATCGAACGAAATCACTTGTTGATTTTAGCAAGGCACTAAGAAGCGATGTCAGTCCAACGATCGCCACCGAACTCAGAGCTTAAGTTGAATGCCCCTCCTGCACATTATAATTCGGACTCAGCGCTTAACATACCACTATCGGATTTAAGTATTTCTAATCGCTGCACCGACTCACCAAACTTTGTGTTTCAACGTGCCAAGCGTCTGAGAGATCAAGATTACGAATCTGATTTCACTGACTTTAAGACAGAAGTAAAAACATTGATATCCAACTTAATATCGAAACAGAGTGAAGAGATAAAAAAAATATCGTCTACTTTAATGGAGATCAGAAATACAAACAGCAGCATTGAGCTATCTATGGCCTCTCTCACGGCCCAAAACGATGAACTTAAAAAGAAAATTGAACTGCTTGAAACAAAGTCGAAGAAAGACGATGACTATATTGTATTACTAGAAGATAAAATTGAAGATCTTCAACGAAGTAGCCGAAAATCTAACATAGAGATCAAAAATGTACCTAAAATAGGCAAGGAAACTAAGGATAGTTTGGTTAAAATGGTCTTAAATTTATCAAACCAGATTAACTCGAGTATAAAAGAAAATTATATTAAAGACATATTACGAGTCCCAAGTAAGCGAGACAGCTCTATGAACGGCCCAATAATCTTAGAAATGGTGTCAACAATGAAAAAAACTGATTTTTTGAAAGCTGCTAGAAATTTCAATAAGAAAACCAAGGATATACTGAGTGCGAAGCATCTTGGACTTACCACAAGTCCGGACACCCCCATCTACGTGTCCGAACAACTAACCACTAAAGGTGCGCGCCTTTTCTTTCTTGCGCGTGACCTTGCAAAGTCTAAGGAATATAAATATTGCTGGACCAACTTTGGTCGTATATATGTTAAGAAAGATGATGATTCGCGTATAATACCAATCAACAGTGAGCTACAAGTCAACAAACTTATGCAACTACAATGACTAGAGGAAATATTTATTACTGTCCTTCTATTTAATACCTATTTAAGTAAACTTTGTAATAAAACATCAGCGAAAACTGTACTAAGCACTTATAATCTAAATATCTCACTAATACGTAGTAACTGTGTACACATTACGCGCACAAACACACGACTCTCACTCGCAATAATTTTATCATTATACAAACCACTTTCTCACACAATCACCACACGTTATAATACTGCTACTCGCCTCCATGTAATATTTATGGACCCGTATATATATTTTAATTTAATGACTGTGACTTGTAATTCATATCAACCCTATAATTATGGATAGCATCCTAACTATAGTAACTGAAATAGACAAATCAGAATTGGCCCACGCACTAATCTGTGAACCTGATGACTTCATCCACAAAGTTAGATTAAAGCCTGAAGACATCACGGTTGTTTCTCAAAACATAAGAAGTGTATACTCAAACTTTAATGATCTACAACTGAATCTAACTAACCTACAACTGCTCCCTGATCTCCTTGTTTTGAGTAAATGTAGGTTAAACTCTAGCAAAAACATTCCTCAAATACTTAATTACACCTCAGGTCAAACATCTTATCATATCAACCAAGCAGATGGAGTCGTAGTATATGTTATGAACGCTCTTAAGTTCGATATAACTGAAATAAAACTAACAGACGCTTCGTGCCTACAAGTAAAAATATCACCTGATCTTCTACTTCTTGGCATATACCGATCTCCATCAAAGACAAACGCTGAAAACTTTATAAACTCTCTTAATATTCATTTAAACAATGTTGCTGCATCTAAAAATATAGTGATAACAGGCGATATAAATATAAACTTAATTCAGAAACAAGATGAACAATCCTGGGAACGCTCAAACAGACTAGCTTATTTGAATATGCTGGCAATGCAGGGACTCCTCCCAGGCCACTCATTGCCTACAAGGCATAAAAGCTGTCTGGACCATTTTATACTAAAACTCGAACCTAATAAAAAATCAGCAGTAATTGCTATTCTAAACACCTCTATTACAGATCATCTAACGACGTTTTTAAAATTATCCAACCAGACAATCAAACATAGAGTAATCAAAGATAAATCAATTGTTCACATGGAAAATGCACTCAATATGTTGAAAACCAGTAACTTACGCAATATGCTTAACCAAACAAATCCGAACATACTAACTGACAGTCTAATAGAATTGCTACAGAGCTGTCTGACTGCTAATACAATTCATACAGTCATCCCTATAAAATACAGATTAATAAAGCCATGGATGACCATAGGATTACTGCGCTGTATAAATAACAGAAACAACATGCAAAAGCAGCTAAGATCAGCAGCCTTACTCTCGATACTCGATCCCAATCTCGATCGTATTCCAATCTGATCCAGTTTCAATTCCAATCTTCAGAAAATTGGCACTCTTGAACGAAGTCGAGATTGAGATTGGAATCGATTGCATGTTCGACTACACTGATTGTCATGGGGTGGCCATATAAATGAAAACGTTAATTACTAAATTTAAAAATATTGAATTACTCGCTAAATAATTAAATAAATTTGTGTTTTTCTTTTATTTTTACATAATTTATAATTTTAGTGTTTTTTGCTTGCATTTATATGTATTTTAACACTTGCTTAGGCAGCAATGGCTCATTTTGTATGTCGTTGCCTAAAAAAACTTCCCGCGCATTTGTCATCCACTTGAATCCTAATGGTTCCTTGACTACGAACTGTGAATATTATTTATTTTGTGCTGTGATAAACAAAGTTTCAAAGCGATTTTATCTAAAAAGTTTCAAGTGTGTAGTCTGGAATTTACGTTTTCGTGCACAAGTTTAAGTTAGTTCCACTTAAGTATTCCACCGACGAAGACGAAAATTCATCAAATGTTCATTCATCAAGGGTTCTAAATCCTTATAAATCACTTCGAAAAGTTCCCTATTTACTCGATAATTCTTCTTAAATTCGTCGTCAGTCATGGCAAACGCACTATCTGCATACCGCGCCATTCGTCTCAAATTCCGCCTTTGTCTCATATCTAACTTATGAGAATTGTCCAAAATATCATAAATAACTCCTAAATGTGCCATTATTCACGCTAAAAACTTCACAAATCAGTCACAATATAAAACTCGATCCCGAAAAAGTAGCCTTTTTGTGATCGTTCAACTTTGATCATAAACACGAATTCAAACTCGATATGTCAACGTCAAAATCGCGTCAAGAGTACCGAAAAAGTGCATGCGTTCGAGTCAAGTCGATTTCATTTAGTTCCAAAAAAAACCACCCAATCCGATTCCAATCGTGAGCTAGTGTAGCATTCAAGAGTGCCAAATGACAAGATCTCGATCCCAATTTCGAATTCAGATTGGGATCGAGTGTCGAGAGTAAGGCTGCAGACCCACATAATGTCATCTTGAAAATCACTTTTAAGAGATATCGTAATTTTTGTAACTCCATTATTAAAAAACAAAAAAGAAAATATCATCGAGAACAACTATTAAAAGCACGTAAAAACCCTAAGAAGCTATGGCAGACAATAAATAATATCACCCAGCGAAAACCCCCTAAAACTCAAAATACTGAACTACTAAAAATGGCCGCTACACCCAGTGAGTCTTTAAATAAGGTAAACAAATACTTCTCCACTATAGGTAAGCTTCTTGTTGACAACATTACAAGTAGACTTACACAAACAACATCTTTTGACTCATTTTGCACAAAAGCTCCTCCATCATCATCCTTTGTGCTGTTAAATACAGATCCTGATGAAATTCGTCTTGTCCTCATGAGTATAAAATCTGACAGTGCTCCCGGTTGGGACAAAATCCCCATTAGTTTCATAAAAATAGCACAACAATATCTTGTTCCAATTATAACCCACCTCACCAACCTTTGTTTTGAACAAGGTACATTCCCCACAGCCCTAAAGCGAGCTCTAATAACACCTGTTTATAAGAGCGGGGACAAAACCGATCCGTCAAACTACAGGCCAATATCTGTACTTCCATCCTTGTCTAAAATAATTGGAAAGTTACTTAATCAGCGTTTGACTAGATATCTAGATAAACTTAATATACTTTCACCATCTCAATTTGGGTTTAGACAAGGAAAGTCAACAGAGGATGCAGTTCTGGCTCTTTCTTCTATAGTTACTGGAAAAGTTGACAGTGGATCCAAGTGTCTGGCTATATTCCTGGATATCAAAAAAGCCTTTGATACGGTTTCTGTCCCTACACTTTTACACAGGCTTGAAAGCATTGGAGTGAGGGGTACACCCCTAAAATTATTCAAAGAGTACCTTAGTGAGCAAAAGCATGTGGTAAAAATAGGTAATTGTACCAGTTCAGAAGAAACAGTCACTTATGGAGTGGGACAAGGCAGTGTGATCGGCCCAACGCTGTTCCTTATTTATATGAATTGCCTCTGCAGCATGAGTATTGATGGAGCACACATCTTCTCTTATGCAGATGACACAGCCATTGTATTTTCCGGAGACTCATGGGATACTGTTAAAAGATCAGCAGAAAAGGGACTATCAACAATTGCAGCGTGGCTTGACAGTAACCTTCTAACCTTGAACATCAGTAAAACAAACTACATGTGTTTCACTATGTATAATCGTACTCAACCGCCACATAATTTCCAAATTAAAATTCACAATCGCTGTAACCTATCAAACTCCAGCTGCCACTGCTTGCCTATAGTCAAAGTAACTAACATTAAATATCTAGGTGTGATGATCGACCAAAGACTCTCTTGGCATACTCACTCAGAACTTATAATGAACAGAGTACGAAAACTAATCTGGACCTTTAAAACACTCCGGCATGTAACCACAAAGCTTCTCCTTCAACAAATTTATATCTCGCTGGCACAGTCAATCATATCTTATTGCCTTCCCATTTGGGGTGGAGCAACAAAAACAAAATTTTTAGAGCTAGAAAGGGCCCAGAGAGCTTTGATTAAAGTCATGCTTTTCAAACCCTACCAATTTCCTACAGAAACCCTCTACCTTTCTTCGAACCTACTCACGGTAAGAAAACTGTATGTTCTCCAAATTATATTAAAAAAACATAAATCCCTTCCCTATGTTTCTCCTAAGACTAATACCCGAAGAAAGCGAAAAGTAGCTACCTCAACAACAATAAAAACAAAATTTGCTTTTAGACAATTCACAGTACAATCCTCACGCTTATATAACCTGCTAGACTCTGAAATAAGTATATACTCGTTGACATACCACGACTGTAAAAAGACCGTTACTCAATGGCTTTCAACCAAGAGCTACGAGGAAGTGGAAGGCTTGCTTCATGCCGTCCAATAATGAAGAACGAGGGGACGATCAGTTGGGGAAGTTGTTCACTTCATAACTTTAGATCCTAATCCTAACAGTAGCGGTGCAGACTCGACCACAACAGTTATACACATACACAAACAGACACACATACATACACACACACACACATATACACGTACACATCCACACATACCTATACATTCACTGTGCGTTAATTTTCTTTTTATTCCTGTTTCAAATTTATCTTAAGTTACTGACTAGTCTTATATCATTGCATGCCTAACTTTTGTGCTTAAGTAGTATATGATTGGGCATTCTGGACCACTTTTCGCTCGGCGAAACAAGTTCGCCATCGCGGTGGTCCAGAATGCCCAATCATAAACGGTCGACTCGATCAATGATATTAACGCTAATGAGAACCTAACAATGAAACTCGGTTTTAGCTATAGATATGCGATGCATTTTTGTCGTCGATCAGATTGGGTTGTATATCGATATTTTCGAACGAAATTAACCATCGCTCGCGACGCGATGGTGGTAAACAACGTAATGCGTCCGTGTAAAGATAAACGATGTCGTGTGTTATTCTACTGATATCGTACAACGTACGTTCTAGTTAGACAGTGACGTAGAATGTATACAACTGTGTAATAATCACAACTTTACCATATTTAATTGCGTCTGTATGAGATGTGTGTGAAATTAAGTATGGGTATGTGTAGTAATAAAAACATCCGTTGAAATAAAACCATATT